>WOXC01007799.1:0-256549 GCA_011680675.1 Gymnobelideus leadbeateri | reverse complement strand
CTTCCTGACTCCAGGCTAGGTGTTCTGTCTATTGGTTGTACCACCTTGCTGTTTAATGTCCATGAATGGGAGTTAAGAATAAATTTGGAGTTAGACATAAATGGTGCTGCCATAATTATGCAAATTAGGAGAGCAAGGAATAGTTTACCTGTCAGATCTATGGAGAAGGGAAGAATTTATGACCAAGCAAGAGATTGAGAACATTTTGAAATGCAAAATGGATAATTTTGATTACATTAAATTTTAAAAAGTTTTTGCACAAAGCCAGTGCAACCAAGATTAGAAGGGAAGCAGAAAACTGGGAAACCATTTTTACAGCCAGTTTCTCTGATAAAGCCCTTATTTCTAAAATATGGAGAAAACAGTCAAATTTGTAAGAATAAAAGTCATTCCCCAGTTGATAAATAATCAAAGGATATGAACAGGAAGTTTTGAGATGAAATTAAAGCTATCTATAGTCATATGAAAAAATATGGTCTAAATCACTATTGATTAGAGAAATGCAAATTTAAAGAACTCTGAAGTACCACCTTATACTTAATCAGATTGGCTAACATAACAAAAAAGGAAGATGATACATGTTAGAGAAGATGTAGGAAAATTGGAACACTAATGTGTTGGTGGAGTTATGAACTGATTCAACCATTCCAGAGAGCAGTTTGGAACTATGCCTGAAGGGCTATAAAACTGTGCATATCCTTTGATCCAGCAATACCATTACTAGGTCTTTATCCTAAAGAGATCATAAAAAAAGGAAAAGGACCCACACGTACAAAAATATAGCAGCTCTTTTTTATGGTGGCAAAGAATTGGAAATTCAGGGGATGCCCATCATTTGGGCAATGGCTGAACAAGTTGTGGTAGATAAATGTGTAATGGAATACTACTGTAACAAAAAAAACCTAGAAAGACATATATGTGAACTGATAGTAAAGTGAGCAAAACAAGTTGAACATTGTACATATTGTGTACACATTGCAACATTGTTCTATGACCAACTTTGATGGGCAACTTCTCAGCAATTCAATGATCCAAGACAATTCCAAAAGACTCATGATGGAAAACGCTGTCCACATCCAGAGAAAGAACTGTGGAGTCGGAATGCAGAAAGCAGGCTGTTTTCTCTTTCTTGTGGTTTTTCCTTTTTGTTTTGTTTCTTCTTTCATAAAATGACTAACGTGGAAATTTGTTTAATATGACTGTACACGTATAGCCCATGTCAGGTGCATTCTATCTTGGGGAGCGGAGAAAGGAAGAAAAATTTGAAACTCAAAATCTTATAAAAGTGACTGTAGAAAACTATCTTTACATGTATTGGAGTACTATTAAGTGGGAAAAAATGGAAAAAGAATAGATTGGGGATAGGAATGAGGACAGAATACATGAATACTTCTTGGAAGGGAGCCTACGGAAGAATGTTACTTAAACCAAGAAGTTGGTGAGGAGGAAGGGGTAATTTTTGAACAACATATTTAGCAAGTAGGGAAAAGAAAGGGTTAAAAGAATGAGGAATACCTAATAAAAAGAAAAAAATAACTTAAGTAAAATTAAAGAACTTGGGATAGGAGAGGTGAATAAAGTAAAGATATGGAGAACATGCGGAAAATGGCTACCATCAAAATACTCTAAGCAAATAAATTACAGGGACAAAGCAGTGACTTGGAAGAGGAAAGGAATAAAAATCAATGTGAAGGAAATAAGAGGAGAAAAGTACAACATATGGCACCTTTTGAACGGGAACATTTAAAAATATACCTATTTATCAGTATCATCAATACTTTCACAAACATAGATCATGTCCTTGGGCATAGAGAAATTATAAATAAATGTGAAAAAAGTGGAAGTATTAAACACACCCCCAGTAGAACTTAATGCAGTAAAATAGTGTTGGATACAGGGAATATAAGCAAAATATACAAACTTAGAGATTGAATAATGATGTTCTGAATAATGAGTGGGTCACAAAACATCATAGAAAAAAGTCAATTATATGAAAGAGAAACCCTTTCAAGGACATGACCATATAATGCTGTGTTTGGGCAGAGAGATGATGACTATTAATTGGTGAAAAAACAAGACTCCACATGCCAGCTAGTGGAAGACAGGTGGAAGGTATCTTGTTTGACCTTTGAAGTACGCATTTTCCTCCCCCTCCGTTTCCTTCCTTGAAGCTTCTTAGCTAATTGGGAGTCATGTTTTTCTATCCATACACAGCATTATAGGACTATCTTAGGGACTGCCAAACCCGCTTTGGGGAGAGGGCCACATTTACATTAACAAAATAGAAAAATAATGGACTGCATTTTAAATAAGAAAAACAACAACTAGAAAATTAAATTAATTCTTCACACGAGACATTCCATCTCCTGATTATTCATTTTCTTTACCTATTCCTCATGTCTGGAATTCTTTCCCTCCTCTACCTCCAGGTAACCCTATTGTTGTTTGGTCTTGTCTAATATTTTGTGACCCCATTTGGGGTTTTCATGGCAAAGATACTGGAGTGGTTTGCCATTTCCTTCTCCAGCTCACTTTACAGATGAGGAAACTGAGTCAATAAGGGTTAAGTGACTTGCTCAGGGTCACATGGCTAGTACATGTCTTCCCTGACTCCAGACCCCAGTGCTTTATCCACTGCACTGCCCATGTGCCCTGGCTTTCCTCAAGTCCCCATAAAATCTCAGCTTCTTCAAGACGCTTTACTTTATCTTCCTTAGTGCTGAACACCTTCTTCCCGTTGATTACTCCAGTTTACCCTGAATATATTTTGCTTGTGTATACTTGTTTGCCTGTTATCTACATTAGAGTGTGAGCTTCAGAGAGTAGGAATTGTCTTTTACCTTTTTTTTGCATTCCCAGTGCTTAGCACAGTGCCTGGCACACGCTTAATAAATACTAGTTGACTTGACTTACTAAAGCCCCGGTCAACAAGGATGCGTCCTGCTAGACTCTTGCAGCGATTGCCTCTAAATTGGTGTCCCTGCTTTAAGTTTCTTCCCACTCCAATCCTTGTTCCCTTCAGCTGCTCCTGTGATTTTCCTAATGCAGATCTGTCTCCTTACTTTACTCAAAATCAGCTCCACTGCTTCCTATTGCTTTTAGGATAAAATGTAAATGTCACGGTTTGATTTTTAAAGCCGTCCACAACTTAGCTGCAACTTCATACATTAAATACACTCAGAAGGAGAGATCTTGAACATGAGCGGTGAAATGGATCGAATGCAGAACAAGGAGAGCTATCCTGAAGTGAAATGGTTTGCCTAAAGAGTTAGTGGGTTCTTCCTCATTGGAGGACTTTAAGCTTGGGCTGGATGATGCTGGGTATAGTGGGGCTCCTTTCTGAGGTGTGGGTTGGTGTAAATGACCACTAAGGTGCATCCCAGCTCTAAAAATCTGTGAATCTAACAACTACTAAGGTCAGGGCACAGGCCTGGGGGTGGGGGAGAGCCAGAGATAGCTCTTCAGCTCATTTCTGAGTGAAATGTGGACCAGAAAACAGCCTCCTACATCCTGGAGTCTACAGGATAAAAGTAAAGATGCAGGTTTGAAATTGTGGACTCAAGGATTTGAGAAATATTTGTGTGAAAAATAAACCCACTTTAAAAATTATTCGTGATTATGATTAAAAAATAATATTAACTTTAAAGCTTTGTCTTGATAAAGTCTTTCATTGGAGAACCTCTAATTGAGACAATGAGAGCACCAAAGATTTGGTGACAAGAAGTCAGTATTCTGAGAGCACTGTTTCCCCACATGCCCTAATTCCTATTTACTTTTGGCTTTTCTGATATAAATACGGTTTCCTTATTGTCATGACCATAGAAGACTGCGTTACTTGCTGAAGCAGGCTGTTTGAAGTGCCAGGTACCATCAACAAATACGTTTGTTCAGTTCTTATTCCAGAATCCTAATTTTCCAGAATCCTCATAGTTAGCATTGGTTTGAGATACTGCAGGAAGAAATCAGCAGCTTGGATCTTCTGTCATTTCAAGAAAGTGGAAAGAGCCTGCTTTGACTTGTGACCAAGCTCAGGCTATCTTGATTCAAAACCAGCCAAAAATGCAGGCACTCCATAGTGAGAGAGTTCTATTCAGAGGCTTCACTTTGACCACCTAAGTTGGAAGAAAGAAAAGGACAACTGGAGAAAACGCTCTAAGTGGATTGTTAGGGCTAAGATAAAGCTGATCATTTAAGTAATATTATCTTATATTTATATAAAATTTTTCACAGACAAAAGCATGTTCTTGTATCTCATCTCATTTGACCCTCCCAATAGTTAGAGTGTACATGCCAAATTGGAGCCTGAGCTCAGTGACTTGTCCAAGGTAGTCAGCTAGGATTGCAAACTCCAGTCAGGCTCTTCTCATGAAATCCAGGCTAACCTAGGTTTTTTTCCCCTTTTCCTAGACTAGCCTGAATTGGAGAAAGTTGAAGTTTAGCAACATTTCAAACTCATCCTTTGAATTTAGCTCAGGCCTTGGCTTACAGCAGTAAGTTGTAGTGGCAAGCACCCCAATATCCCCAGGGTAGCTGCCAATATAGGTTCTTAGATCTGCTTTTGTAAAGGAAAGCAACTCAAAATGGGTTAACAAGCTTACTTTAATCAAACAAACATACATTACCTAGTTTAGGGGAAAAAGGTCAGCACCCAGAACTTCAGAGTTACAGAACTTACAGATCAGACAGGCTTCCAAACTGTCCCAATATTACATGCATCAATACCAAATCACAGTTACCAGAGAGGGAAGCATCAACATCTGGGTTTTCAAAGCCGGGGGGCTCTCAACAACGGCTTCCCAGAGTCTCACTTGGTCAAATCACACAACACTTCTCAAAGTGAGCCCCAAAGCAAAGCCTCAAATCAGGGATTATATAGTCTTCTCCTGGCTCAGAGAATGTAACCACCCTTTTGATCCACTGCCCAATCACACAGCATCAAGGTGTGGTCATTCCTGAAAATCAAGCCTCCCACCACAGGCTCCATGTGACCACATTCAGCCTATTAGGAGGCAGAGCATATTTTCAAATCAAGGAAGGTTTTCAGAGTCTCTTAAAGCCAATCAAAGTCTCTTAAGCCAATCAAAGGGCCTAGGGGCAGGGAAGATCTTTAAATCTGCATTTCCATTACATAAGTTTTAGGGAATACTGTCTCTGCCAGGACCCTAGGCAAAAGGGCAAAGTTTATTTTTGTGACTTTAATCCACCTCCTTTTGCTTCCTCTCCTTTATCACTCCAGACACCCACTACCTTCAAGCTGCCTTCTTGGCTGGGTTCAGTTCCATATGCATGCAGAAAGGTCCATTTCATTCCTCTCTGTCACTTGAGTCCTTAGGTGCCATGCTCAGCTAAAGCTGGTAGTTTGAATAACTTTAATTTGATAAAGGTATGAATTCAACTTAATTTACTCAGGAGGTGTTTGTAATTTTAAGGAGATGCTTAACATAAATTAAATTGGCAGACAGCACTGGGTTTCCTGGGTTTCTTGCCTATTTCAGGTTTCCTTTCCCCCCCAGGTTCCCCAGAGAGTAAAAATACATCCTCATCCACTTCTACCCCTGTACACATACCATCTCAGTAGGGCTTCATAAAACTGCCCTTACTTGAGGGGAACCAAATGGGTTGGCACAGTGAGTTAGAAATATGAACAGTGAATTAGGAATATGGTTTCTCTCTTCCATGAACTGAAGTATAAATTATTTACACACATTCAAACAAAACCCAAAGCAATCAATACTACATTCCATCACCTGTAATATAATGATTAAGCTCTTTGGATGTTTAAGGCCCTCCGATGTCCTATGGTTTGTGCTTTGTAGATAGTGAGGACTTGGATAGCTAGATGGTGTAGTGAATGGTGTTGGACTTGGAGTCAGTAAGACCTGAGTTCAGATCCTGCCTTATGTAATTTGTAACCGTGTGACCCTGGGCAAATCATTTAACCTCTTTCTTCCTCAGTTTTCTCATCTGTAAACTGGGGAAAATAATGGCATCTGTCTTATAGGATTGCTATGCAGATCAAGAGAGATAACATAAAAGTACTCTGCAAACCTTAAAGCCTATATAAGCACTAGCTATTATTATTTGTGTCTCACCCCTTCCCCTGTTTTAGTGATCTTGGAGTCTGAACCTCAGTTTCCTAATCTGTGAAATGAGGGCAATAAAATCATAAAGTCTTAAGAATTGGAAGAGACCCTTAGAAGTTATCTGGTTTAATCTTTTCCTGAGTAATAATAACAGTTTACATTTACATAGCACTTTAAGGTTTGCCAAGTACCTTCCCTTGTGAAGAGGATCATTTCCATTTTTATTTCCATATTTCCACTTCCAGTTGAGAAAAGTGAGTCTCAGAGTGTTCCTTGTTTATTACAAGTGTGTTGCAACTGGCAAGTAAGTAGTGGAGGTTAGGTTTGAACTCTGGTCTCTGCATTCCAAATGTCCTGCTTTCCACAACACTGGCTTTTCAGTGGGAACAATTCTTGTAAGAATAGGAGTTCTTGATGTGTTCCTGGTGGTCACCTTCATTCAGGTGTGATACAGCTCAAAGGCAGAAGTGGCAATGTGATAATAGTGGAAAGATTTAGGACCTCGATTTGGCTCTTGTTCTGCCAATAATTTGTTGTGTGACCTTGGGCTAATCATCTAACCTCTCTGGGCCTCAGTTTCCTCAACCTGTAAGTTAAGGGGGGTTGGAGTACATGATCTTTATGATCCCTTTCATTTCTTGGGCTGAGGAGCTCCTTTAAGTAGTGGAGAATGATAGTGGATCTTTCTTTGAGAATAGCAGCTCTGGGAGGAGGTGGCAGTGGGAAGGAAGCTAGGGAACTCGATCTATCTCAAGGTTGTGGGATAGCTTTCTGAGTTCTTTTCCTTTTGGTTGCAGTGTAAACCCCAGGATGGAGGCCACTGGAGGCATGGTGTCCACCCCCAAAGCACTTCCCTATTTTGTGGCTCTGTCCCAAATCCTGGGCCTGACTGTGGTGGCTATAACTGGAGCATGGCTTGGCCTCTACCGTGGTGGCCTTGGCTGGGAGGGTGCTCTTCAGTTCAACGTGCATCCACTCTGCATGGTCATTGGCATGGTCTTCTTGCAGGGAGATGGTGAGTCCTGGCTGGGTAAAGAAAGCTATGTGGGAGGTAGCATGAGATAACCTACTGATTTCCATGGGGGTAAGCATGGCTGTCACCTGAGCCTGGGGAGGAACCATTCCCCTTCTATCTATAGTTTCTGGGTATATCTGAAAATTGCTTAGGAAAATACCTTCTATTCTAGGGAATGGCAAGGGGTTTGGCTCCGGAAGACCTGCTATCTTTTTAGGAGGCTCAAGTCTCCCAGAGTTAGGACAGCTCAGATACTTGGGACTTAGGAATGTTAGAAACCAAAATCAGTAGGGGAAGCTTTGTCCCTAATTATAGAGCGCGGGTGGGAAGGGGAGGTGTGGGAGGTATACTTGGGTCAGTACAATTACTTTCTAAGATTGACACAGTATCTTTCATAGATAAGCAGTAAAGGTATATGTTTGGTAGGAAGGTTTGTAGGATGATAGCCATAAACTGAGGCTGTCTCACTCAGTAGTTTATTAAAGAAAAGGAGATGGATCCTTCTGGAAGAACTGGTCCCATAAATAGAGTAGGTTCTTGAGATGACATTTAGAGTTAAAAGATGGCGGGACAAAACAGAATTGTTTCCCTGTGGGGTTAAAAGCTGCAGTGTTTATTCTCACACTTGCATAAGGGGCTGGAGTCTGTTTGCTTTGACAAATGAGAACCAATAGTAGCTAGTTTCCTTCCTTGGGGCCTGGGAAATTGATTCAGAATGGCCCCTGGCCACTGTCACAGGGTTCTTAAGAAGCTGAATTCTAAAGGGCCCAGGTAGCTTGGAATACTTTAGGTACCTCCCAGATCCCTTTGTCAGATCCTAACCTTCTGGTATTCTGCCTCATCCCTCCTGAATCTTGTTCTTGGCAGAATTCGAGTTCTGTCCCCCAGTACTCTCTCAGACCTTGCTGGAGCTTCCCTTGCCTTCCTTCCTTAGCTCCGCCATATAGATCCTTATTTCCTATATCATTTCTGTCGTCCAGCTCCTCTGCTCCTGATCAAATGCTGCTGACCTGAACTGTAGGGCATCACTCAGTGAAGCCACTTGGGTTTGCCACTTAGGACATAAATTAGGAGTCATAAAAAATTGGGCTTTGGCAAATGATGAACAGTGGTAAGACAAAGGATCCTGTAGTGGAGGCCAGTGCAGAATGGATTTACTTGAGGGTTGAGGCTGACAAGGGAGTATTTACTTTATTTAGTCTCCAGTGGGCCTTCAGCTCAGCAAGACACTCCTTTTTTGTTGTGGTTCAGTTACGTTCTTCCTGCTCTTTGTGACCCCACGGACTGCAGCAGGCCCTTCTATCCCTTACTGTTTCTCAGAGTCTTTTCAAGTTCATGTTTGTTGTTTCCATGGTGCTCTGTATTCATCTCAGCCTTTGCTGTCCCCTTCAGTCTTTTCTGACAAGAAGGTCTTTTTCAAGTGAGTCCCATCTCCTCAATATGTGGCCAAAGTACTTAAGCTTCAGCTTCAGTATTTGACCTTCCAGTGAATAACCTGAATTAATTTGACCTTCTTGCCAAGGGCCTCTCAAAAGTCTTCTTCCTAATTGATTTTCTCTTTTCAAATACTGTGTCCTACCTACTCCTTCAATCCACCAGAGTTATACCCAGGGATGGACACACCCTGGATCTCCCCATGGTTCCTGTGTTCTACTTCCTTAGTCCAAATCGATAATATTTCTCTATCTGGCTATGACTTCCCCTTTTTCTGTCTTCCTGGGTCTCATCTCTGCTAAACCTATTCTTTGCTTTCACTGGGAACTCCATTCCCTTCACCCCTCAGTGCTTTTTCAGGCCTTTATGTCTACTCTGAGTGCACTTTCCTCCCTTCCCAGTCTCACTTGGACTATTGCAATAAATGCCTAATTGATTTCCCTTCCTCGGGTCTCTCCCCTTTCCAATCCATTCTCCACATAGCTGTCAGAGTGAATTTCCTAAAGCATGAGTTTGCTTATATTACACTTCTACTCAATAAATTCCAGTGGTTCCCTGTGGCCTCTAGCATCAAATAGAGACTCCCCTGTTTGGCATTTAAAGCCCTTCACAAGCTGGCTCCAAACTATGTGTCCTGCCTAATTGCCCACCTCCTGCACACAATGGTTCAACTACATTGACCTTCTCTTTGTTCCTCACATGTAGCACACCATCTTTCCTCTTTGTGCCTTTCCACTGGCACTGCTCCAAGCCTGGGCTGTGCCTCCCTCCTTATCTCTTCCTCTTAGAATATCTTGTTTCCCTTAAAACTCAGTTCTGCTACTTTCTTCCCCATGAAGCCTTTCTTCTTCCAGCTGCTAGACTGTCCCCTCCCCTACCCCTCTGCCATTTATCTCATCTTTAGAAATATATCCTCCTGTATATGTGCTATGCCCTGATAGAAGGTAAGGTCCTTGAGAGTGGGGACTGTTTTATTTTTGACTCTGCATAACAGAGTGGTGGGAACTTAATAAATGCTTACAGATTTGATGTTTTTTCCTAACCCTTCTTCCCCACCTCCTTCATGGATCTTGGATACAGTTCCCTAGGGTCACAGGCTTAGAAATAAAATAATTTATTTAGAAAAATATGGGATCTAGGGATGCAAGTGTGAGAACAGTCAAAGGCACTATCTGACTGGGGCCAAGTGTAGAATCATTTTCTGTACTAATGGAGTGAAATTAAGGACCATTTCACTCAGAGCCACATTGGTGGGCAAAGGAGGTTGATAGATATGATCATGTTTGGCTAAATTGGGGATTAAAGGTGTGTGTGTGTGTGTGTGTGTGTGTGTGTGTGTGTGTGTATACATATATAGGGACCAGGATATCTTAATCCCTTTTGGGGGGCTATTGCCTATGGAAGGTAAGTAGATGTTAGGACTCATTATTACATCTAGAGAGAAAGGGGGGAGCAGCCCTTTCCTTTTTTTTTTTTTTTCTTGTTAGGGGCAGAGGAAAGGGTGAGAGAGGTAAACAGCTGGAAGATTCCTGTATCTGAAAGCAAAAGAGATTTCTGAATGATTTCTGGGTTGGGTCTGGTTATAACCTGTTGGTTTTATCTAGTATACTGGGAGAAAATGACAGTTGCTCGAAGCCACTGGACACCCTTCTTCTCTTTCGGGGAGTTTCTAGGCTTAGTTGCTAGGCAGAAGAAAGAGATATTTAGCATTTGGTAAATGTTTCATTAGGTGGATAGGTAAAGGGAGAGGAAAGAACCCTCAGTGGGTGGTAGAAAGGTGGGCAGCAGGAAACTCATTGGTATACTTTGTCCTTTTTCTCATTCCTCACAAGCACTACTAGTTTACCGGGTGTTCAGGAATGAGGCCAAGCGCACCACAAAGATCCTGCATGGGCTGCTCCACATCTTTGCCCTTGTCATCGCTTTGGTTGGTGAGTCCCTGGATGTTTCCTTTCCCTCCCAGGGATGTTGACTGACTTTCCATACCCTCTCTAGTTTCTAGATGGGAGGTGGTGTAGATATTTTCCTAAATTGCAGTTAGGCAAACTACCTACTCTGGAAGCAAATTTTTACCTCTGAGCCAGTACCCAGAGGATACAGCCTATTCTTCTTTTTTTTTCTTTTCTTTTATTCTTTTTTGGAGGGCAGTTGGGGTTAAGTAACTTGCCCAAGGTCACACGGCTAGGTTTTTGTTTGTGTGCGTTAAGTGTCTGAGGCCGGATCCGATCTCAGGTCCTTCTGACTCCAGGGCTGACGCTCTACTCACTTCACCACCTAGCTGCCCCTAGCTTATTCTTCTTAACACATTTGGGAAAGGTAGGGGCAGGAATGGGAATAAATAAATCCTGGGAGCTCTAAATGGCCATGTTTGACTTCTGGGGTTATCTCCTTCCCCTTTTCCCCAGATTCTCCTAAAAAATACCTAACCTTTTATTCTCATGCCCTCCATTCTAGGACTGGTGGCTGTGTTTGAATATCATAAGAAAATGAACTATGCTGATTTGTATAGTCTGCATAGTTGGTGTGGGCTCCTCATCTTTATCCTGTATTTCGCACAGGTAAGTCCCTCTCTGTTATTTCTGCCTCTCTGCCTCACAAGTAACCCTGGAGGGATTTGGAGGAGGCAAACTGGAGGAAGCACGAGAGATGGCAAAACACCAGTCTGACAGGTTACAGAACAGGCTGAGCTCTAGTTTAGCATAGCCAAAGGTGCTATAAAGGGCTACAGTTGACCCCAAGGGCATTATTCCCCAGGAGACTGGAACTAGCCCCAAACTGGACTGATTTGGGGACACGTGGAAGGAGATGGGGGATGGTGCCTTACAGCCAGTGGGCCAGCCCAGCTCCTGCCTGATGCCAGTATGATTGTGACTGAGGTGAACATCGAGCATTTGGGGACACAGACACCTTTCCCTTCATGTTGTCTGCACTCTTCCAAGATGGGCTTAGCATTGTCTTAATCATATCAAACTAGGCAGCACAAATGACCCAGCAGGCAAGCAGGGAGTTCCTTTCTTTGTTTAACTCTGACACTGTCTCTATATTTCTTCCAGTGGCTAATGGGCTTCAGCTTCTTCCTGTTCCCTGGAGCATCATTTTCCCTTCGAAACCAATATCGCCCACAGCATATCTTCTTTGGGGCCGCCCTCTTCCTCCTGTCTGTGGGCACGACCCTGCTGGGTATCAAGGAGGCGCTGATATTTGGGCTAAAGTGAGTGACCATTGACTGCTGATGGAAAAGGGCCCCCTGCTGTCCTGAGCAGACTTCTCACACTCTCATCTTTTGTGGAAAGCAGCATCCTTTGCTGCTGGTTTAGTTAGCTGCCTTCTCATCAGAGTTGGATAGGTCTGAAGCGTGGGCCCACTGGTTTTATGGCTGGGTTGGGATAACTGGTTTTGGCATTCCTGTAGGATTAATCTGATCTTGGCTGTGGGCATGTGTGTGGTAAGACGTCACGAATCCCTTCTTCCTTCTCTCTCTACCCTGCAGGAACAAGTACAGTATGTTCCAGCCTGAGGGCATCTTGGTCAACATGTTGGGCCTGCTGCTCATCTGCTTTGCTGTGGTCGTGCTCTATATTCTGACTAGAAAGGGCTGGGGTCGGCCACCCCGGGCTGAGGAGCAAGCGCTCTCCATGGACTTCAAGACGCTGACAGAAGGGGACAGCCCCAGCTCTCAGTGATGGCATAGCTAGCCATGACAGGGTGGGAAGTGGGTGTGTGGTGAGGAACCTCTTCAGTTCCATGTGGGTGTTGGAATATGTCTTTTTATTCCCTCCTCCCTGTTGTGGTCATTTTGCCATCCCTTTGAGAAATCACAGAGTACCACTGAGGCTCTTCCTGGGCCCTAGCAGGATACTAAGGTAAAGGTGCCCCAGAATTGATCATGGGAATTAGCCAGTGGGATAGTCTGAATGCTGCTCAGTCTTTGTTTTTTAACCCTGGTTGCTGGAGGCTTAGCCTGTCTCTCCCATCCTTCCCCTTGTCCTTTTGCTTTCCTTCTCCGCATGCCTGCCTCCTGCAGCTCTTCATGCCCCCAGGCAGCTGGCTCAGGATCAGGGGAGTTTCAGAGACTGGATGAAGGATCCTTAAAGAGGCTTATCAGTCAGAAAGGTGGTGCAGTATTCAGGTGCTTAATTAACAAGGTCTTTTAGAGCTGAAAGGGAAATACCGTTATTTTATAAATGAGGAAAGTAATGCCCGAAGTCATCTAATACTTGTACAGCCATTGTGCCATTGGCTCTTCTGGTGGCTTTAAAGCAATGGTTCTAAAACTTTTTGGTCTCAGGACTCCATTACTCCCATAAAAATGGTTGAAGAGGGGTGGCTAGGTGGCGCAGTGAATAGAGCACCGGCTCAGGAAGACCTGAGTTCAAATTTGGCCTCATATTTGACACACTTACTAGCTGTGTGCCTTTGGGCAAGTCACTTAACCCCAATTGCCCTCCAGAAAGTAAAAAAAAAATGGTTGAAGACCCCTAAAGAACTTTTGTTTATGTGGGTCATAACTGATATTTACTGTATTAGGAATTAAAATGCCTTGCTATTATGAAAATACCTCATGACATTTGACCTTACAGCAAACCTGAAAGAGTCTTAGGGACCACTGGAGTCCCTGGACCACACTTTGAGAACCACTGCTCTAAAGTAAACAAATATTTTCAAGAAAAGTTCCCTGTTAGGGAACTGGGATTCTGGGTTCTGATTTCCTTGGCTAGGAAGCCTGACTTTTGGAGAAGCTGTAGAGCTCTGTATTACTGAGATAGAGGTTGGTTAGAGATGCTGGGCCTAGCATTGAGGACTACAAGAGAGACTGGGTATGTGGTAGCTGGAGCCTGGGGAAAAGTACCAGGAGCCTCAGGTATTCATAATTAGGCCCTGAAGCCCATTCTCTGTGTTTACACCAAAGTCAAACCAAACATTCAGCTATTGCAAACAAAGCATCAGCCTTTGGCAGCAGGAAACAAATGAGATCACATGGAAAACATATTTGTGCTCAGAGTGATGTTCTTAGGGCCAAGTTATGGCCTAGGGACTCCTGTTCTTTTTTGTGCTCCCTGCCCCCCAGGACTGCTCTGGTGATAGGCAGGTGTCATGCGGAGCTCCTAAAGCATAGACTTTTCTTCTTAAAAAAAGACAAGTCTAACAGGGTGTTTTAGGACTGTTTGCTCACATGCTGTGCAGAATAGGTTTTCTTGCAGCCTGCCTAAGTCTAGCCTTGGAAGATGGTAGAGATCTTTTTCCTCTCCCCTGGTCTGGATCTTAGGAGTCTGGGCACTGGGGAAGAGGCTGGCTGTTTGCCAGATGAGCTTGACACTGCCCTAGAAAGGGAGACTAGGGTTACAAACCCCTTGATCTTGAATGAATTGCTCCATTTGTTACAGAACATGATGTCTGGCATTGCTTCCTTCACTTTGTGAGCAAAGCTCCTGCCAAGGTGATATTAGAGCTGGTTTGGCTTCTGCCAGAGGGTCAGACAGCTTCTCTGTCTTCTATCTGGGGTCTTTGGAAACAGTAGTGCCAAAGTCAGAATTGTATTAGTCTTTCAATTGTGTGAGCCCCAGGTTTTAAATCAGATTTTCCACTTTGGAATCATGTTGTGTTGTAATCTGAGTCACTATTTGGCCTAAGTCCAAAAATAACATTATTAGAGCATCAGTCTTAGACTTGGCAAATAATTCTCCCTCATTCCCAGTCTTTTCTGCCCCCGTTTACTGTGGTTTGAACAACACAGCACAATTTGTGGACACTTGTGTTTTACTTTTGACAAGTCTTTGAGGTGGATGGACTTGGGCACTCTATTTAATGAAGAAATTGTCTCCAGCAGCAATACAGCTAGTGTTTCTTTTAAGAGAGGCTGCTCATTCTGATTCCGTGAAGCAAGCTCTGCTCCTCTAAGTTCAGATTTCCATTGGAATCTTTTCCATAGGCAGGGGTGTGGGTAGGAATGCTTTCTTTCTCAAATAAATGAGTCACTCCTGGGGCAGGCAGCTGTTGTCTTTCCTCTCCCCCAACCCTGTAGCAAGGGTTGCATGTGGGTTCCTCCCTCAGCGGGATGCTTTTCTTTTCTTCCTTTAGACCATAGCCTGGTTCGTGTTTCCTATGTGATATTAATGTCTGAATTAGATTGAAATGTCAGGGTCAGGTACTATTCCTGTCTATGTTCTGGCACACCCGAACACCCAATTTCTCTGTGGAATTGTTGCACCTTGGACAAATTGCCAAAGTATCATTATATAATCACTTCAAACAGAATGACAATTCACAGGGAAATGTAGCTTTTGGCTAATAGCTTATTACTAAGTTATAGTTTTCTCCTAAAGTTACTTTAAAAAGAGCTAAGGCAGTTCTTACAGGAAACGTTTGTCTCCACCCAATCCTCCTCTGCCCCCCCCCCCCCCAGCCCCCTATTATTTGACTAGTAGTCTTATGTTTGTGAAATGTTTGTATTGGTGTAGAAAACAGATGATTCAATAAATGTCTGTAGCAAAACTATTGCCTATTATCTTCAATTTACTACAGCAGTAAGGGAGCCATTGTTTCTAGGCCTGTAGTACACATGAAATTGATGCCATTGGGGATAAGAGAAATAAACAGTTTTGGGTACACAAGTAAAACAATTAATGCAATATCTCATGATATCAAGAACTGAGGCCCAACAGGTAGTACAACGGCGGGCCCTCAAGTAAGGATTGTGGCTTTTGGGAAGTCTAGTCAGAATGTCTCCTGGGGGTGGGTTCTGCAAGATGCTGGGAAAGTTATTATAAGAAGTTTTCCCTAGTGTTCAGACTATGTTTTCCTTTGGGTGGTCATGATGCTGAGAGGTAACTGTTTGACCATACTTTTCTTTGTGAGGTGGATGGCATTTCTGAAAAGCACTTATCAGTAAAATGATTTTAATAGGGAGCTGACAATTTTAAAGATGCCTGTAGTGAATCCTTTTGTAACATCATCACCTCTGCTCTATCTTGTTTCAAAATTTCACTTTTTCAGGGTGCACCTGCATGAAATTAGAGATGGCTTTCCTTAGTGGCATTCTCCATGGACATTTTTTCTTCCTTCTAAATGAGAGGCAGCTCTCCAGGACTTAGGTTTCTGCTCAGGGCAATGAAACGATGGACCAAACAATTTCTTTAGCTCGTTAACAGTTCTGAAACTGAAATGTAAAGGGGCAATGGGATCATTAAACTTTGTCATTCCTGTTTTGTTTTTTACTCCCTGTCTCTCAGACCCTTTGGAGGGACTTTTTTCCCCCACATGTTTTTTATCTCTTCTCCTACACCTCTTAGGCCTTTAGGTATTTGTCCTCATCATGTAGTACTTACACATCCATTGCCTTTGAGTGCATCAAGCCCCAAGTGTTATTACCTTAACCCTTCAGTACCTTCACTATGCTTTTGAGGCCTCTATTTCCAATGCCAGCTTTCTCTCCTCTCCTTGATTTAATGCTAGCTTTCTCTAGGTTTAGGAAATTAAATTTTTTCTAAAGCAATTGGGGTTAAGTAACTTGCTCAAGGTTACACAGCTAGTCATTTTTATGTGTGGGTGCTAATTTTCTGAGGCTGGAACCGATCCTGGGTCCTCCTGACTCAGGGGCCGGCACTCTTACTCACTGTGCCACCTAGCCACTGCGAAAATAAATATTTTTAAACTACATCTAATTTAACTTTAAAAAATTGTCCTTTAAATCTGCTTCCTTTGCTTTCTGGATTCATTCATCTTCCCCAGCCTCCCCTCTTATTTTTTTAAAACCTCCATCAGGAATTTCAAAGGATCATCCAGTCATATATCTCTTGGCCAGGATGCAGCACCAGATGTTCCATGAAGCAATTAATATAATACTACTAACTCTCATTTATATAACATTTTAAAGCTTACAAAGTCCTTTCCTCACAACAACCTTGAGAAAGATGTACAGTCCAAGTGTCATTCCCTGCTGTACAGGTGAAGGTTCTGAGCTTGTGAAGGGTTAGATGATTTGCCCAGGGGGCACAAAGCTAGTTAAGTGTCAGAGCTAGAATTTGAATTAAAAGGCCAGCACTCTCTGCTGCACCATGATGGTTCCCCCTCCTGGTGGGATTCAGCTGCCTCTGTGCTTACCCCTCTCCTCCCACTTCTTGCTCACTTGTCAGTGGAACCCCTGAACATTGTTTAGATCTATTAGCCAAGAGGTTGCTGATTATTCTTTTAAACTGGTGTTGATACTCGATTACCCTCATTCGGATTTCATAGAATCACAGAATGTTAGAGCTGAAAGGAAACTTGAGCATGCTCTAGTCCAGGGGTGGGGATCCCAAAGTTTGGATTCAAATGGCTGCACTTAAGGACCTAGAGAGCCACATGCACGTGGCCTTGAGGCCTCAGGATCGCCACCCCTGTTCTAGTTTGATCTTTACAGATGAAAAAACTGAGGCCCAGAGAAAGGATAAGTGATTTGCTTAAGGTTGCACCAGTATTCAATCGTTTTGCTGTGTCTCCACTCCTTAAGAGACTGGCAGTGTTGTCTTGTGACTAGGAACATTTTTTTCATTGTAACCGCTTCTCATGGTGTAAAGGAAAAAAGATCAGGCTGCTGGAGCCCTTGGGTTCAAGGCCTCATTTCCTAACTGTACAACTATAGGCAAACTTAGTCTTTCTGAGCCTCTGTTTCTCCCTTAAGAAGTTGTTGTAAAATGACGAATCACATTATAAGTCGTAATGATTCAAATACAAGTTTTATCATTCTTAGGAGAAGAATCTAATGGGGGAGACTGTCCAATATTGTGCTGCCTCTTTATCAGTTCACATTGGAGAACTTTAAAATGTTGACACAATAAGGGGGTAGCAGTCAGTTTGGGGGCCTTTAGGACAGCTACCTCTTCAGGAATAGTGGCAGTTCCTTTTAGGAATCACCACTTTTCTTCCTCTAAACACTGCACTTCTTAAGGCCTCTGGGAATCCTTTGAGCAGCTGGGCTCTGGCCAAACAAATGAGACTTTGATTTGCTCATTATGTTCTCATTCTTTGAAGCTTATCCATGTTTCTTGTTTATTGAAACAGCTAGTCTTTAGATTCTGCAGCCCTCTACTACAAGACTCCCTCACTCCTGTCCCTCTCTGGATGTTTCTTGCTGTACTGTCTTGGATGGATTTGCGTATCCTGGATCTGCGTATTTAGGATCTTCCTGTTACTCCAGGTCTCAGTTGTTCAGGGGGAAATGGGTGTGGCTACACCAGCACCAGTGTTTCTTTAGCACGATCAGAAGTATTCCTTTCCCAGTCCTTTAGTAGACAGAGTAAGCAGTTAAACAAGAAAACCAGCCAAGCCAGGGACTTTCTCCTGGGACTGATTGGTGTCAGTTTCGAGCAATTTCAACAATTCCTTTAACAACTTTGCATGCAAAACTATCATAACTCCCCACAGTCTGTGGTGCCAGAAAAGAAACTAGAGGTAGATTTTTTTTTTCACGCTGAAAATTACGATCATTTGCTAAGGTAGCAAAGTGAGGCTTACTTGCCAGAAAGCATGTACATTTGCTCACTTGAGCCCCTGACTTGATGGCTTAATAAGTCATCAGAAGCTCAGTCTCCAAATCCAATAGTAGTGATGGCAGCCCAACCCTACAGAAGGATTCAGGTAGGCTGACAAGGTAATTTTAGTTTTATGGTTATTTGAAACAGAGAGTTAGGAAGGACCTGAGAGCCTTGGTGTAATGGCAAAAGCACTGTATTTATAGTCAGAAAAGCTAGGTTCAGATTCTGGTGCTGCTAAAGATGTGCAGAAATTAACCCATTGCCTGTCCTTTAGGAGACAAAAAGCAAGCAGCATGACTTTGGCCATCAAATAACCTTTTTGAGGGTTAGCTTCTTTCTTTGTATAATGAAGGGGTTGAGTCAGATGATCTCTGAGACCTCTTATAGCTCTAGGGCCCACGATCTCATTTTATAGAGGAAGAAACCAAGAGAAAACCACACAAGGTCATTTTTTTGGGGAGGGAATAATTAGGATTACTTAGGGCTGTAGTTCTTTGACCCTAATCTAAGAAAAGAGTTTATCTAGCCTTTCATACCTCATGCAGCCAACCTCTAGAGGTTGGTAGGGGTGTGCTCCTATGCACTGGGGCAACAAAGCCCTCCTACATCTAGCTTTGGATTCCATAGGTCAAGGGAGAAGTCTCTCTCTTTCTTGTGCTGTGGTAAGAGGTTTTCTTAATCCTATAGACAGTAGATAAAGGGCAGTCTGCTGTGATCTCTGGTCCCACTGCTCACGGTTGAGAAGTAGCTCTGGCCAGGGTATTGGAGAAGCACCCTGATTGCCAGGGGAAAAGCACCAGGCCAGCCAGATTTTTCCAAGTGTTAACCATTTATAAATAAGTACATTTGCTTTCATACATACAATTCATTGTACAGATGACAACCTGTATACATGGGGCAGGGAAATGCATTCGTTTGAACTTTTCACATCTATCTCACACAGCTCACATGTACAGACAATAAAACTGCTCAAGCAAGTACAGCAAAGGAAAACATCTTCTTTCCTTATACACAGGGCCGGGAAGGGCGGTAGAGGGAGTTGGAGGCCTCTGGTGGGCATGGGGTGTTCCCGCTGCACGAGTTCACAACTGTGTGGTGTTCAATATATCAGTATAGAGAACAAACATGCATTGAATAATATACTGTACAGAGAAAGTCCTTTACATCAGAATTATAGAAAAGCTAAAGGGAAACTAAGTGCATTAAAGCTCTTTCCAGCAAGTATCTTGAAAGGACAGCAAAGAGGAAGAAGAATCAAAACTGTTAGTACAAATTACTTTTTAAATGTATAGACTGTACATATTTGTACTAATTAAAATTGTCTTGGATTTGAAGGAGACAGAACAGAGACAAAGATGCTATGCTAGCATGAAAAGGAGGCTGAACTCCAGAATGACACCTGCCCTGAGCCTGGCAAGGAACTGGCCTCACTCAAGGAGAATTAGCCAAAGGAAGAGAAACAGGAAGTGTCACGGGATTTCCAAAATAATCCCTGAATGAAGTGTGGAGCTAGTCAGTGTGAATTGGTGCACAATAAGACAGTTAAACTCCAGTAATGAGTTATCCATATTAAACCCTCTGCCTGGCCCTGGGGGTATAGAGTATATGAGAGAAAGGAAGGTTGAGTTCCCCCCATCCAGATCTTTTGGGCCAGTGATTATTAGAAGCAAAAAAAGCCACTTAGCAGCAGCTGTAGAAAGAAACTAGGCACCTGGTCCATATCCTTTCCACTGACTTAGAACCTCTGAGAAGTGAAATGATGACCTGTGGCTGGATATGTTCAGCTCACCTGGCAGATTGGTCCATTTAAATGCCAGAGATGTGTCAAGAAGAAATGAGATGGTTATGTATGGGTGAGGAAACATGAAAGTAACACTTGATTTTTGGTGTCCAATTATTCATTCATTTGGTATTGACTTTCCTAGCTCTGACTGTGGTCAGTCCACCCAGGTTGTGTCCTGGCAGGCAGTAGCCAAAAGCATCTCAGGGTGGTTCAGCTGCTTTGAGGAGCTGGACACCGAAATGAAGGTTACCAACACTTCAGCCCTTAGTGGTTTATGTTACAAAACAAGTCAATGAAAAACTCAGTGATTATTCAAGTAGCTCCGCACAGAGGCTCCACCATCCCCATTTGTGCTTTGTCCAAACCCACTGCCAGTCTCCTTTCCTTGGGAGCGTCCAGAGCTGAATTCAAGGCATTGCATGGTGAAGGTCTCCATGACATGTCTTCCTAGGTAGCTCTCACCCCTAAGCCCTTATTTAAATGTCGTTGGTCTCAGCAGATGAGCCGTCAGGAACTCTTAGAAGAGGAGAGAAGCTGAACCTCCTGGTATATGGGTAACAGATGAGCTGACTGCAGCAGGCTGATGCTCTCTCTCTCCAGGAAGCTTCTTGAGGACAGGGCTGGGAAGCTCTAAAAGTGTAGGAAGTCAGGGAACGGAACTGGCAAACTGGGCAGGGGCAGCTGGGCACTTGGGACGTCAGCAGAAAACTGGCCACAGGTATGAAGTGCATTCTGCACAAGTTCCAATGGGGCAGTTGGTTTCGACAAAGGCAATTTTTTTTTTACAGTAGAAAAATAACAACTAACCTTTGAACTAAAAACCACCCACGTGTAACAGCCTGCAAGGAAGGCTGGAGACTGAGTGCAGGGAGAGCCACCAGCTGCAATTAAAGTTTTCCATTGATCTGCTGGAACAAGGGGACTCTGCTCAATAAAGATCTACCTAGGGATGCTCCCTTTTCCCAGTTCCAGGCTTCTCTTCTACAGTAGGCTCCAGTTTTCAAAGCATGCTTGCTACTCCAAGGTTAGCACTGCTGAGTATATACTCTTTCTCCTCCTTGCCCCCCTCATGCCCTGCTCTTTCCTGTACTGGACTCCCCTCTGGAGCTAGCTGGCCCCAGCTCTGCCCTGGCAGGAGTCCAGAGGCCTCTCCCATCCATTCCTGGGATCTGCTCTGTCTGTTCAGTAGGGTAGTTCTAAAGGGGGGCATAGCTCCTTTACTGCCAGAGAAGGCTCTGGTGCAGAGCCAGGGTGACACCTAGTGGTTAAATACAGTAAAACGCAAATGACATTCCTAGTCAACTGGGGTTCATAGATTCTGAGGAAAAATAATCTTGCCTACTCTGTGCTAGGCACCGAGCTAGTGTATTAAATTAGATCCTGGTTACTTGCTCTAATGGATACATCTCTGAAATATAAAAATAGGAAAAATTTAAGAGGGAAGTTCACAAACTCCTCTCTGGTCTGTGAACTGAGACAACCTTCCCCAAGTTGTTCTTAAAACATGAGGAAAAGCATCTAGAAATTTGGTCTAACTCAATAACAAACTTTGAAGATTTGGACAGCGACTTAGGGGGTACCACACGTGGTTCTAAGGAGTGGAGTTTTCCTGAGCCATCTGTTGGAAGTTAAACACATCTAAAAAAAGGAACAAGAGGGTTTGTGCTCTATTAACATGGTTCTTCAATAATAATAGCGCACTTCTGCAACCCAGACAAGATACAACAGCAAATACAAAATGGTCTCCATTTTGTCCATGCCAAATTTTCATGATACACAGATTTTTTTTACTTTGTAAATAAATACTAATTTTCAATTGCTAATGTGTGCCTTACTGATCCAGTAAATAAAGTAACCATGTCTCAGGAGTCCCTAAGAAAATTGCTGGAAAAACACTTTAAAATCACTGCAAATATTCTGTATTTAAAAATTACTTAATCTTTTGATGTTTATATACAACAGTTATTTCTTGTGCTATAAATGTTATGATCCATTGCTTGATTTCTTTCCTCATTTTCTTTGTTTTTCTTGAAAAATACACTAAAAGACAGGAGTGGTTCTGCTATTTTCTAATGAAGACACTACTCACGCTTAAATATCCAATATTTATCATAGTAACAAATTCAAACAGTAAAGTGCACCCATTTACAGACATAATGTGATGGTAACCCATTAGTGCAAGAATCCTGGGCAAAGAGAACATATTTTTGGTGAGAAACCTACAAGCTGCAGTTAAGTCACCACTTCCTCTATTCGTGGGTGGCATGAATGTGGGAGCTGGTGGGTTAGGCTTGAAGCAAGGGAAAGAGGGGGTGTGTGGAACTTTGCAGTTTCATTTTAAAATTGTATTTGAAAATATCTTTCCTAACCTGAAGTAGGGCATTGATTCACAAAGTGCTGCTGGGGGCCATGTCTTAAATACAGTACTGGGATCATTGAATGGCAGTGAAGTAGCAAAGCAGGGCATGGGCAGTCCATTTGTAAGAGAAGGAGAGCTTCTCTTTCCCAGAAGAGGGTCCAACTGGCTTTTTTTAATTCCCAAGCTCATAGACAACCAGTGCCCAGTGGGAGTGCTCACTCTTTCTTGGATGGAAAAAAAGGTATGGACTGGAGAGGGCAACTTTTAAGTTTTCCAACCAAGAGAGCACAAAAAGCATAAAGGGCAATGGGTCTCTTATTTCTTATGGAGAACTGGAAGAGGAAGGATCCTGGGATAGAAATGGTATCAGTGGAGTGTTGGAAATATTACAAAAAAACTAGCACATCTGTCTAGGTAGGTGTCTCTGTGCAGTGCAGACAGGACTCATAATGCTCCTGATGAGGCAGGGGGCGATACTGAGCCTGAAGAGATTGAAATCTTTTTTTAAGAACAGAAGCTTCTCATTGAGAGGAAATGGACAGAAACCCCTGTTCCACAAACAGAGAAGGGGTGGGATGGAAAGAGTCCAACAGAACTGATCCCTGACCAAAACAAAACAAAACAGAAACTCTAGCCCTGTGGCTCAAGTCAAATGAAAAAGTTCTAAGTTGCAATTTTTTTTAATTAAAAAAGAAGAAAAAAGTAGAAACAGATGCCTGCCCTCATCCAGTTAAGTAGATGTTTTCACAAATATCTGAGATAGAGAAATGGATCCCCTGGAGCACAGGCTCCCTCAGTTTGTTTTCTAAACAGCCAAACTGACATCATCCCGGCCTGTTCCAAGGTCTACATCCTTTTGTTTGGCAAAAGCTAAGGTAGTTGGGAAATGTCACCAAATCAAGCCTCTGGGCTTCCCTTTCTAGAGGAATAATCTTGCCTACTGCCAATAGGTCTGGTCACACCTGGAATCTGGTACAGGGAGTAGTTCATCCTAAAGCCCTTTACTCATGAAAGCAAGGCTGACTTTTAACAGTGTAGGTCCAATTCACTTTTGTTAAACTCTTAAGTCTTTGGTTTCTAACATGCTACAATTGTTGGTGCCCTTGCCATCCATCCATCCATTATCCACAGTGACTCAAAAAGCAGATTAACAAGTGGTATCCACAAAAAATGGAAAATGTACAGAGGATGGCTGGAGTCAGAAACCCTATTGTTGTTTCCACGTGTGTCCCACCCACCCAGGACTGGAAAACAGGTCTGAGAGCTGACATTCTTGATTATCTTCACCCTGAATCAATATTGGGTACACCTGGTTTTCAAACCAAAAACAACCACATATCCTTAAAAAAGGAAAACAAAAACCCATTCCTGAAAGCAGATGAGATTTGGGGAACCAAACCAGGCAGCGAATGCCAAAGACAGCTTTAGGAGACAGGAGTAAAGGTCACTCTGGGAAATAGCCTTAAAGTGTCCACTTCTGCCTCTCTCCTAAAGGAAGTGGTCCTCTTGCTATAGCATATAGACTTTTAGGAGAGAATTCAGCTTCAGATGAAGTGGCAGGCTAAAAAAAACATACTTATTTAGTTACACTCCAGTGGAAAAACATTTGCTGAGGGAAATAATGCTGCATGATGCTAGGATCCAGAGGAAGTTTCCTCAAGATGATGGTTTTCTACAACCTCTCTTGGTAACTCACATTACCCTCATTTTTGTTCAAATAGATATGTGTAAAGAAATGTTCAAGACCCATCCAATTTCCTTGAGTGACTGAAATAGTCAAAGAGTTGCCTAATCTTTAATTAAAGAAGCAAACAAACTTGGAAAATCAGTTTGGTGGCATTTCAAACCTAGCCTCTTGGGGTTTTAACTAAATTATCAGCCTGATTTTACTTACTTCTCTACCTCCACCCTAAAATATGAACACCAGAGGTAATCAGAATGACATGCTAGATCTCATTACTAAAGGAAGCTTGTTATTAAGATCCGTCAGAGCAGAGAAGTAGCTCTTCCTTGGGGAAGGAGACAATCAGAGCAGGAATGCACAGGCTGGCTGTTTGGAGAACAGTGGATAAAAATGCAAAGGCAAAAAGGGCAGCACTCTCTCTTGAAAATTCCTAGAGGAAAATTAACAAGAACATCTCTTTAAAAAAAAAGGAGAGACAGTTACACAACAACACTAGGTGATCTGAAATAGATTGTCTATTTGAAAAAGCTGAGCAGTGTGTCTGATCTCCCTGGGCTAAACCACACTGTATGAAAAATCTCCTAGTTGGCAGCTGAAGAGAGAGGGCACACAGCTGGGGTATGGACAAGAGAAACTACAATCCTGGCTTGTTGGAGGCCAGCTTCCCAATTGGCTGCATGCAAATGATTTCAGCATGTGTCTCTGAACACCACACAGAAATTACATGAGAAATTAAGCCAGAGAACTACCCCAAATGTGGAAACCAAGCCTGGAAATGTGTGCTGAAAACATGGATCTCACTCCAACAAATGTCTTTTAAACATTAGACTCCACAAATGGTCTCTTTGGTTTGATTGGGGATGTCTGCCCTTGTCGAGAGTCCCTGGACAACTGCCTGTACAGGTTGTCCTGATATGCCTGAGCAACAGGCAGTGTCCTGGCCACCTTCACATCAGGATATGAGGCAGCTTGGCTGACTCTCTCCAAGAGGTCTCCGCGGGACCCATTAGCCAGCATCCCATGGGGGCTATAATAGTCATCCTCCAGCAAATGGCCATTCTGTGCATTGTTGGTTTTGTTATAAAAGGCAATGTTGCTGATTGAAGACGGTGGACTGAAGGACTCAGGCTGAGGCAGATTGCCCGGAGACGTGGGGCTGATGACAGTATCCACTGATGAAACCGCCCAGGTCCGATTCTGCTGGTGGAGGTGGGGGTACTGTTGAGTCCGGGCTGTTTTATCTATGATCCCCATGAATGGTGTGGTCCTGGACCGAGCTGGCTCACTGGGGTAGCCTCCCTGAGTGGGAGACACTGGAGACAGCTCATCGCATGACCTGTCATATGCCGGCTTCAGTGGGATCTCCATTTGCTGAATTGAGGAGGATGGGCGGAAGGTAGGAGTCAGGTTGGAGGTGGATGATATGCTATTGCTAGAAGGAGAGAATCGGAGGCCTACACTTTGGGAGTGTAGCAGAGGCCTAGGAGTTGGTGGGTGGGATTTGATTTCATTAGGGTTAACTGTAATGGGTCTTCTGATTAAGTGTGACACGTCAGGGGAGCCAAGTTGGCTGGAAGAGCGCTCTAGATCCAGTTTGGAGTGGCAAACTGGATAGTAGGAGGCTGACTGGCTGCGCCCAATCTGAGGTGTCTGACTATACCTCACACCTCCTCGGTAGGCTGAGGAAGGTCTCTGTGGAAGATCTTCTTTGGTCAGCCCTCCATGTTGGCAGATGGCACCCGCACTAAGGCTGGCCTGGACGTGCTGCACAGGTCTCCCATCACCTACAATCCCCCCAATTGACCCTTGGTAGACCAACCGACTCTGACTCACTCCCATTTCTCCCTGTGAAGACTGGTATTTACTGGCCATTGAATGAGCCACTTGGCCATAAGTGCCAGTGGGGATGACCGTGCTGGAGTGAACTGCTGAGCTAGGCTGGTTGCTTCTCACAATCTGGGCCTTGGCAGGCTGCAGTCTAAGCCCTTGCTGGGGAACCGCCACAGGAAGCTGGGGCATCTGGTATGGCCTCTGAGCCATTTTGGACAAAGGAGACTTTGGTCTTCCAGGAATCTGACTAACATTAGCTTCTTGCTGGTATCGCACGGGAGATCCAGACTGGGATCTATAGACACTCATGCTCTCAGCGGGAGGGCTAGCCCGGTACTGAGGGCCTCTCCGGAGAGGTGATGGGGGAGGACTTGGATATTCTTTCCCCTGCCCCCCCACAGGAGGGGGGCTGAAGCGGTAAGCTCCACCCTGATGTGCTGGGGAAGTATGTGGGGGACTAGGCCTGTAATGAGAGTTCTGGTGTGTCGGAGAGAGAGCAGGAGATGTGGACTGGTAGCTCTGCCTGGTGGGAGAACCTACAGAACTATTAGACCGGAAATCAAAAACCTGATGCGAACCAAGCGGTGACCCAGAGATATAGGTTGATTCCCGATGGGCAGGAGAGGAGGGTGGGCTCTGGATGATGGGGAGCCCTTGGGTGGGCCGAGCTTCCGTCTGTAAGCCAATGGAGACGTTCTCGACATCCTGCTCCAGGTACTCTTCTTCAAAGATGTCTTGCACAGAATAGAGATCTTCTTGTTGGGGGTCAGGCTCGGCTTCTGCAGGTAACTGCTGTTGTTGCTGCTGCTGCTGTATCTGTCTACACTCTTCCTCCACTCTCATCAGTAGCCGCTGGATCTCACGGTTGTTCGGACACAGTTTGATGGCCTCATTCAGGTCCTCCAATGCTGCTGAAAACTGCCTGCTTGACAAAGTGACAAACACAGGAACCAGAGTTATTCTGGATCAATAGGTCACACCAAGTACTCAGAAAATATCTTCGAGGCCAGTGGGCTGTCCTGTGGAGTTACATTGCAAGTGCAACCCTTCTGGCCTTTGTTTAGTTTAGTTTGATTTTCAAGGAGGAGATCAGCTGGGTGAGAATAAATCCCACACCTGCTGGCCTCCAAATTCCTGGAGGATGATAATGAAACGTTTTCCCTGCATTAGCCCAGCAAGGTCCTACAGGAAGATCTTCCTGATGCATGAGTACAAGACCCTTCCAGGATGGTGTGGAGAGAGGACAAGGATGGAGCTATCACTGACTGCAATCCTATTACACAGCATAGAATCTACCATATTAGTTCATGCTAATCCATCAGAAAATATTCCTTAGTTTCTCAATATTTTGGGTCAAATTTTCTGTTGAGAACCAAGGTAGAAAATCCCCACCCCTTCTGTGTCAGTCCTCCCCCTCCCCCCAGTAGCCTTTGTACTCTGCTATGGCAAAACTAAGGTAAAGCTGGCCTGGGCTATGAGAGGCAGACAGTGTGCAAAAAAAGGAAATGAACCCAGAAGCAATATTTCTACCTTCTCTGTAAAGACTGCAAGGAAAAGGCCATTGGCCAATCTTGAAAGAAAATTAAGATCGTATTTTCCTGGCAAGACTGGGAATCCAAGACAATCAGCACAGGTACTGTCTCGTTATCTAATATGGGAGTTTGGCTGTCAAGGCCAAGTCTCTCCTGATGGGCCCAGGGTCTCCAGTTCTCTTTCCTCATGGGAACCCATAGGGAGACAGGGGGTACTGGTGATCTAGGCTGTGACAAGTAGCCAGAGGCAGAAGATCCCAGGCACAGAATTCTTGTGCTTTCTCTGAGCCCCAGCTACCTAGGGACCCAATTACAGCAGCTGAGCATGTTAAGTCTTGCTCCACCCCTAGCACTAAGGCCATTCCACTTCAGCCTGCGTGTATGTCGAGGGGGCTGGGAGGAGGGAAGGACCATAGTGTCTTTTTTGATCCCATTGCCCTTCCATTCTCACCTGCTGCTCCGTTTTGCCCTTGCTCGTGCATAGTAAGCTTCATAAGATTTCGGTTTCAGCTCCAGAGCTTTAGTAGCAAATTCCTCTGCCATTCCAAAATCCTGTTATCACAACAGACGCACAGACAAGTCACTTCAGAGATGTGAACAATGGGCAATTTGGGAATAAAAAAGTCGTATGCATTTTTTTTGATGTTTACGTATATAACTCTTGGGATTCGTAGCTCAGACGGCATGGCCTAAATTAGGCAGAAGACTTTTTTAGGAGAGTCATTTCTTTTGTGCTCCTTCATCTGAGGACCACTGTCTGTGAAGCAAGAGTCATCTATTGAAGCTTTGCTTTTTTCTGCCTCTTCCGACCAACTTCCCTCTAGAAGTGTGTGTGTATGTGTGTCTGCACGTATGTATATGTGTGTATATCTATCTCAAAGAAATGCTCTGATTGACAAGTATACACACACATATTTCAAAGAGATGCTCTGATTTGGAATCCTATGGAACCACTGCTTTCAAGTGTTTACTCTTATCCAACTGTGTTTCCCCATCATTTTTCCTGCTGACTTTGTTGTATACACATACATAAATGTTTTATCCTCTCATAGGATCTTGTTGTTGGAAGGAACCTTAGGGGTCATTTAGTCTATCTGCTTCATTTTACAGATGAGGAACCAGGCCCAAAGACATGTCTCTTCACTTTACCAACAAGTGGCAGAGTTAGGATTCAAACTCAGGACTTTTGACCCAAAACGAAGTAATCTTTGCCTATATGTGCACATATACATATGTGCATGTATGTATTCATACGTGTATGTGCACACATGTAAATATGCACAAATGTGCACATGCCCACATGCATGAATATGTGTGTCTATGTATATAACCCAGTCATGTCCCTTACCTGCTTCTCTGTTGTATTTATTTCAAAGGATCCTCAAGAAGAGACATAAAGAAAGACTGGCAGTAGCTCTAGGGAGCTAGATGCACCTCTCTTCCATACACACTTATACTTGGTGGCTTTCTTAGGAGATGGCTTTCAATTGCCCTAAGAAAGTCAAAGCTTGGAGACAGCTGAAAATCATCACCTAAGGAAGTCAGCAAGAACCAATCTGTATGAAAGAGAAGTGAATTCTAGCTCCCCAGAGCTACCACTGGCCTTCTCCTATTTCTCTTCTTGAGGATCCATTAAAATAAGTATGGCAGAGGAGTGGATGGGGGCTATCACTGGGTTTCATGTCACTACACAATCCCTCAGAAATTGAGAGTAAAAGTAGAGTTCTTTTCTAGAAGAGCCCAGTTTCTCTGTATCCAGCTGGAAAAATTGATAAATCAGTCAACAAGCATCTAATAAACACCTTCTATGTGCCTGGGACTATGCTAAGTGGTGGAAATAGAAAGCCAAAAAGACAGTCCCTGCTCTCAAGGAGTTCACAGTTACCAAGGGGGAGGCAACATCAAACTGTTATGTATAAAAAGGAAATCTACAGGGTAAATTAAAAATAATCTTGGGGGGAAGGCATTAAGATTAAGGAAGCCTGGGAAGGGTTTCTTGCAGAAAGTGAGATTTTAGTTGAGACTTGAAGGAGAGAGATGAAGAAGGGGAGAATTCAAGGCATAGGAGACATACAGTGAAAATACCTGCAGTTTGTGAGATGAAGTGCTGTGTGTGAGAAATAGCAAGGAGGTCGGTGTCATTGGATCACAGAGCACCTAGTAGGATAGGAGGTAAAAGAAGACAGGAAAGGTTGAAAGGGCCAGATTACGAAGGGCTTTGAAAGCCAAACAGAGTTTATGTTTGATCCTGGAGGGAACAGAGAGCCACTGAGGTTTACTGAGAGGTGATGTGGTCAGATATGATTTAGAAAGATCTGACAGCTAAGTGGAGAATGGAATGGATTAAGGAGAGACTTGTGGCAGGTCGACTAATCAGCAGGCTATTGCCACAGTCTAGGAATGAAGAGATGATGACTTGCACCAAGGTGATGTCAGTGTTAGAAGAGTACAGAAGAGAAATGCAAGGATTTGGCAACTGACTGGATATGGGGAGGGGAGAGAGAGTGAAGAGTCAAACATGTCACCTAGGTTGTGACCCTGGGTGATGAGGAGGATAGACTAATGAGAAAGTTGGGAAGAAGGGGCAATATGGAGGGAAAGATAAACACGTTTCAGTCTTGGACGTGCTGAATTCAAGATGTTTATGGGACATTCAGTTCAAGATGTCTAATAGTTAGCTGGTGATGGGAGACTGGAGGTCAGCAGAGAGATTAAAACTGCACAAAAGATCTAAGAATCATCAGCAGAGAGAATAAAGTTGAATCCACTGGAGCTGATGAGATTACCAAGTGAAATAGTACATATATAAAGAAAATGGCCATGGACAAAGTGTTGAGGGACATTTACATATAGTGGACACAAGCTGGATAAAGAGTTAGCAAAGGAGACAGAGGAGGAACCGTCAGAGAGGTAGGAGGAGAATCAGGAGAGAACTGTGTTTTGTAAACTTAAGAGGGAAGAGAACATCAAGGAGAAGAGGTTGATCAACAGCATCAAAGGCTCCAGAGAAATGAAGAAAGATGAGGGTTGTGAAAAGGCTATTAGGTCTAGTAATTAAGAGCTCATTGGTAACTTTGGAGAAAGCAGTTTCATTTGAATGATGAAGTTGGAAGTCAGACTGCAGAGAATTCAGAAGAGAGTCAGAGGAAAGGAAGTGGAGGTGCCAATTGTACACAGCTTTTTCAAGGAATGTAGTCACAAAAGAAAAAAGAAACAGAATTACAGCCATCAGTGATGGATGATTAAGTGAGGGTTTTTTGAGGATGAAGGAGACATAGGTATATTTGTAGTCAGTAGGGAAGCACCCACCAGACAGAGAGAGACACTGAACATTAGTTAGAGAGTAGTAATTGAGGGGGCAGTGTGCTGGAGAAGGAATTAAATTACACGTGTACAGTTTGCCTTGGCAAGGAAAAGGGTCACCTCTTCTTGTGAGACAAGTTGAAAAAGAAAGTGGCAAAAGACATTTGAGTGATGTGAGTTGAGGAAGATGGTAGAATAGGGAGCTCTGAGTGAATGATCTCCATTTTTTCAGTGAAATATGAGGCAAGGTGATCAGCTGAGAACACACTTATGTGCCTCAGCTGAGAGGAATGGGGGGATCATGGGGAAGAGAGGGAGTTACAGGAGATTTGAGAAAGGTTGAAAAGATTTAGAAAAGCTGCTGTGTGAGTGGAATCACCAGTCAATTAGGGAGGTATAAAAGGATTGTTTTGTTGCAATGAGGACCCAGTTGAGATTATATAACATAAATTTGTAGTGGATTTAGTCTGGACCATTTTGTGTTTTTTCTCTATCTTTTTTTCTAGAAGTATATGAGTAGGGATAGTGGGAGTAGTCTAAGGCTGAGGCTTGGCAGGGCAAGATCTTCAACTGCATAAGGGGGCAAGGGATTTGAGAAAAAGAGGACACTATAGAGTTGAACTGGTTGGCCAAGGAGTCAAGATGGCAAAGGTACAAGAGTGTAGCCAGTGTAGAGTGATGGCCTGGGACAGAATGACAGGTGGAGAGTTTGGAGGTTTCAGTGAGAACAAAAAACAGGTTTTGAGGTTATAAGGTGGAGGGAAAGGTGGAATGACAACGGATTGTGATCAAATGAAGGAATTGACCATGGAAATGATGCATTTGTAGGTTAGGTGATGGCAATCTATTACCATTCATTGGGGATTTAAGTGGAATTTCAGTGATTATTGCTCTCCTATCTTCCAAAGAACAAATGCAAGATCATGAAAATAATCATAAAACTACAAAGTACTCTTTCCTGATTTGGACTCTAGATAGTTTTCACATTCTTTCCTGGCCAGTTGCTCTGCACACAGAAGGTACTTAAGGTCAGTGTTCCCTAGATAGCCAGGTGCTAAATGGGAGACAGATGCTGCAGGAGCTCAAGAAGAGCTGGTGGAGAGAGATGACCCACTTAGCATGCAGCTTCCAGTGTGAAAGAAAAAAGATGGGATAACTCATGGGACTTACATTCATTTTCCTGCGACATCTGGAGAGGTTGAGGAGGAGAGAGACTTTTAATTCCCGGAAGGTTTTCAGGTCTTCACCAAACCCTTCCCTGGGAAATTTCTTCAGAGCGTACTGGTAGCGCTGGGCGGCTTCTTTCACTTTACCTTTCTATGATGAGTATACAATGGTGAAAAACACTCGTTAGTTTGCTAAAAGCGGTGGCAGCCTTGTTCCCACTCTCCTTGTCATCAAAGCAGCTATGCCAGCCAGCTAATCACTAACTTCTCTTCTGCCTATCATTTCTAACCCCCAGTCCAGGGGAAAGAACAGGGCTAACCTGCTCAGCTTTGAGGATGGGAACACGAAGGTTCAACCTGTCATGAAACTTATCAGAATCGGAAAACAAAGTTGATAGAATACTTATGGGTTAGAAAAGTAAGATTCAGAAGGTGTACTTTCCTAACATGCTGCTGTCATGGAACTGTCCTGAATCTTGTGATGGAAAGACATTTGGAGTCAGTCCACTTCCCTTCCTATAAGGGAAGCAACAACTCAGGGGAAAAAAAGTGTTTGTCAGCTTTCTTTGCCAACAAGGAGAGTCTCCACACTAGGGAAAAAATGCTCTTGCTTTAGGGGCACTGAGGGACCACACAAATAGAGATGTAAATTCTATGGTTATTCTGCACTCTTTCTCAGCCTAAAACCCACTCAGGCAGGTTCATTGTTCATTCACTCTGAAAAGTATGTGATTCTTTTCCATTTCTGGCAATAGAAATGCTAGGGTGGGGCTGACTTCCTGTTAAGATTTCTACAACTGACTTTTTAGGAGAAATATTGCTATCTGAAGTCCTACTTTGCTAGCCTACAGCAGGAAACTATTCTCCTTTCTCACAAAGGATAGGAAAAACAGAAGTAGCCCAGCTGCTACTCCTCCTAGTCCCTAAGAGATGGAAAAAAAATAACCTTTAGCTCCCTTCCCCTGTTTTAGAAGAAAGGAGAGGTACTCAGTAGTGTTGGGGGATTTGTAAATCAGTCATTCCCTTCAGGTGTCTATGGGAAAAATCAGCACCATAACGGAATCCAGCATGGGTGGACTGTGTTGCCTTGCTCAAGGGCAAGGTTCAGTGGGGTTAAAGCTGGCTCAGTGGTGTGACCACAGGAAGCCTGGAATACCCCAAGGCTTGCATAACTAGAAATTAGGAAGCACAGAGACTGAGGAATGCTTGCCCTTCTGCCCCTTTGAACTGCTCATTTCAGCACCATGTCTCTAGCATCCATCGAGGATTATAGAGATAAGGACTGGACCCATGATTTCACTGGTGTTTTGAACACTGGTGTTTTCTTATGGAAAATACCCCTTACCAATGCTGGTTGGTACCTCCTGTACTGCTTAATATAGTCTTAGAGAGTTATCTAGAGCAACGAGAGAGTCATATAGTCAGTATATGTCAGAAGTAGGCCTTGAACCCAGGCCTTTCTTGTTCTGAGGTTAGCTCTCTATCTGCTATGCCAAGCTGTTTCTCGTCAAGAATTTTCAAGTCAGAGTTTCTCTTTGCTTTCCTTTCCATGCACTAAGGAAGAACACAGAACATTTCTAAGTCAGACAGCTGGGTGGGCATAGGGTCAGTCATACCATATTTTAGGGAGGAAAGAACACTTCTTACTTTAGGACATCAGAAAGCAATGCGATTACAATTAGGACATAAAGACAGAAGTCTAGAAGGCTGACATTCTTGTCCCAAACCACACAAAATGAGGGCTTGTGTGATGAAGCTTCTAGGGAAAAGGATCCTCATGGCTCTTGCTTTTAGGCTGCTCAGGAAACAAAAGGCTTCTCTCGGTATCTACTGTTCACTTCTGACATAAGGGTGAGCAAAGAGATACTGTACCAATTCATGTAAGCTCAGCAAGGTGAATTCTGACACATAGTATTCTCAGAGAATTGACCACATATTGCAAGGGGTAAACAAGGCTAGAAGATAGAATTCTGGGCTGGAACTATGAGCAAAAAGGTGGGAGAGGAGTGTATTTATTCTCTTTTTCTATTTAATGAATGACTTCAAGATAAAGTTCTTATTTAGGAATGTTGGGAAGTTTTTTGTTTTTTCTTTGATGGGACTTGTGATTTTACTGGTGTAGGAAATGCTTGTGAAGAAACATGAAGATCAACTGTTCTGCAACTTATGTTCTTAGAGAATTTTCTGGGGCTCTGAGAGGTGAGTAACTTCTTTGGGGTTACATAGTCAGTATGTAGAAGAGGCAAGACTTGAACCCAGTACTGTGAGGCCAACTCTTTACTGACTAAATTACACAGCCTCTGTTAGGAAGTTATTACCATTTACCATAAGCTTTTTGTCTATGAGATCAGTGACTTCCTGCCAAAGCTTAATTTCCTTGCCCTACATAATGAGAATGGCTGTTGGGCAAAATGATTTTGACTTAATTCCTGCTCCCTGATTTTTCTTCCCTTTCCCACTTAATAGGCTCAATAATATCTACGCTGCCAGATTAAGTTCTGGTATGAAATGAGTCATAGAACTGAAAGTCAGAAGAGATCTCAGAGAGCATAGGATCATAAATCTAGAGCTGGGACTGCGGAAATAATTTAGCCCAACCCTCTCATTTTGTAGGCAAGAAATCTCCTAGTCCAACCTGAGAAGAAATTCAATCTGCAGAGGTCAAATAGCCTGTGCTTTGAGCAGAATGTGAACTGGATTTGGTAAGGCTGCTTGACCTCTGCTTAATACTGTTCCCTGGTCACTATAAGAGGAAGGACCTTCATGTTGGGGACACACAGAACCAGAACCTTTTAAGTTCCAATTCCAGCATAATTTTAGGGAAGTCATTCCTTCACTTTTCCTTAGGAATAACGGTTAGTTTGGTCAAGACTGGTAGACTCTATATTTAGAATTGCTACAAAGTAACCAGTGGCTATTTTGATATTCTGTCCACTACCTCTTCATACCTTATAAAACATGTCCCCTTCCTCCATCAGCTTGCTCAACAGGATGATCATGATGTCTGGTTTGGAGGTGGCCATCGCCCAAGTGGCTGGACCTGTAGTGTACAGGATGCATGATGGGTAAAAAACTCATACAATGCAAGGGTGGTAGGAGGCTAGGTGAAAAAAATATCCTGGGGGAATTTCTGCTGAGAGAACAACTTGGTGTGAGCATATTGCTCCATAATTCATTTCTTTTAGGTTTGCAACCAGCAGGGTCTGATTTGTATTCACCTTAAAATATGAACTAGTGCCACAGGAGGGCAGCAGAGCCTGTGGAAATCATTTGGTTTAAAAAAAATTAAATTAAAAAATTTAAATCAGACAATCAGAAGAGATAGTTTACAACAGAGATCGTGACAAGATTTTAAAAAAATCTAGTGGTAATGTATTTTGGAAACTGGGACTCCAAAGCCCCAGCTTTAGGCCTCTTAATTGTGAAAGAAAGCACTTTGTAGAAAGGATATTAGTGAAGATGATAAAACCTCCTTCAATGTATAAGGACCAAAGAGGGCTCCCTGAGTGGGAGAGGTCCACTTGGAACCAGGCTTATAGTGCCAATGCCAAACAGTAGAGAAAAGAGCTGACTTCACCCAAAAGAGGGGGAAGGAAGGGTTAAGCTGATTAGTTCACAGGCTGCCTGAAAGAACCCACCCAGTTTTCCCAGAGTTAGTTGTCAAAAGTTCAAGTTATTCTCTACAACAGTCATTAAAATAAATCTTCTTTTAAGGTGAAGTAAATTAAAAGATTAGAAGTGTGGGAACTCATGCAAGCTAAATCAAAGAGGAGAAGGCAAAGCTGACCAAGCCATCAGACTGGGCCTGATGCTGACAGCGGTGAGATATACCTCGTGGGCGACTCGGTAACGTCTGACAACCTTCAAAGAAAGGAGAAAACAAAAAGTTGTAGGAGAGGAAAAAAAATGGATGAAGGTGAAAAAAAAGAAGGAAAAAGCAGCAGTGAGAGGCAGGCAGCAAGAAAGCTGGCATACCAGCCAACCCCTTCTCTAGGCCCATGGGGTGGGGGAGCAGCTGAGGGCAGCAGTAGCGCAGGGACTGGAGAATATAAAAGCACGTTCAGAGCGAGGGAAGCAGGCTCACTGGGAGAGCTGTGAGATGGGGCTGGTACAGAGGTATCAGGGTCACAGTCCTAGGAGACCGCTGGCCAATGCTGGTCAGAGGGTATTACAGACAGGAACTCTGAGGGTGCTCTCTGTGCCAGGCATCTTTCTGTTTACTTGGGCAACGGTGATGCAGAATCATGGAGTGTGGGCAGTACACCCACGCTCATACCACACATTTGGGGTGTTAAGACTGTGAGACCAGTCCTGCCCAGGGTGCAGGTGGCCAGCACCTTCTCCCCGTCCCCTACCTATCTTGGCTCCTTTCTTCAGAAGGGTGACTACGACAGAGGTGTTTCGGCATCCCACTGCCCTGTCCAGGGGACGCATCCCACTGTAGTCAACATGCTCGATCATGGCCCCATGATCCACCAGGAATTGTACCTAGGACATCAAATAAATAAAGTCATTAGTCTGGGCTTGGTGGGATAGCACAGATCTGTCAGGGGTGTAAGCAGCTGCATTTCTGTTCTCCAGCATCTGGCTTTAGGTAGGCTATGAGACTAACCAACCAGTTAGTCAACAAACATTTATGGAGATGCACTGGAAAACATGACCCACAAGAGGAGGAGCCCTAGCCCTGGCCTAGCTGGCCAGAAGACAGACAGACTTTGAGGGGATAGTTCATTAGTTCATAAGAAAGCCTATTCAGTGGTCCCATAAACTGTCTCTACTTCCTGGGAGAATATGTTATACTCTCATAGATTTAGAGCTTGAAGGGCTGTCAGAGGCTATCAAATCCAGTCAACTGCTTTCCCCTTTCCTCCATTTTACAGATGGGGAAAGAGAGGCACAGAAAGATGTCTTCCTGACTCTTCATTCCAACAGCCTATCCATCAGGCCATCAGTAGTTATATGAAATTACCGAATCTTGTTTTCAAGTCTGTCAATGTGGAATTGTGGGCATTTTATGTTTAGCAGTTCTTTTGTGTATAGAAAATAAATTCTTGTCTTATACTCACTTCATACATCATATATCAAATATCTTTCCATTCTTTGCTTTGGAGACACATTTATCTATGTATCTACTATGAGCCAAAGCCTAGTCCTGATGTGAATTCCCCCCCACCCTGCCCCACCCCACCCCAATACTGGGGTAAGAGCCTTGAAGAACCAAAGAGTATGAGGAAAGGAAGTCTAAACTCCCTCATTCAAGGTCAGGTTTCCCTAAGAATGACTAAACCTGGCCTATTCCATACATACCCAGGTCCAGAGCAGATAGTCCCCTTAGTAGAAAGGGAGACACAGTGCCTGCTTCCCCCTGGGGAAGCTATTATTAGAAGAGATTACATGCAAAAATACAAGGTAATTTGGGAGGGAGGATACTAAGAGCTATGATCTGATGTAAAATATGGTGCTTGAAGTGAGTTTTGAAAGAAACACAAGGGATCTGCAAGGTAGGGGTTAGGAAGAAGAGCATTCCAAGGCATGGTGAGCAGCCGGTGAAAAGATACAAAGATGAGAGAATGAGAGACAGAACATCGTGTGTGAGGAGCGACAAGACCAGTGTGGCTGAACCATAGAGGGGAAAAATGTATAATAATTTACTTTCACCTCTAGTCCTGTGGTCCTCATCTCTGATGGGTGAATCCCTGACCCAGACCACCATTTTAGGAGATACCATGCTCCTAGCATATACCCCTACTCCTAGCTCCACCCTTGACTTTCCAAACTTCTTCACCACCCTTGACCCTGATTCCCCATCCCTCACATCATCCCCTGACTTTCTAGCTCCTTTTATAGGTTGTTTTTTCCCATTAGAATATAATCCCTTTAAGGGCAGGGACTGTAGTTTTTTGCTTATATTCCCAGTGCTTAACACAGTATCTCGCCCTTAATAATAAGTACTTAATAAATGCTTTATATGTCTACCATCTGTCTAAAAAGTTAGAAAGTAGGTCTGGGTCAGTCTGTGATAGATAAATCAATAAGAGGCTCTCCCAGGCCATGGCTTCTGCTTCCATCTCACCATCCTCCATTCCCTGTCTTGGCCTTTGGTTAACCACTTCAACTCTACAGTATTTTCAGCTCTTAAAAAGGATAAAATACAAAGATTTTATTTATATTTTATTCTAGAGGAAACAGGGAACTACTGGAATTTTCTCAACAGGAGAATGGCATGGTCAGACCTGTGTTTTAGAAAAATCACTTTGATGGCTGTGTGGAGGGGAAAGTCTCAAGGGAGGGAAGGCAGTTGGGGAGCATTCTCAATAGACTAGGCAAGAGGTGATGAAGGCCTGATCTACCAAGAGTGGTGGCTGTGTGAATAGAGATATGAGACAGGATTTGGCAAGGGAATGGATGTTTGGGGTGAGGGAGAGGGAGGAGTCAAAGGTAACCAAGGTGCTTTATTCAGGCTATAACAATTCCCCTGCCTTCAATAATTACTGGCATGTTTTCTGCATTCCAATAGATAGTTAAATATGAGAACAGGAAACTGATGAACTTACATAAATAGGCCCCCAAATAGCTCTATCTTCCCCAAGAGCTGATTTAACTCACACTTCTCCTTAACCATCTGCTTTGCACAGTATTAACTGCTACTGCCTCGTGGTCTGTGTTCACAGAGGTAGCTTCTTTTATTTCTTGAAGGTTACTTACCACTTCAGCATCTCCATAGAAAGCTGCTAGATCCAGTGGGGTGCGGCCATTCTTGTCAGCATGATCTGTGGCAGCCCCATTCTCCACAAGTGAGCGGACCACCGGGAGATGGCCTTTCAAGCAAGCCCAGCTGAGGGCTGTCAATCCCTCTTTGTCCATCAGGGCAATGGATGCACCTAGAACAACAAGTATGAGGTCAGGGGTCGAAGGAATGAGAAATCACTGCAGGAAGGAAAGCTGACTTGAGGGAAGCTAGATAGGAGAGTGGCAGGGATGCCGGATCAGTCACACAGCCTTGACTCTTACTCTTGGCCACTCTACTGACAAGTCACTTTCCTTTTCTGAGACTCAGTTTCCTCATCTGCAAAATGGAAATAATAGTACTTATGCTACTTATCTCACAGAGTCCTTGCAAGGAAAATGTTTTGCTAATCCAGCCCAGTGCACAGTGCCTGGCACACAGTAAGTGCTTAATAAATGTCTGCGTCCTCTGTCATCTAAGTCTTACAATGCTATATGAATTCAACATACATTTATTAAGGGCCGGCTATGTGTAAGGCACTCTGCTAGGCACTGGGATACAATAAAAATATAGCAGTCTTTGCACTTAAAGACCAAACTCTGCTGGGAAGGCACAGTATATTTTTTATTTTTTTTTGCTTTTTGGGGGGCAATTGGGGTTAAGTAACTTGCCCAAGGTCACACGGCTAGGTTTTTATTTGTGTGTGTTAAGTGTCTGAGGCCGGATCTGAACTCAGGTCCTTCTGACTTCAGGGCCGACACTCTACTCATTGCTCCACCTAGCCGCCCCGAAGGCACAGTATATAAATGTATAAGTATAGTACTGGGAAAACTGAGGAGGGTGGTGGTGATGGTGATGGGAATAATCAGGGAAGGCTTCAGGGAGGAGGTGGCAGTTGAGTTGAGCCTTAGAGGAAGACAAAAATTTGGAAAAGTGTAGATCAATAAGGAATGCATTCCAAACATGGGGGGGGTGGCTTGTGTGAATGCATGAGAGCTCCAGCTGAAGCATCAGTCTGGGGAATACCTAGTGGTCCAGTTTGGCTGGAATAGAGCATTTGCAAATGTGAGTGCTATGAAAGAAGCCTAGAAAGGTAGCTAATGCACATTAGCATTAAATTGCTCCTGGAAATTTGGCATCCCTCAGAGGATAATGTATTCCTGACTGCCTTTCCCAATACTGCATGTACCTTATCTTATTATTTCCAACATACTACATCAGAAGGAGGATTAAGGATACTTTTTACTCTTAGTAAAATTTCCAAACCTTTCCTCTGATGCCATCAACCCAACTACCTTTTCTTCTTCAAGATTCACCCTCATTTGCTTATATTATCTTATTCATATCCTAACAGCAATTATTTATAGTCTCCTAGGTAATTACTGCCTCACAGTCAATAATCAACGATTAAATACTTACCATGTGCCAGGCACTTGTGCTAGCCATTGAGGATACAAAAACAAAAATGAAACAACCCCTGCTTTCACAGTGTTCCTCGATACCACAATCCCTGCCCTTATAAACTTAAGAAATTCAGTAAAAATGTTCATGTCCCCTTAAACACCCTGGCCTCTCACTTCATCAACTTCTTTAACTCTCATGACCTTCCCCTTCACTCCAGCTCAGCCACACAAAATCTCTCACCATCACCCATAAGGACTATGACTGAGACCTCCCTATCACCTCTCCCATCCTTCCTTCTGTTCTTTATCTTCACCATAACCTTGAGTCATTCTACCTTTTAAACCTTCATTGCTGTCCCAGGCCATGACTTCTGCTTCCATCTCACTATCCTCCATTCCCAATCTTGGCCTCTGGTTAACCACTTAAACTCTACAGTATTTTCAGCTCTTAAATCCTTTGTAACTCAAATTCTATTCCCACTCATGCCTTACCAACCCAACCTGGTTTTATTCCCATCATTTGCCTTCTTTAACTCTTACTCCTATGTTGCTGAATAGTGTGGGAGGGAGTCACCTAACCATACTTATTGTATTGGACGACCTATTACAAACTGCTTATGAAAGAGACTTCATACTACTTAGCCTATTATTTAAGCCTTCTCCAGTTTGGTCCGAATTTGCCTTTCCACCTTCATCTCCTCCTACTCTCTTACACGAACCCTTCATTGAAACCAGACTATCTGCTTACTCCCCCCCACTTCCCCCACAAATGCCATATGTGTTTTCTCCTTTTTGTTCTTATTTTGTCCCATCTGAAATGCTGTAGACTCTTCTGTTACCTAAATTCTACATTTCCTTAAAGGTCGAGATTAATTTCAACTTTCTCTTTAACATATTTCCTCCTCTGAAATTCTACAGCACACTGTATATTGCTTATTTGGCACTTAATACATCTACCATGTATTATTAACCTTTTATGCTGCCTTCCTCATTACCATGTAAGGTCTGAGGGCAGGGACTGTTTTTGCTTCTTCACTGTATCAGTAGTGCTTAGCACATTTACCATATGGCACAGGGTAAATGCTTAGTATTTGCTGATTGCTGATTAGAGGCTCATGGGGTCAGAGGTTTAGAGGGGCTTTACAAGTCATCTTATCAATCCCTTTCTTTTTATAGGTGAGGGGTCATGTCTCTCCTCTTTTCATTCCTAAGGTCCAGCCCATCATAGATTAGTGTTTATGGCTGATGATGCTGATGACCCCAGAAGATGTCTCCTATTTAGAAGGCATGAAAGGATAGGAGACCTGGACCTACCACATACTGAGTGGGCCCTGGAGGGTCCAGTAGCACTCTGGTGCCTGATGACTGCACCAAGAGGGAAGGAAATCTGTTCAAGTGAAGCACACAAGTCCAAGTAATGAAGAATGCTGGAAAACTCACTTTCTCTAGGAAGCCTCCTTCCATCACCCAGTACCATTTGAATCACTCCTTTAGTCTATATTTGCTTCTCTTCTGAATTTACATTCTTCTGTTCTGTGATAAACCATCTGGAAAATCTTTATGTGCTGATTTCAATAATTCAGTCTCTCTTACTAGAGTACAAGGCTTTGTCTTCTACTTCTTTTGTATCCTTCAACAGTAATCTAATAGTGGTTTCCTGAATTCATTCATTCATTCATTCAACAAACATTAATGTTTGCCTATCGTTGCTACTCAATATGAACACTTGTTAACTAAGTTGGGGGGCAACTATGTGGTGCAGTGAACTGAGGACCCAGCTTGAAGTCAGGAAGATTCAATATTTATGAGTTCAAGGCTGGTCTCAGACACTTATTAGCTGTGTGACCCTGGGCAAGTCACTTAACCCTGTTTGCCTCAGTTTCCTCATTTGTAAAATGAACTGGAGGGGCGGCTAGGTGGCGCAGTGAATAGAGCGCCGGCCCTGGAGTCAGAAGAACCTGAGTTCGGAGCCGGCCTCCGACACTTAAATCCACACAAAAACCTAGCCGTGTAACCTTGGGCAAGTTACTTAACCCCAATTGCCCTAAAGGGGTGGCTAGGTGGTGCAGTGAGTAAGAGCGCCGGCCTTGGAGTTTGGATGACCTGAGATCAGATCCGGCCTCAGAAAATGAGCACCCACGCATAAACAATGACTAGCCGTGTCACCTTGAGCAAGTTACTTAACCCTAATTGCTTTAAAAAAAAAAAATATATATATATATATATATATATAAAATGAACTGGAGAAGGAAATGGCAAAACCACTCCAGTATCTCTACCAAGAATACCCCAAATGAGGTCACAAAGACTTGGACACAACTGAAATGACTGTACAACAACACTAAGAGATCAACTTTGTGAATCTGGGATACTTCCCAGCCTCCCTCCCTCAGCTACAAGAAGACCTGAGTTCTCATTTGAACTGTGCTCTTGCTAGGCTGAGGACTCTTTAGCAATGACCTTGCCTGACTACTTCGTTATGCCTTCTGTAATGAGATATAACCACAGTTCTCTTCCTCTCATGGGGGAATGGAAGAAATCAGACCTTTGATATTAACAACTACTATTTATGTACTGAGTTGTTAACATTTTTTCATATTGCTAAGTGTAATATGTATATGGAGCAGTGATTCTAATGGATAATTTTGATTGCAGAGCGAATTCTAAGGAGGCCACCCAGGTGTAGCACTTAGAGATTCTTAGGATAAGGCCTGGCTCTCTTGCAATGATAGAATGGGCTGAACCAATGGAATAGGAAGGTTTCAGATTCCCAATACTAAGGGGAAGCAGGGCCCTATTAATCCAAAGGAAGACTTAGAGATAAACAGGCTTTTCAAAAAGAAGGGATATTGGGGTGGCTAGGTGGCACAGTGCATAGAACACCAGCTCTGGAGTCAGAAGGATCTGAGTTCAATTATGGCCTCAGACACTTGACACACTTACTAGCTGTGTGACATTGGGCAAGTCACTTAACCCCAATTGCCCTGCCTTCCCCCCTCCAAAAAAAAACAAAAAACAAAAAACAAGGGATATGGGGAATATGAAGAACACAAAGAAAATCATGAGAAATCATCCTATAATATTCTCCTATAACCATGGAGAAATGAAATAGCCTTGAGATGAGCACATTTCCAGTAGTGAAGAAGAGCGAGCATTTGGACTCTGTTTTTAAGTGAATCTCTGCTGGCATTTGGGAGGCAATGTGTAGCTGTAGAAAGGTGATCACTGTTGTATCATTATGTGAACTCAGCTCCTTAATCACTCATGTGGTAGTGGGAATCAGTGGAGGAAGCCCAGATCTTTCTCAGTCTGACAGCTGGTGCTAGGGAGTTGGAGCTAGCTATGTGTTCCTGGGAATGGCCTACATATTCTGGCACTGCCCTGTCACTCTGAAGTTGACAAAGGCTAAACCCCTCTCCCCCCTGGAGGATCTGGCTAGGGGGCAATGAAATCTCTGACTTCAGAGGAGTGGAGAATTGGGGAATGACTCCTGACACTCCCCATGGGAAAACTGCTCTTAGCTGCTCCTGCTTGGGCACTATTTTGTAAGAGTGGGGTAGTCAAAGGAGAAAGCATGTCTATACAATTCTATAAACTGAGGTCCAGTGTTTACTCATAGTTATATTAACTAGTACAAACAATTAATCCAATCCCACTGGCTCAAAAATAAATACTACCACTTGATGGTGATGCCATGGATTGTTCTATGTTGGGCATGAAGTGATAACATCTGTCATCTTTCTGCTGTTTCTTCTTAGAAATCACCACTTGTGTTATCTTTATGTTCCTAGAGACAGTTAGATGGTGCCCTAGTGCATAGAGAGCATGATCTAGAGTCAAGAAAACCTGAGTTTGAATCTAGCCCCTTGACACATCTCAGCTGTGTGACCCCGGGCAAGTCATTTGACCTCTGTCTGACTCAGTTTCCTTAACTATCAAATGGGAATAATAATAGCACCTATGTCCTAGGGTTGCTGTGAGGATCAAATGAGACGATACTTGAAAAATGCTATAAAAATGCTAAATATTATTCTTAGTGGGAGGTGGTTGAGGTCAGCAGCACAGAAGGAACTAGCAGGGTCTGAAATTTCTCTAACATACTTCCTAGAACAAAAGATTTGTAGAGGTTCTGAAATGATAAAAGGACTTTCTCTGTATTTGTATTCTGACTTCTGCTTAAACAGAACATAGTCCTGTTTTCTTTATTTGTCCAATCTTGCATCTGCCTTCTCAGTAAACAAGGCAATGCTGACTGTCTGCAGTTAAGTTGGCAAATGCCATATGGGATGATAAAACTTGAGACTAAAATGTCAAGAAATAATGAATATCTAGAGCTGTTAATGAGACAAGGACATGGAAGTGTCATAAAGCACTTGGGAGTTTTCCTTTAAGTTCCCAACCAATGAACTTATTTAACATCTTTCTTTACTCCCTCTTAAAATGTCCAGGAATCAGTGATAAATTGGGTGGACACTTTGTGCATTTACATGGTTCTGATAGACTAAGTCTGGATTCCTAAAATGGAAGAACTCACCTTGTGCCAGTAAGAAATCTACTGTCCCTAGGTGTCCCTCTGAAGCTGCCATCATTAGTGGGGTTCGGCCTTGCTTGTCTGCCATATTAACATCAGCTCCATGGGTGAGTAAGAGGTCAACAATCTGTGAATGCAGAGAAACAGGGACTGATGATACTGAAGCAAGGTTTCTGTGAAGACAAATGCATTCTTTCACATATATCAAGTGAATTCTCCAAACTCTGCCATCTATTTTATTTAAACTCTCTGAGTTTCCAGTGACCTGCAAACAAGGGACTTGAGAAGAGAGATTCAGGTAAAAATGCCTGGCTCACTTGTCACGAAATGAAAAGAAGATTAAGAAAATAACCACCAAGAAGTGAAGGTAACTAAATAATCTTGTAACACATAGTTTTTAAAATTGTGGGGCATGTTCCTCCCTGAGGGACTGGGAGATCCTATCAGGGAAGGTTGTGAAGCACTAGCCAAAATTATTTAAAAAAAATTTGAGCACAACTCCAGCATAAACATATGCACTTTCCCCCCTATTTAAAACAAAGTTCAAATCAGAATCAACAAAAGTGAGATGAAAACAGTGAATTGGTTCAAACTGTTGTGGGGATGGCAGAAAAGGAGCCCACACTGGACTGTGGGCTGTCATTTCTGGCCTCATGTCCCTGCCCCTTCTCCTCCTGCCTGCAGGGGAATCCCAGACCTCTGCTAAACACTGTCCAGGGAGAATCAGAACCTAAGCTGCTGCCCTTTGTGGACACAGCCCAAGGAGACCCTCTGGGACTCAGGTGCCAAGTCACTTAAAGGTCCCTCCTGTATCAGTCTGTTTTTCTATTCCCACCTAAAGGTAAAGGAAGGTTGCTAGAATGGTCAGGGATTGGGTTGGGGACAAAGCAACTACTCCATGTGTCTCCTTCATGCTTGATTCCAAGTGTCTATGGTGTCCTAGCACAGAGGTTAAAGCTTTCAGGGACTGTCAGCCACCATTGAGTTTCCCTTTTTTTTTCTTCTGGAAGGCAGAATTGTATAGTGGAGAGAGCATTAGCTCTGGAGTCAGAAGACAGGTTAAATGCTGACTTTGCCACTTACTATTTCTGTGGCCTTGGACAAGTAATCTTCTTTCTCTTGGCAACAGTTTCCTCAATTGTACAAGGAGAAAATAGATTATGATTCTTTAATTCTATGACATTGAATGCAGCATGCTGGTTATCTACATTGTTTTATGCATTGTATTTATTGTATACCTGATTTGTGTTAGAAAACTGTAATAAATTCTTAACTGTATTCAAATAAAATGAGCAAAAATAATTTATGTAGATCATTTTATGCAGAGTGGATATTTTTTTTGTAAAAACGAAAAGCAGGGAATGTACTACATAAAGTTTGGGAACTAGGACCATAATGGAGCATCAGACTCCAACAGAAATCTACACAAATTGTAACTGCATGCATGTTGAATACTTTTGAAAGCAATTCTTTGTGTAATGGTTACTGTATCAAATTTTAAAAGTTGCAAACTTGCAATGAGTCATTATGGCTGAAATCCAATAAAAGAAAACATTTTTATACTCTATCTTCAATACTATTTGGTTTCTAGGTCTTCTTGTTCTTTTGGGTATTTCCAAAGGTTACTACCAAATTTCTTCCCCTCTAACGTAGTAAGTAAATTAGCATTTCATCCAGAATCCAAAAAAATGTTAAAGTTCATGCAAATGAAGTTCTTTTTGCCGTGTTCTGAATTCTACCGTTGTGAGAAGAGGCAAGAGATCGAGTGGCGGGGATCTATTTAGAAATGTAACTTCTAGAGTGTATCATAAGGTAGGCGTGGTTTTATTCCAATGTTCTCTATCTTTTATATATACACAGTTCCACACAGTGATAACAGGTGACCATAATGACAGCCCTACAGTGCTTTCTAAATAGCTGTATAAAGACCAAATTAGGGTCCATGTAGTTTTGGTGTTAAGCATTTTTTCAAAGCTGCAATAGATTTGTGACATATATATTAACCAGAACAGCCAGTTAACCAACAGGGCCTATTCTAGATGAACGAAAATTTATTGAACTCCTTTCTCTACTGAGGGAGGCATTGCTTGTGGCCCACTGGTTCCACACATACAAAAATAAGTTTTGGTTGGGATTGCCTTAAGTTCATATAGTAATATATCTATCTCACTTACCTGCCAATGACCTTGCCGAACAGTGCTGAATAAGGGCACTGCCCCCCGACGATTTGGCTGGGCCACTGCTGCCCCTTGTTCCAAAAGCAGGCGACATACATCTAGCTTGCCCCTTCCAGCTGCAGCCGTCAGGGCTAAGGAGAAAAAGATATAGTCTGAGAATTGTCTATTCTCATCCTTTCATACCTCAGCCTTCTGCATGGCAACTGATATGATATTTGAAGAATACAACTGTTATTTAACTGAGATCAATATGTTTTGCAAGAAAGTAGGGCCTAACATGGCCACTTTGCCATTTGCCCTGCAGTTTCCTCCTTCCCTCCCCCCACCCGCCACAAATAATGACCCTGCAGACCTAGACTACCAGAGACCGTCCAAACCCTACCTCCTCATCCAATTAATCTGCTTGGCTTTGACACTTCTCCCTGGGGCTGAGCTATCTTGATAAGTTGGTGAAAACTTACTTAACTCACTATAGCTAAGAAGACCCAGACCATACTTCATTTCCTGTCTAGCAATCTACCAGGAAACTAAGGTCTGCCCAGCTTGGCATTTTGCCATCTTCTCTGCCACTGTGAGTATGCCCCTTCTATCTCTTGCTATTGGAACATTAATCAAATTAATGCTATCATTAATTTTTAAGTTTTAAAAGGAAAATATCCAAGGGGCGTCTAGGTGGCGCAGTAAGAGCACCGGCCCCAGAGTCGGGAGGACCTGGGATCGGTTCTGGCCTCAGTTACTTAGCACCCACACATAAAATAATTAGTCATGTAACCTTGAGCAAGTTACTTAACCCCAACTGCTTAAAAAAAAAAAAGGAAAATATTAGAAGGAAACAAATAAAAACCAGTGGTTACAAATTACAGCAAAGAGGGTGGTAACAATAAACTAGACAATCACTGGCAGAGAAGCAAAGCTTGCTGTTTTTCCTTCTCATGTGATCACTTCTCCTTTGGTCTTCTCTTCTCTCTTCAGGTGCCCTTTCCCCATTTTCCTTCCTATATTTCTCCTATTAATTTATCAAGCTCTGCCTTGATAGAAGGTCTTTTGGAAAGATAATCTCCATCTGAATCTGTTGAGAACACTTTCCTACTGTAATGGGACACTAACAGAGAAATCTCCTATGCTAGTAAATAGATGTCTCTGACATAACTTTGATTTTATCATAAGCCTAAAGATACATGGTATCTGTACTCAGAAGGGAGGCTTTCCTTGTGCTGTGTCTCAAACCTACCAGAGTTAGCATTACCTTCTTATCCCACCCCCTACCCCCCAATTCCCCACTCTGAAGTAGCCTCTGCCAGGTGCCATGGCTTTACAGTGCTCATGCCAGAAAATGATACTGTTTCAGGCATTTAGACTAAAGCAGTTGTTGACTATGCAAATAATATCCTTTTCTGTTTCATAGATTGTTGTGCTGTTTTGAAAAAGCAGCACAGGGAACAGAACAAGTGGACTCACACCTTTCCAGTACTATAGATATGGGGAGAGGTAGTTTTAGTAATTGTCAGAGTGCCTTATATTTCTCTTTATTGCTTGTTATTTATCTTGCATTCTCTTTAAAGTGTCCTTGTCTTACTATGATGTCATGTATTTAATTCTTAGTTGGAGGCTGAAGCAATTTAGAGGAACATAAAGGACTGTGAGCAAGGATTTTGAATAGATGATAGACACAGACAGGTTCTTGGAACCTGGATGTGGCAGGAGGCACCATAATACTCTTGGTCCTGATATCTCAAAGAACCTAAATACAAGAACAGTCAACTTTCTTTATTTTCATTATATTCCTAGTGCACTTTCAACCATTAATTCATTCTGTCTCCTTTAGAAAAGCCAGAACTTCTTAAAGTCTCAGGTCTGGAGAAGGAGTGATGTGTGACAAAAACTTTTATCCTTTTGAGTGAAATACTATGGACACCATGAAAGAGGGCTACAGTAAGCTTCACACAATTATTAGCAAGAAAGGTGAGTTCAATTGTTTTTGTTCTTGGTTTTTTTTTTTTTTTTGCCATATAGAGACTTAAATAACCTTACCTTCATATCACTTTTAATTCTTTGTGACATAAATATGCAAAATGGTGGGGATTCTATACTGCCTATGTCATCCATTGGCTATAGTTTCAATTGAAGAAATAGACATCTGGGAGTTATGTTTTCTTCTAAACTCTTCCATGAAATGTGTGGTTGACTTATTTCCCTAGGGAGCTCCAAATATGTGGGCTTGTTTCTTATAAAAATGGGTGAGGTGTGGAGGATGCTGAAATTACTGCAGTGGTGAGATGACAGGAGTGATACTTTATTTTAAAGGAAATGAAAGATATTTTTCTGAGCTCATAAAGAAAATAGGCTGCACTCCTTACTTTGAGTGACATACCTCACCCAATCACAAATTGGAAAACAACTTTTGTTCAGCAAAGCCAACATGAAACCTAACCAGAGTCAAACAAAAACTTTCTAAATGGCCAGTTGCAATTTTCCCCATTTAACTGTTAATGTATGCCTTTTGTTTATGAGTCTGGTTGGTTCTCATCATTTGCTTAACTCTTATGTAAAGTCAATCTATCTTTAATTTTCATATGAGCAACATTTAAGGTATCTTTGCTTACTCCAGAATAAAGAGGCTTTGTGACATCTCACTGGTGACACATTTAGAAAGTATCTTTAGCCTAAAAATTGACCTATATAGGACTTGTCTTTATGTATGTTTAGATTTATTTTTAGACTTCTCAAAATCAACCCTTCTCATTTTTGTGGAGGTCCTTTCAGGGAGTTAAATGGTTCAGTGTTCTCTGAGGTGAAAGCAGTGTTCCTTGCCTTAGAAGACTGATGTAAGAGTCTTACCTGACCTAGAAACTCTCTTATATCATGCAATCCAGATATGTTTCCTGGGACTTTAATTTAAATAGCTCAGAAGTTTCAATAGTTCATGAAGAACCTCTAGTTCTAGGAACAGATTTGTTCCTGACTGTGACCCAAGGGGCAGCACAAGAGCTATGTTGTACTGGGCAGTTATTAGCAATTACAAGAAGTACTTTATGATATTTAAAAGAAATTAATATTTCTGAACTTCTTGTGACAACTATTTTTATTTTAGAAGTAGCTGCCAGACATCAGAAAGTGCAAGGTTTAGAGTCAGTAAGACCTGAATTCAAAACCAGTCTCAGAAATTTACTAGCTGTTGTGACCTTAGGGAAGTCATTTGTCCTCTGTTTTTCAATTTCCTCATCTGTAAAGTGGGAATAATAACACCTACCTACCTCCCAGGGTTGTTTGTAAAGATCAAATGAGATAATAATTGTTAAGTGTTTAGTAATAGTGAATATATGGCAATAATAAATGCTAGCTATTATTACTATACCAAACTTCTATTTTAAAGACTTGGTAAAGCTCAAAGAATTCCATTTTTAGAGAAGGCTCTCTGGAAAATGTTCAGGTGGCACACTATGCCAAATTGGTAAATTATATTTATATTGGAAGTAGTATCCTACCTGGATCTGGTTTTATTGTGCCATTACTGGTGCTTAGGTTAGGATGTAATGCAGGATTCAGATGCAGGTGAGAGTAGATGGTGTCATTAATACTAGCAGTGAATTGCATTCCACACAACTAAGCAACAGAACTAAATAAGACTGATCTACTTTCATAATCTATAAGCATGAAATTACTTTGGTAATTTCACGCAGTTTTCTTTAAAATAAAAAATCCTTAAGATCCTTTTGGAAGCAAAGAAAAATTTCCAGGTAAAGCCAGTCCTGTAAAATAACAAATGGCTCTTAGAGCAATGTGATAACCCCCCCTTCCTAAAGACTTGTAACAAATTTTGCTCACTGGTTTTCAGAGTGTGGTGAGGTTTCTCTGAGTCATACATGCTCCTTTCTCCATGGGAACCATATGATAAGGCCAGAGACAGATAGAAGAAGTAGCCTGGAGATGGGAAGACTCTGTGTGTAGAGTAAATAAGGAAGAAGCTAAAAGTGATCAGGATAGAACACAGTGAGGTGGACTGACTCTCTTGTCTCCTCCATAACTAGGAAAAACTGGTGTGGTTACCGATTAGCCTGGGGATATGGGTCCTATGGAGGTGAGCAGAGAAAACACATATTAGTGCCACCCAAAAGAACATGGCAAGCTAGCGCTTATTTCATGGTCTCTCCAGGGGCTTGAGATGCTTTAAGGCAGCTTCCCTAGCATCCTTTTAATCAGGAAACTCCTGTGGCAGAGCCAGTCCTCCTAGGGAAAATCTGCAAATATAGCAGCTCTCTAAGGTTGGTCCTGATTTAGGTCCATAGCCCTGAGGCAGGGAGGGAAGGAAATATGGAGTATTTTGTCATTTCGCTTCCTTTTTTTCTGTGCTGTCCCATGAGAAGTCTGGGAAAGCCTGTGGGTGGAAATGAAATTCGCCAGATGATGACAGCTAGATGAAAGAAGATGCTATTGGACAGAATAGAGCAATTGCAGAGAGAAGTGGGAGGAGACCATGATGTTCTAGGTACCTGATTTAGAAAACCTGTTATGTAAAATGACATCCCAAGTACTATAGGTGATAGAGAAGGGCAATCCAGCTCAGCGAACTGATTATCAGGGTCATTCAGCGACCCACATTTTCCTTATATAAAATTTTTGTCATTTAGAGAGTAAGCCCTACATAAACTTTATTGATTCTTTTTAAGGATTTCTATCATACACAAAACTAGAAGAACTTCCTTATGGCCATTACTGTGATTATCTTTTCTATGGTTCCCCAGCCTCCACCATCACCAGATGGCCACCACTCCCTCAGCCTCACCAGTGGTGATAGAAACAGCTGGTATCCCTGGAAACAATAGGACTGCTCATGTATTTGGCAGAATTTTAGGTGGGGGAGGGGTCATATGCAGACAGTAGAGATGAACAGAATTCACTTTCTTTAGCTGAGTCACAAAACAAGAGTAATGATTGTAACTGTTGTAGAAAGATCATTTTCTTGAGCTTCCAGACTCCTTCAAGGTCAGGCTTCTATGGCAGGTGGTCTTATCTACCTGCATCTGGCCTTAGAAAAAGAAGCAATATCCAAAAAGTAAATTCTTGAGCTAAAGATCATTCCTCAGACTGCTAGTGAAAGCAGTGAAACCATTTAGTTATTTTGCTCTGGGAGGAAATTTCCTAATTCAGTAATTCAGCATTGCTTTTAGATAGGTTCTCTTATTTCTAATAACACTCTGACTTTAAACCAAAATAACATTCTCCTTGCTTAGGACAACACCCCCTCAAAATTGGCCATCTGAACATGTGCATGATTCTCCTGGCAGATAGGAGGCATTTCTATGGTGAAACCGTGGTTTTCTAGCTTCTAACATACCACAAAAGTTACTGACATTATTTCAGATACTTCAATTTAGACTTAGGAGAATCTGAAAGTCATTTTTTCATGAAGGACAAAAGAAAAAGCCTACTTGTGTAGCAAGGCTCAGCTAATTTAATGAATTATTCTTTTATAGACTGATGGGAAAAGAGAGGGGAGAATGGGTTTAGGATTTGCATCAGCTTTTTCTCTAGTACAATAACTTAACTTTAACATATAGCTCTAACATGACAAGCAACACTAAGGACTGGCAGAAGAACTATATTTAACATATGCATTTATAATAGAACATGGAGAGTTACTGTCATAGGAAAATCATTTCTCCCTTAGTTACTCCAAGGAGTCAAAGGAAGAAAAAACAGACAATTCCCTACTATTCTAATCTGGCACAGTGTAAGGAAACTTTTAGTGTCTCAAAAACATTTAGAAACAGTAGGGGGAAATATCACACAGAACTCTGGTAATGGAAATGGGACAAGTCCCAAAGGTGGGGGGGGAAGTGAAAGTGGACACTTTTGGGGTTTTAGCCACTGTCACTATGTAATGGAAATGCAAATTTAAAGATCTTCCCTGCCCCTAGCTTAAGTGCACCTGGAGCTTGTGGTGGGAGGCTTGTTTTTCAGGAAAGCCCACACCTTGATACTTTGTGATTGGGCAGTGGGTCAAGGAGGTTGTTACAATCTGAGCCAGGAGAAGGCTATATAAACTCTGATGAGAGGCTTTGCTTTGGGGCTCACTTTGAGAAGTGTTGTGTGATTTGACCAGATGAGACTCTGGGAAGCCGTTGTTGAGAGCCCCCCGGCTTTGAAAACCCAGATGTTGATGCTTCCCCCTCTGGTAACTGTGATTTGGTATTGATATAATGGTTGGACAGTTTGGAAGCCTGTCTTGTTTGATCTGTAAGTTCTGTAACTCTGAAGTTCGGGGTGCTGACCTTTTCCCCCTGAACTAGGTAATATATGTTTGTTTGATTAAAGTAAGCTTGTTAACCCATTTTGAGTTGCTTTCCTTTTGAAAAGCAGATCTAAGAACCTATATTGGCAGCTACCCTGGGGATATTGGGGTGCTTGCTGATACACACTACTATGGTGATTCTATCACTCTCTCACATAGAGTTGTATATGGTAGAACACTATCAAAGAGGCTCTAAACAAACATGACCCAGGGACAAGAGAGGGCTAAGCAAAGATGCCCATGGAAATTACCTGTCTCTCCCCAGAGGCTGTCGAAGCTGTTGATCTGGGCTCGTTCTACTTCTTCTTCATCTTTTTCTGGAAGATCGAGCAGGTAGGAGACGATCTGAAACAAAATGTCACGTCGGATCAAACTTGATGGTGATAGGGGCTATTGACAACTTGACCACTGCTCTTTGAATAAAGACTGTCAGATGAAACTTATGACATCCCAATTGGAGTGAACCTCCTACTATTACAAGTTATTAGAACCCATGATCTTGAGAAAAGCCAATCAAGAATCACCAGGATGAGCTTTTATTTTAGGATATAACAGATCAGTAATTTTCAAGCCTTCTAGAACATAAATTATATACCCAGTATGTGTCCCTTTCGGACATTGATTCTTTCGACTTTAAACTGAATCATATACTTAATGTTTTTTTGAAAATGAATAAGGAAAAATAAAAATATGGAGAAATAGGAGCCTGAAACCTGGGTCCTATGACTCTAGCACCAGCATTCCTTCCACCTCCCATTTAGTGGTCTTTTGTGGATACATTAGGTGAGCTGCTATGGTTGGCCACATTAATAAGGAATGACTATGGTTATAGAAAATGAGTACTGCCATAATTTTCAAGCTGAAAGAAATTTATTAAATTCCACTATAGTGAATACACTGTTAATGGAGAAGAGTTCCACTGGACATCTGACATCTGTTGGACTTGATTCTTACCTTTGTATTTCAAAGATCTACAAAACCCATCAAGAATCTCCCTAGAAGCTGGTATCACTGGAGCAGCAAGTGTTGCTGGTTTTTTTTTTAGTTGGTAAAATCCATGCCATTTTTTGCCAGTTTCCCAGAATGATGGTATAATAAAAGCCAAATCAATCCAGGAAAAGGGTAAAGTCTGAATTATGCAATACTTCTAAAGAAATGCTGACGTTCTTAGGCTGGCTAGGTGTGGGTGAGATCGTCATTACAAACGTGGTGGGCAAGGGAAGCTGCTTTTAACCTGCAGCTAACTGACACTGTGGTTAACAGATATATGAATAAAGGAGAGGAAATTAACATATCCTGATACATGATAACTTTTATGACTGGTTAGGGCTAATTTGGGGAAACTATCTTAATACATATATCAAGGAAACTAAGAATTCAGGACCATAGTGGGCATAATGTATATATTACTGGTTATGGTGAATGCATGCTGTGACTGAGTATATATACTGTAACGGACCAGAAGGGAAAGAAGGGGTAAACAGGGGAGGGTAAAAAAAACTTATTCTACTTTTCTCTCTCAGTATCTAGGGTTGCTGCCCTTATTTCTAGACTCCACAGAAGTTTCTGGTGATTGTTACTGACTCAATTAATTTCAAGTACAAGTAGTGAAATAATTTGGCATTTTTATAAGTGACTCTTAAAGAATCATGTGATAGGATAGAACTAAGGATCTTTGCTTTTCAGGGATATAAAAAACAAAAGCAGTTATAGTTTCTTGTTTCTCCAAGGATCCAACTATGTTTTGAGTGCAGCATTCCTTAGCCCTGATAAAGAGATATGAATTCAGTGGAAATCTACTTCCGTGGAAAAGATTCTCCCAGAATACTGTTCTACCAGTTAAGGGCACAGACTGAGGGCTCATATTTTAAACCTCCTAGAATAACCAGGACAAACTTGCTCGTGACATTTAGGGAGTAGGGTGGCTTTTGGGGTCTATTCAACATGCCATGACAGTGCCTATAAAGGCAACATAACATCTATCTTTACCAAAATACCTTGACTTGGTTTACAGCCTCCTAATAAAGTAACCCTTCTACCCTAATTCTTGTCTCCTAGGTCTACTGGCACCCACAGAATAAACCCACAGAACCCTATTTCTTACCTCTGTATAGCCCATGCTGGCTGCGGCAATGAGAGCTTGTTGAATGGCATGGCTTTTCTTAAACACCCCTTGCTGCTGGCCAGCCATTGTCCAGTCACACTGAATCAGGAACTTGACAACCTCCAGATGGCCTCTGAGTGCAGCATGAACCAGTGCACACTGCCCATTTTTGTCCAAGTGATCCACCTAAGGGGGAGGAGACAGGAGGAGACTGAGTGTTGTGGCTGGGAAGTCAGAGTATTGACAGAGTTCCTAGGACTGTGTTCCCAGAGAAGCATAATATGGCATTTTTTGGCATCCTCCTTCCTCAATCACTGAACTAATCATTTAATGGAAGATGCTTTGCCTCCCTGGTTAGGCAATCTGTTGGATACAACTGTGCGGGATTTTCCCTCCAGGGATAAGTCCCTAATCATAGTGTTGCTTTTACACTAAAACAAAAACAAAAACACTCTCTGCTGTAGCATTTGTGTTTTCCTGAGGCAAGCCCCTTTATCCTCAAACAGTTTCTTTTAGATTAAAATTTGATAGATTGTAGCTGCCTGTACCAGATTAAAATAGTCTTTGAAACCACAGTGAAGAAAGAACATAGCAAATCTCTCAAATTATGGCTTTTCTAAACAAAGAATCTTATACTATGATTCACATGTTAGACAGAGAGGCCAGCCAGCCTTGTGGCCCAGACCACTTCACCTCCCTGTGGGGAAGGTGGCCACTATTCTCCATTCATGGTCCTGAGGCTCTGGTCAAACTGGCAGGGGGCACTGAGAGTTCAACATACCAGGTTCCCATAGCATCATTTTTGAATTCTGTGTTGGCTAAAGGGCCAAACAGTACTGTCATGTAAAAAGGAGACAGCCCATGCTCTCAAGGAACTCACTCTCTAATTGGAGGAGGAAAGACAAAAGGGCAAGTTTAGAGGAAGGGTGACTGGAGAGGCTTGGAGTCTTATGGGGTGGTAAAAGGGAGGATAGAAAGCTCCAGCAGACCTGAGGGTGCATTGATAGGTAAATTAAATGAGGCAGGGAGCCTATAAAGGGCTGGCCCATCACCACTGGGAAGAGAAAAGTGGACCCAAGGGTTGGAGTGGAATGGAGGGTTCCCTCAGGCAAGGGTTTAGTCACAGATGGTTGGAGGGGTAAAAGACGATGGAAGTTTGGGAGTGGGGTCAAGACATCCACCTTGAATTAGGGGAGAGGGAATGGCAGACGTGGCACCAGTTTTGGCTAAGGCCTTCCAGGTACTTCCAATAGACCCTGGGGCAGAGTAAAGGAAAAGAGTGACACAGCCGCCAAAGATGTTTGTAATCTTAGGTCACATAAAGAGAAGTATATTGTTTAGAGAGAGGGAAGCTGAAGGAGAAGACACAGGTCTTGTTGGATAGCCTTTCAAGGGTGGGGAACCTGTGGCCTTCTAGGTCCTTGGGTGCAGCCTTTTTACTGAGTCCAAGTTTTACAGAACAAATCTTTTTATTTGTTTTGTGAAGTTTGGATTCAGTCAAAGGGCAGCATTTGAAGACCTAGAGGGTCACATGTGGCCTTGAGGCTGCAGGTTTCCCATCTCAGCCTTGATCTTCTTCTTAAAAAGAAGAATAGCTCATCTTCAGAGAGTAAAGGTGGCAAGGTGTAATGGAAATTCAGATTTGAAGATCTTCCCTGCCCCAGGCCCTTTGATTGGCTTAAGAGACTTTGATTGACTTAAATGACTCTGAGAACCTTCCTTGATTTGAAAATATACTCTGCCCCCTAATAGGCTGAATGTGGTCACATGGAGCCTGTGGTAGGAGGCTTGGTTTTCAGGAATGACCAGACCTTGATGCTGTGTGATTGGGCAGTGGGTCAAGAGGGTGGTTACATTCTCTGAGCCAGGAGAAGACTATATAATCCCTGATTTGAGGTTTTGCTTTGGGGATCACTTTGAGAAGTGTTGTGTGATTTGACCAGATGAGACTCTGGGAAGCCATTGAGAGCCCCCTGGCTTTGAAAACCCAGATGTTGATGCTTCCCTCTCTGGTAACTGTGATTTTGGTATTGATAATTGTTGGACAGTTTGGAAGCCTGTCTGTTTGATCTGTCTGTATACTCTGAAATTCGGGGTGCTGACCTTTTCCCCCTGAACTAGGTAATATATATTTGTTTGATTAAAGTAAGCTTGTTAACTGATTTTAAGTTGCTTTCCTTTACAAAAGCAGATCTAAGAACCTGTGTTGGCAGTCACCCTGGGGATATCTGGGTGCTTGCTGCTACACAAGGATAGAGTTGAGGGTCTTAAGGGGAGAGAAAATTTGCAGAGCTAATCAATGAGGAAAATGAAATGGGGAAGGAACAAAAGACATACAAAATAATTGTCAAGTGGTAGGGAAGGGCTGACTGAGATTCAAAAAAAGCATGAATATATAGCTACAGAAATTAAATGAGACTCTACATAAACAAAAAGGAAGGTAGAATCAGAAGTGCAAATAGAGCACTGGAGTCAGGAATACCTGGCCTCAGATACTTATTAGCTATGTGACACTTAACATGTGTCTGCTTCAGTTCCCTCAATTGTAAAATGGGGTTTAAAATCTCATAGGGTGGGACCAAATGAGATACTATCTATAAAGAGCCTAGCACAATGTCTAGCACATAGAAAGTGCTTAATAAATGCTTGTTCACCTCCCTTCACCCTGTACTAAGGGCCCAAATGCTTTGAAATAATGCTGAAAAGTTTTAAGTCCAGCCTCCTCCCTGACCCTTCAACAGCAAAGGGCATCACGTTTCTCAGAACAAACTCTGAATACTGGCTTTGCAAAGAGGTCACTTACATATCTTACATTTCACAATGAAACCACTTAAATAGTTTGCTCTCAGGGCTGAAACAAAAATTTTTGAAAAACCACAAACCGTTTCCAGAAGCCTATGATATTGGTGTGACCAGCAATTTTCTTTTCACCAAATGTCTGAAGCTGGATACAATTGCACCAATGACCTTTCAAACACCACAAAGTAAACATGTAATCAGCAGAAATTCTCAGAAAATTGGATGGAATGATTCAAGTGTGTTTTGTATTGCAGAAACACTTCTAGGTGTCACCAGTAAGGTCTACTACTTGTAAGGAGTCCAACCTTTGGTCAGGATTTTACTCTGCGAGGTCCTGTAAAGCTCTTCTTAGATATACACTTAAGGAGGTAATATCCTGATAATATAAGGTGACTCAGGCCATTTTCCTATTTTCATAGATAGCTTATCTCTCTTTTACATTCAGGCTGATAATACTACTGGTCATTAATCCCCTGAAAAGGACTATAAATTTACAGGTGACATTTATCGTTCAGACATTTCAGTCATGTCTGACTCTTTGTGGCCCCCTTTGGGGTTTTCTTAGCAATGATATTAGAATGGCTTGCCATTTCCTTCTCTTGCTTGTTTGACAGATGAAGAAACTGAGGCAAACAGGGTTAAATGACTTGCCCCAAGTCACACAGCTAGGAAGTGTCTGAGGCTTGAACTCAAGAAGATGACTGTATCCACCTCGCTGCCCCTGGTGACACTTAACTGTCTCCTTTGAAGCCTCCCTGTTTCTTTACTGTATTCAGTAAGAAATGTGCTCATTTGTAGGATACATAAACAATTGTTCAGCTTGTTTCTTGAGGACTTATTGGTGCTACTGCTTAATATAATTTTCCAACTACCTTTCAAAGGCTTTTAGGATTGCATAGAACATTGTGAGGCAGTGGTGAAAACATGATGCATTCACTACCAGCATCATTCCTGATCCAATGTTAAACTGTAAATGCTACAGTTCCTTATCCCCACATAAGCTAGCAGGGCAACTATATGGAATGATATTGAATCTGTTCAAGTAGAAAAGAAGAAATAGCTAAGGTGGGCAAAGAGGCAAATCCAGAAACATTACCTTGGCCCGTCTTTTGCAGAGCAATACAACAATGCTTAGAAACCCAGCTGCTGCAGCATATCCTAGAGGAGTAAGGCCACTTTCTGAAGACGCATCTACATTAGCCCCAAACTCCAACAGCAGGGCCACCATCTCTGTATAACCGAGGTGTGACTGGACACACAAGATTGGGGCATTATTTAAGACTTCTGTTCGGTAATTAATGTTGGCACCTCCCAAAATCAGCAGTCGACTGACCTGAAAAGCCAGAACAAAAAAAGCAATTAGGAATGGCCCCTCATACCCCCTTGAACCCACTGTTATTTACTGAACTGAGATCTGGGGTAATACTAACACTGGCTTCTTTTTTGAAATCAACAGCCTTTACCCAGACTAATCCATTAATTCTCTGCTGGCTATGTTTGGTGCTAATTGACCTTATTCTGAGAAGGGAAACTAGGATTTGATTCCTCTGAATCCATTTAGGCACATCAGGGTCAGGGTTAAGAGGATGTTGGGTCTTTACCCTCTTCCTCTCCCTTCCTTATGATGCCACTGCCAAGTTTGAAAAAGGGTTAAGCTATAACTCAATATGAATTTTCCCATGAAAGCAGTTATAAATGGTGGGTGTATGAAGCAAAAATAGGACTTATTGGTACTATACTTTGGGTACATTATTGGTCATAAAGGCTTTTGGGGTAGGAAATTATCTACTATTTTTAACACTGCTTCTGTGAGAAATATATTTCAAGTTCCACAAAAATAACATAAATGGATTTCTGGAACATAGACTGGGAACTGCCTACACTTTCCCTTGATGACACCTCGTTCAACTCTAAACTTCAGAAACATGTGGCCACTGAAACATTTTCCATTTTCTCTACTGTTCTGTAAAGGATGACAGGTGGACAGGAAGGTTTCTAGCTCTACTGTTAACTGTGTAATTGGACCCACTGTGATGAACTCGTGGAAGGTCATTTGCATCACTGGAGGGAACTACTGAATTCATGTGATTATAGTCCTATTGGAATATCTGAAAGCAGAGTTAAGAATATGTTATTTGAATTCAGTCAGTGATAGTTCCAATTCCTTAAATCCAATTCAGGAGCAAGTCAAGATACCACACTGTGATGTCATTGGTTCTCTTTGAAAAACGAAGGACAAACAACACCACTGCTGCCTTTTTTCCCTTCCTTTGATCTACACATTGAAATTTCTCGGACTTTTTTGGATTCTCAGACTTTGATGTAGCGTTTGCCGTTCAGGTGTCCAGTAGCGTCTCTGTGACTCCATTCGGGGTTTTCTTGGCAAAGATACTAGAGTACTATGCCATTTCCCTCTCCAGCTCATTTTACAGATGAGAAACTGGGTCAAACAGATTCAAGAGACTTGCTCACGGTCACATAGCTAGTAAGTATCTGAGGCTGAATTTGGACCCAGATCCTTGTGACTCTAGGCCTGGAGCTGTATATGCTATGCCACCTAGCTGCCTCACTCCTAAGACACAAAGACATACTGCACATATAGTATAACTCAGTATCTTTCTAAGACTGATCTCATGTTCTGAGTTCTTGGTATATATTTTAGTCCCAACCAAAGTACCCTTTTGTGAGCTTTTCAGATCTATCATGATGTTTGATCATCTCTCAGGATAAAAGTCTATTCAATTTTGGGATTTTTTAGGAATGAGAAATAGTTTCTTCAAGTTTATTTTTAGTGGTGAAGCACCTGGAGTTGTCAAAGATTCTTTCAAGTTTCTGCAGTTGACTGAAGACCAACACTCAGACTTGGAAGAGAATATAAAAATTATTCTTCAACACTATTAATTGATCACAAATGGGGAAGGTGCTACAAAGTAATGATCTCTAAATTTTTATTTTTGCTTTTTGGAGGGAGGAAGGCAGGGCAATTGGGGTTAAGTGACTTGCCGAAGGTCACACAGTTAGTTTTGTGTTAAGTGTCTGAGGCTGAATTTGAACTCAGGTCCTCCTGACTCGAGGGCCAGTGCTCTATTCACTGCGCCACCTAGCCGCTTGGATCTTTAAATTTTTAAAGATTATGTACCACTACCTAAAAAATGTTTGACCACGTATCCCCCATAATAAGTATATATTTATAAATTATACATGTATGACTATATAAACCACAAAATAGAAATGAGATAAGATAAAGATAAAATCAGTAACATTTTAAAAATATTTAAAATTTTAATTAACATTATTTAATGGATGGCAATAAAGACCCTTTTGCCTTAACTGAAAACACCTCACAAAGATATGTACATGCAAATGGGAGAAATAAATCATTGGTTATGCATACTAAAACATAATTGTTCTTCAATATTATCTACCCACTAGTTATCCAAAGATTTTTGTTGAAATTTAGCTAGCAAATTTCTATCTTCTTTTATGTCAATCAGCTGTTCTTTGAAATTAATCACAAAGTGTTGCACTTTGATATTTTTAAACAGATTGGTTCAAAATCTATTGAAACTTCATTTGAAAGATTATTAAAGAGGTTGGAAAATTCTGTTTCTAAGTTTTTAGTTTTTTTTAAGTGTGCATATTTAAGAGTTTTCACAGAGACACATTTATAGCCTTTTAAGAAATAAAAGCTTAATTTAAAATGTGTTAAACATGATGTCTTCACACTATAATTAGTTAATATCTCAAGGCACATTATATATGTATAAGAGAGGTTCAATGTTAATGACAGTGGATATAAATCCATATTTTACATAATTTTCTTAATAATTTTTAATTTTTTTACTCATTTTATCAGACCCGTTATATAATAATAATAATAACATAATATAATAACCACTGTTTTAAACCTCCTAATGTGGATGATGAGGAGCTACTTTTACTGTGGGTAGCAGTGTCCTGTCATTTTCTTATCACTGCCTGTGTTCACTTAATATATATATATATATATATATATATATATATATATATATATACACACACACACACACACACATACATACATACACACATATCTATCTTTAGTATATGGTTTCTTTGCAAGGATCTTAAGAAAGGGAATATGCATTTATTAAACTCCTTTAAATACCAGGGTCTGGGCTAAGTACCTTGTAATTACTGTTTCATTTGATCCTCATAACAACCTGGGTAGGTAAGTGCTATTATTATTTCCACTTCACAGTTGAGGAAACTAAAGCAAACTGAGGTTAAGTGATTTACCAAGGTTACACCTAAAAGATAAATGAAGCATATCTATCATCCATCCATCCATCCATCCACCCAATTTACTTATGTATTTGTTTGCTTGTTGGTACCAGCATTTAAAATTTATTTTTCCTGAACTCTGTAGGCACCAATTCTACCTTTCTTTAGTCACCTCCTGTTAACCATCCTGTTGTAAGCAGATACTAGAAGATAGGGGGAATCTGAGAGTATTAAAATTCTAAGCCTGAAAGAACTAATTAGAATGAATCTCATTAATTAATTAATTAATTAATTTTTTTTTTTTTTACAAAAATTAATTTTGTTTCCCTCCTCTCAGACTGTTTTTCACTTATATTCCCAATCTCATTCTGTTAGTCAAAAAGCATATGCAAGTGTCTACTATGTACGGGCCAGGCATGGTGCTTGGCCCTGGAGACACAAAAAAAGGAAAAACAATCCCTGCCCTCTAGGACTTCACAATCTAATAGGGGAGAGAACATGCAAACAAATACATACAAACAAGTTCTATAAAGTGTAAATAGGAAATAATCAACATAAGGAAGGCACTAGAATTAAGAAGGATTGGGAAAGATTTTCTGTAGAAGGTGGGATTTTATCTGGGATTTATAGGAAGCCAGGGAAGCTATGAGACAGAAATGAGGAGGGACAACATTCCAGACATGGGGGACAGCCAAAGAAAATTCCTGGAGCTGACAAATGGAGTGTTTTATTCAGGAAACCATAGACAGGCCATTTTTATTTCATCAAAGAGTATGTAAAGAGTGTAAGAAGATTGGAAAGGTGGAAGGGAGGGCTAGGTTATGAAGGGCTTTGAAAGCCAAATAGGATTTTGAGTTTGATCCTAGAGATGATAGGAAGCTACTGGAGTTTACTGACTAAGAGAGTGACATAGTTGGACTGGCACTGTAGGAAAACACTATATAGACTGAAGTGGGGTAAAGACTTGTGGTAGACTATTACAATAGTCTTGTGTGTGAAGGAATGGCCTGTACCAGGGTGGTAGGAGTATTAGAAGAGAGAAGGGGGCATATATAAGAGATGTTGCAAAGGTAAAATTGATAGGCATTGGCAACAGATTGGATATGAGAGTGAGAGATAGTGAAGAGTTAAGGAAAACTCCTATGTTTTTGATTTTGGAGAACTGGGAGGAGGGTGATGCCTTTGGCGGCAATAGGGAAGTTTGAGAGGAAGAAGACCTTTGGAGTGGTGGTGCAAAAAACGAGTTCACCTTTTGACTTCTTGAATTTAAGATGACTACCAGACATCCAACTTAAGATGTTTGAATGGCAGTGGGAGTTGCAAGACTAGGGGTCAGCAGAGAGTGTTAGGGTTAGCTGGATAAATAGACTGGAGAATCATCAACATAGAGATGATAGTTAAATCCATGGGAGCTGATGAGAACATCAAGTAAACTCGTAAAGAGGGCCCAGTCCAGAGTCCTGTAGACTTATCCACAGTTAGTGGATTGTGATCTGGATGAAGATCCAGCCAAGAAGACTGAGAAGGAGCAGTCAGATAGGTGTGGGGAGAACTAGGATAAGCTGGTGTCCTGAAAACCTAGGGAGAAGAGAATATCAAAGATAAGAGAGTGATTGACAGTGTCAAAGTCTATAAAGAAGTCACTAATGATGAGAATTGAGAAAGGCCATTGGCTTTGGCAATTAAGACATCACTGGTAACTTTGGAAGAGCAGTTTTGGTTGAATGACAAGGTTGGAAGCTTGACCATAGAGAGTTAAGAGAGCGAGAAGAAGAGGACATGGAGAACCCTACTGTAGATAGCCTTCTAAAGTAGTTTTGCCACAAAGGGAAAAAGAGCTATGGGACCATAGTTAGTAGTGTTGGATGAATCAAGTGAGTGTTTTTTGAGAATGAGGGAGACATGGGCATGTTTGTAGGCAGTAGGGAAGCAGCCACTAGATAGGGAGAGACTAAAGATAAGTAAGAGAGAGAGCAGATGATGGAAAGGGCAATCTACTGTAAGAGATGAGATGGAATGAGATCATTTGTGGTCTAAAGGAAGAAATAGAAAGTCAATAGATTGTGATCAGATAATGGAATTTCAGAGTTCTTGAAGATGGAGGTAGTGCATTTGTGCATGATGGAAAGGTCAAGAGTATGCCCATCTTTGTGTATAGCTGATGTGATGTAAAGGAGGTTATAGGAAGTGAGTAGGTTGAGGAATTAGGAGCTTAGGGTGTCTGAAGGAGTATCAATATGTGTGCTCAACTGCGCTAGTACGAAAGCAGGAGCTGGAGAAGGGAGAAAGATGGTGAGATAGTTACCGAACTCATTGAGGAAGAAAGTGGAAGGTGTTGAGGTCTGTAGACACTAACTATCATGATTTTGATTGGGTAGAAGATGTAGATTATATGGAACTCAAAGAAGGAGAAGTTATTCAGTGATGGTGATAGAAGGAGAACCTGGAAGTGATAATGGAAATCAAGGGGTATTCCAACTCCTCCACTTTGACAAGTAAGCTGAGGTGAATGACAGTGCAGCCATTATTATTAGAAAGGGTGGCCAGGAAAGCTGTATCATCAGTCAGCAGCCAGGGGTCAGTGATAGCCAAAAGATAGGAGGACTGGGAAAGGAAAGAATTTAAGATGAAAACAAGTTTGTTTTCTATGGAGCAGGCATTCTAGAGAGCACAGTGGAAGGGGTGGGTAATGTTTGGTTGGGACTTTTGGGTGAATATGCTGAGAGCGATGGGAATAAGGAATTGAGTAATGGAGGATGGGGACTGGAGTTTGCATGATGATCTACAGAAGTTCAGAATCCCTGGGATGTATAGTGTATAACTAGGTTTGAGTATGTTAGTCATTAAGTGATGGACACTTTTCCTTTTCCAAGATGAGGGATGACATATGTGCAGCACAGGATAGAAGGCACAGATGGAAGGCATGAGGTCAAAAGGAAGCCCCTCACTCTTTATTTCTCCATGCCTTTTCCATCTAGAGGGTGGAAATTTGTCAGGGGGCAGTGCAGCAAGAGATGGGAGTTGTGCCTCCTCAGCAGGAGATGGAAGATAAGTCAGGAGATGTGTAGTAGGAGACAGAAGTCATGCCCATGCAGCAGGAGATATGAGGCTACCCTTCCCTCCCTTCCAGAGACTAGTGCAGCAGAAGATGGATTCAATTTTTTCCATTTGCTAACTGTTTCTTCTTCATGCCATAAACTCTGCCATTTGTTCCAAAAAACAAAAAACAAACAAACAAACAAAAAATCCAAATGGGGTCACGAAGATTCAGACATGACAGAAAGGTTCAGCAACAAAACTTTCAAGATTCTAATTTCTCTGTTGTACCATTCAGGAACAGCTCGCATGGTTCTAGGCTCTCTTAGGGAATCCACAGAGTTCTCTCTCTGCATTATCAGGTGTCAGTTCAATCACCTTTGTCTTACAATATTTATTTGCAAACATTTAGAACCTTTTAAATTTCTTCCTAGTCATATTCCCTTCTGATTCACAGGTGATATACCTCTCTGTGCTCTAGGTTTTTAATTGGGTTTTCTTCCTCCTGAGTTTTTTGGTGGTTTAAGTTTCCTTTCCCTTTTTATTCCCTTATTGCTCACTTTTAGCCTTTTTCATCTTTGATGGAAGGTTTACCCCTAGGGCTGGGCTTTAAAGTTGTCTCACCCTCCTGAAAGTAACTTCTGAGGAGCCAAGCCTGGTTCATAGCCTTCTACCCTAGACCCTTGCCTTTGATCCCTCCTTTCTTTGGTTCTCTAGTTAAGCATGGCTGCCCCAGTCAGAGCACAATCTTGTTCTTATACCTCCCTCTTTACTAGAAGTGATGGGCAGAGTTGAGATACGTTGCTTGTTGCAATAGAATTTTGGGGATGAAGGCAGGGCAGAGTATGTCATCAGAAAATATAACAGCAGCATTAAAATTGTTGAGTGGTCCCAGAGAAAGGTCATACTTCCAGAGTGGTCACACTCTGCCATATTGTGAATGCCTGTGTATTGGGGAGGGGGTGGCAAGGTGCATAAAGGGGAGTAAAGCAGAGGAGGTTCCTCAGGGATTAATAGTCACCACTGCTAATTTATAAGGTTGTCATTTTGTTAGGCTTTCTGATCCGTGGAGCCAGCTGTAATTGTTCTACCTCTGGTATATAATTTCTCTTTTGGATTTTTTTGGAGAGTTAGTGGGTAGTGGAGAAAATTTCAAGTCCTTCTTATTATACCAACTGAAATACTGAGATAGGCATGTCATTCTACACACTGATTTGTGATATACTTATCAATAATTCTTTCTGAAGCGTTGCCTAGCTCTGTGTTTCCCCCCTTCAGCCCACCTATAAGTAACAAGGTAACCACAATTCTTCAGACCTTTATTTTTTCTTTAGAAAATCATACCATCTAGCCAGTCTTCAGGCATTTCCTCTAACATTTTTAGATGCACTTGGTAGATATTTAAATTCCAAATTCTTTTTTTCAGTCACTGAAATTCTGCAGAAATATTTTTCTCTTTGGCTATCTTCCCATCTCTTTGGGGCCCTGGGATGTTTGAGATGTTAGAATGGGACCCTGGGATGTCCGAGATGTTAGAATGTTATCTTCTTGCTTTGTAGACACATCCCAAATTAGCAGCAAAATGAACATTCATTCAAATATTCTGCAGCTGGGGAGATTTTTTTTTGACAAGCCTACAAACAACATGACCTGAGTTCATTTTAACTTGTGGGCACTGGATGGCTGAAAACATAAGAAAGACTGGTCTACATAAATGCTTGAGATCTGTTTAAGAGAGGAATCTTCAGGATTCCACTATTTTTACTCCTTAAACAAAACTATTAAGACTCACAGAGCTAACAAGCAAGTCACTAAAATTTGCCCCACTAAGTGATTCTCCATCTCTATCTTCTGCCTCTTCCTCAATGTCTTGATTGCTATCCTACTTAAAGACAATTTTTCTTTTGGAATAATTTCCCTATTCATTGTTCTCTTCTTCCAGATTTTGGCATCACTCTTACCTTCTACTAGCATGATGAGCTTGGAATCTGACTTGGTTTGTTATGACCTCATGACAAGGTTTTTTTTTTTTTTTTTTTTTTTTTTTTTTTTTTTTTTTTTTTTTTTTTTTTTTTTTTTTTTTTTTTTTCCTGCTTTCGATCTAGTTTACTCAAAAGTAGAATCCGCTTGTTAGTGAAAACTTCAGTAGAAACAGAGAATCCTGTAAGAAAACATCCTTGGCACGAAGTAAAAAGCTCTTAACACCAAATTTGAAGCAATGAAAAATTTACCATGCAACATTATTGGCAGAAAAGCCTAGTTCTGATGGCTGGTAGTTTCTGAGTCTCTTTTAAGACATTAACATGGAAGACACTTAAACCTGCTTTACATAGTTAATCATTTATAAATATCATGTCATAACTGGTAGTCTGGATAGAGGCCCCCAGTTAGTTGAGCAGTTCTAAGTAAGTAATTGGTACTTTGCCCTTCTGATTTCCCCTTTCACCCATCAGCCAGTCTGAATCCATACCAACGATACTGTACACTGTGATCACCTCATCTGCCAGAAGTGATAATTCACTACTGTTTGCAGCATCATAATCATAGAGAACCCTGGCTTTCCTACTCCCACTGGATTCCTTCAAGTCACTGAGGGAGGGAGTAACCATTGTGCTACTTGTTGAAGGCAACAGAGAGGAGGTAACTGGGGTTGATGAGGAAGAGGAGGCGCTTGTCATGGAAGCTGCGGAAGCCTGGTTGTTGTTCGATATGAAGGCAGATGGAAAACTCCCAAGTTGTTTCTGCAGGTCCAGCATGTACTGGTAGCACTGAGCGTAGTAAGTCATCTGGGCTTCCACAAAGTCATTCAGGCAACGAAGATGGTGGGCATGTGTACTGCTGATCCCTTCCAGAAGGAGTCTGGTAATCTCTGCTTGACGGTCAAATTCACTCTGAGTTATTCTTAATTCTTGTTCAGCTGAGGCTCTAGTCTCTGTAGTTTTTGCCTTTTTCAGTCTGGTCTTTGCTGCATCCAAATCAAGTCTCTTGTTTTGCAGTAGTTTCTTTTCTTTAGCAATTGTTTTATAATCTCCTTCTATAAAGTTTCTTAAAGGGGTGAGAAAGTTTATTGCCGATGTATGAATCAGTTCTCTGTCTGCTGTTCCAATTCGTTTTTGTGTTTCTCCACATTTGATGAGGGCATTACCATATGCAGTTCCAGGGCCAAACTCATTCCCTGAATCAATCATGTATTGCCCCAACAGTTCTTGGTTGTTTATACGACTTGGAGCTTTTCTATCCAACTTCTCATAAACAAACTCTTCTATTCTAGCATTGGGATTTGGCTGCAACAGCACCTCTGTTTGCTTCATAATTTTTTCTGTCCACTGTTTGGTGCATTCAGCTTTACTAAGAAGGTTCTCTAAGTGAGCATCCAACTCAGTCTTCTCTGCCTGACCAAGCTTTTCTTCTGTGAACTGCACCGCACGGCTGAGGAAGGTGCCTGCATCCGCCGCCAGCTTCTTCACGTTGAAGTCCATGATGCTCACGCCGGGCCGGGGCCGAAGCCGGAGCCGGAGCCGGGCGGAGCCGCCGGAGCCGCCGACGCCGCCGCCGCCGCCGCCGCCTCGCAGGGAGCGGGGAGAGGAGCCGGGGAGGCGGGGGCGGGGCCCGGCCCGGGAGAGGAGAGAAGAGGAGCGAGAGAAGGGGAGGGAAAGAAAGGGAAGGGAAGGGGAGGGGAGGAGAGGGAGGGCGGGGCGTCCGGGGGCGGGGCTTAGCTCGGGGAGGCGGGGAGGGGCGAAAAGGGGAGGGAACAAGGCGGAAGGAGCGGCGGCGGCCGGGGGCGGGGCCTAGCCTGCTAGGGCTGTGAAAAGGAGGGGGATGGAAGGAGAGAGGTATGTGGAAGGGGAGAAGGGCGGCCTCAGAGAGGAGGGAAAGGAGGGGCTGGGGGGGAAACGGGAGGAGGGGGCGGGGCTTATCCCGGTAAGGCGAAGAAAAGGCGAGGAAAGGGGGAAGAAAGGGAGGAGCACCGGTAGGGGGCGGGGCTTAGCTTGGGGATGTGGGGAAGGGAGAGGGGGGAAGTGAAGAGAGACTGGGAAAGAGCAGGGGCAGGGGGCGGGAAGGAGGGAAGGGCGTGGGGAGAGGAGGAGGGGGCGGGGTAGGAGGAGAGGGTGGAGCCTAGCTCTCTAAGAGGGAAGGGGAGGGGATGGATGGGGTAGTGGGGAAGGGGAAAGGGAAGAGAGAGAAGGGGAAGGAGAGGAAAAGGACTGGGAGAGCCTCATGACAAGGTTTTTGACACCAACCCTGATGGTTCTCACATATAATGTTGTTTTCTTAGCCCCCTTGGTCCTCATGGCCACTTCTGCCACCTCTGACCCTGTCACTGCTACTGTAGTCCTGACTGGGCCACAACATCCCTTCCTCTACCCTGTGATCAGTCTGCATTTGTCCCTGCCTCACCCAGCCCTTGGAAAAAGGAGGGGAGAGAGGCAGAGAGAAAACCATTGGCTTATACTGCTGTTTCCATTTGGATAACGTGGCCTCTGCCAGAAATCTGCCATATGGGAGTGAAGAGGTTTGTTTTTTTAAAATTAATAAATATAAATTCAAATATTTTCTTCCTATACCCCTATGCATCATTTTGTATACCACCTGGGGTACACGTACCCTACCTTGGAGACCACTGCTATAGAGGATATAGAGCAAGATGTCATTCCTGATAAGAGGATTCATAGGCAGATTTTTTCCAAAACACAGAAAGTGAACATAGAGTGAATTTATTAGCAAATTTATAAGTGGTATACTAGTACCAAGAATATCTAGACTTATTAAGTTAGTAATGCAGATGGCTAGATAACTTACACAGAGTAAATGAATATAGGAATTTGATCTTCACCACAGTGAATAATATTAGTCATTATATTCAAAGATGGATAACAAGGCATTTTTTTCCTTTTAAATTAAAAAGTTATTTTGAGTGTAACAAATGCCAAATAAAATGGGCATTTCCATATATGTAGAACAGAAAAAGATGATTCTACATGAATATGTGAATCTTATTATGTACAACTTACTTTTCTTTTAAAATATGTAATAAATTTAGCATATAATTTTCAAAGCAGACCTGCTCATTTGTGATTCTGTCTTTTCTTCTTTATTTTTTAAAAAAGTGCTTTAATGATCCTCTTTTCTTCTTCTCTTTTTGGCTATCCTACTCCTTGTCCCACTTTCCCTCCCATTGGAAAAAGAAAAAGAAAAACAAAGCCCTGATAACAAGGCACTTCTAGAGAGTCTAGGCTTGCAGTGACTTTCTCCTTATCATTTCATTAAGAGGCTGAATAATTAGAGAATGTTTCAGACAGCCCAGACTGCTAGATACAAATGCAGAACTAGGAGAAGTGGTATATGACTTAGCAGAGTATAAGAACAACTTATAGAAAGTAGAGGGAAGGAAAACACAGATGGATTAAATGAAAGGGAGTTTTTGATGAAGGTAGAAAACTGGACTAAGCATTACCAATTATTGACAAGAAAGCTTTTCATACAAACTCTCAAGAAATCTGCTTTGGTTACCTTTATATTTGGAGTATAGAGATTTCGTAAAGATGACAATGCCATGGAAAGACCTTCGGTACTGTAGGAAATCCAGAGACCTTGGAGTATAGAGGAGGATACCCCAACTTTTTTACTCAAACCCTGAAAAAGAAATATTTAGACATTTAAGCTTCTCATCCAGCTAAAGCATATTCCTGACCTCCAAGATCTGACATTAGAGAGAGGAGTGTCACCCCAAGGATAATTGTTCTCAAAGGAACTACTAAACTGACCTATCTGCTACCCACCTTGGTTGGTACAAAGGATTATTCCTTCAGTGATGTGAAGAATAAGAGGCTATGGAACATGGGATATGGAACAACAAATCCACTGGGCATATTATTTTTATTCTATAAAGGGATATATTTTGTTTCTCCATATGCCTCCTATTATTTTTCCTGAATAAATCTTTTAACAAGATGGCTTGGTCATGTATTTGTGTATGTGTATATACGTGTGTGTTTGAGGATAAGGAAGACATGGGCATGTTTGTAGGCAGTAAGGAAGCTGCCACTAGACTGGAAGAGACTGAAGATAAGTGAGAGAGAGAGAGGGGATGATGGAAAGGGCAATTTGCTGAAGGAGACAAGATGCAATGGGATCACTTGGGCAGGTCTAGAGGGGTTCATCTTGGTAAGGAGTGGGGAAATCTATTTATAGGAGATGGGTGATATAAGATGAGGAAGGAGCTCTTGGCAAATGGTCTTAGTTTTTTTTTCAGCAAAATATGAGGCAAGGTTCTCAAGGGGGATAGGGAGGGAGAGCCACTGGAAGATTAAGAAAGTATGAAAAGGTTTGAAGAGCTACTGTGGACAGTGGAATGGTGAATAGATAAGAGAGACTATCTGGCAGCAGTGAGGGCCCAGTTGAAGTTATGAGGGTGTGTGTGTGTACAAAAGATATTACATATCTAGATATCTATAAGAAATCTATTATATGGATAATCTATATCTATCTCTATAGATAGATATTTATATAACTATATCTAGATATCTATGCATGTGAGAGTATTCACACTCACAGTATACATGTAAATATACACACATGCACACATATTTTTTGATCAGCCCTGTGATTTCATCAGTGTAAGGAGCTCCCAGTGAGGAATTACCTCTATTAATGAAGATCAGCACCTTCCCTTCAACTTGTAGCTTTACAGAGTTGCCTGGGGAACTGGGAGGTTAAATGATTTGCTTGGCAAGTATCAGACCACCAGTATGTGTCAATAGCAGGATCTGTACCTAGGTCTTCCTGATTCCAGTCCAGTTCTCCAACCATCATGCCATGCCTTTTCTCTTATTACATTTAAAAAATTATGAATTTAACAGCCATCAGAAAGCATAATTATTTTAAGGGACAAAAAATGAGGGTCACATAGCAAAAGTTAAAAATACATAGAATATAAAATGAAATTCAAAAAGGGAGGTGGTCATGTCCTTGTCATGGCAGGTCTAGCTTCTCTAGAAACTCCTCCTTATCTATCTGCTCAGTCCTCTCTCCTGCTCCCTACTGCAGAAAGAGAAGGGCTACTAAAGGAAGAATGGAAAGGTTGGCACCAACTACCTGCTCTGATCCTCCCATCCTGATGGAGGAAGCCAAACTACTTTAAAGAGCACTGGATAGGTCTATGCCCATTTCATTACTAGAATGGGTTTTATTTTTCTAGCAGTAAATCCCAGGTGTGCAGAGGAGGTAAAGGCTGAAGTGGAATCAGTTTAATTCAACAAGCATTTACTAAGTACCTATTATTTTAAAGATTCTGTGCTATGGCTTGGGAATACAAAAGAAGTTTCAAAGTGCTTATATCCTGCTGTCTTCCTCTCTATCCTACATATTTTTTTATGGTGAAGCCAATTAGTAGCTCTTTTTCAGTCTGCTAAGGTGGGGACCTAGCTCTCAAAGCTCACTAGAATATTGGTTTTCTTGTTAAGGACTAGGGGCAATAAAATATTTAGCTAAGATTTGTTGTTATTCAGTCGTGTTTGTCTCTTCATGATCCCATTTGGAGTTTCTTAGCAAAGATACTGGAGTGTTTTGCCATTTTTTTCTCCAGCTTATTTTACAGATGAAGAAACTGAGGCAAACAGGGTAAAGCGACTTGTCCAGGGAAAGCGTCCGAAGTTGGATTTGAACTGAGGTCTTCCTGACTCAAGGGCCAGTGCTTTATCCACTGCACCCACTTAGCTTCCCTTGGCTAAGCTACATCTACAGAACCTCAGTGGAGATTCCAGACCAGGGAGAAGATATGAAAACCTACACAACTGAAAAAAAAACTCCCAAGCAAACAAAAAAAAACCCCTGCATGACAAGTGAACCAGAGATGCAGAAAATGGTCATTGCCAATTGTGGAGATGGAATTAAAAAATGGAGGAGGTAGAATTTTAGTTGGATTTTAAAGAATGGATGGTAATTCGACAGGTAGATAGGCATATCACACATAGGATACAGTTTGAGCAAAGGAGTTTCCTTCCTCTATTTAGGATTCTGTATGGGAATGGCCCCTAACTTATCCTATTACACACATGCCATGGCCCCTGTTTAATAACATGAATTAGGCTCTGAGTTTCTGAGAGAAGCCATCATCTTCAACAGCTTGGCGTAATGAAAAGAGTGAGTAGGGCTTTCACTAATAGTCCCAGAATCTTGTGGCTACTCATTATTGTTATAGTTAGTAGCACTTGATTTGTGCTAATAACCCATTTCAGCAGATCTGTTTGGCAGATTTGCTCAAGTATAAAGAAACATGTTAAAACCTTAAGCAAAGGTTGGTTTGAAAAATGAGTCTTCATAATTCTAATATTTTTTGAAGGATTCCAGGTGCTCCTTTCAATAACACAGTCTACTTAGTGTTGTTCCAGAGTTCACTTCACTCTGTGGCCCTCCCTATAAAGGCAAGGAGCTATCTCATTTGGTAATTCAGACTCCTCACTTGTAGAAAGGCTTTCCCTTAACAAAAATGAACAATAAATGACTGAAGGAGGAACAGGTGCAGCAGAGCCCAGGTGAGTCTCTTAGGGAGAAACTTCTTGGAAAGGAAAAGGACCCAAGCTTCCACAGTGGGTTTGTAAAGGACTAGCATAACTTCATTTCAGATTGTTCTGAGGTACAACCAGGATGAGATGCAACAGAGGACATAGTTTACCACTGTTTTCTACCTCCATGCCTGCCACTATAAGAGCTCAGCTGCATAAAAACAGGAAACACTCAACATGCTTTATTTAGTTGGTCCTGGACCATATTTCACACATCCCATCTAGCCATCTGCTAGAACACTAGGGCCTACCCAAAATGGACATCTTGTCTTTTGCCCTGCCTCCACTACTGTATGTACTGTCCCTCTGCTCTTATTCCTTCCCCTGCTTTCCACATCTTGATGTTACTCGGAGAACAAAAATGAAATCAATACTGTCATTGCTACTGGAAAAGGTGCAACAACTTACTGCTGTATGGCTCTACTTACAACCCCTATAATTGCCTAGATCAGCAGTTCTCAAATCTTTTTTTATTTCAGGATCCCTTTATATTATTAAACATTTGGACCCTTCTCTCTCCAAAGAGCTTTTGTATATGTAGTTATAGCTACCAATATTTACCAGACTAGAAATTTAACCATCTTAGAAGTTTTATGAAAATATTTTTAATTTTGTGAACCTCCTGAAAGGGTCTTGGGGACCCCAGGGGTTTCTGGACCATACTGTGACTACCCTGGCCAACACTCTTCTACATGTATTGTATCTCCCTCATCAGAATATAAGATCCTTGAGAAAAGGGAGTTTTCTTTTCATACTTGTATCCTCAGTACCTAGCATAGCTCCTGGTACATAGTAAGCATATAATAAAAACTAGCTGAATGCCTGTCTTAGACTGACTTTCCAGCTCACTACTGTCCATCACAGTGACAGTATGGAAAAGTCTTAGACTAATAAATCTTAAGCACACATGAATTAATAGAACCCAGGAGAAAATTTGCATCATAGGCTGTTTTCTTCTATGACTTGAAAAAACTTTAGTTCATTCTCATAACTCAAGGATAGACAAGATAGGACAACATCAAAATACAAATACTTAAGTCCAAATCCTAGATTCTGAATACTATGGAAGGAAATTCCAGGGAGTTATGACAATTACCACACAAGAACAGAAAAGGGTGGAACTATAAGGCCATGGCTAGTGTAAGAGCTCACCAGGATGTGTAAACCCATCCCCATCTTCTGTGCCATACATCTACTGCTGTGGCATTCATTTTATTAAATGAAAACTTATTATTTACTGAGTGCATGGCACTGTGCATAGTATAATTGTCCTAGCTTTCTGAAAATTAAATGTACCAGTCTACTGACTGCAGCATTGTCCCCTGCTGTGATACTACTTTATTGATGAGGAACACTAAGGAACAACTGTAAGGAGTTGCCCCTGGTGGCTGGCCAGCCATTGCTGTGACAGAGCCCCTACACCCTGACTCAGTGTGCTTTCACTCCTTTAGGGAATGTGTCAACCCTGCCTCGTATGCTAGCTCACACAGGGGTATAACCATTTAAATCGTGCTCAGTGGAAGGAGTGTGTTATTATCTTCATCATGTAGATGTTTCCTTCATCCCTACCCTCTTCACTACTCCTGAAATTATGGCCCTTGTCTTTTCTGCTGGTAACTTGGCGATGGCTTCCCCTTCTGTTGTGCTTGCAGTTCCCTTACTGCTATTCTTACTCTGGTAAGAATTCCCACTCATTACCACATTCCTCCTTGTCTTGGGCTTGCTGTGGCTTCTCTCTCTCTCTCTCAGTTGATAACAATGAGTCTGTGTTTCTGGAAGGGAGGAGGTGGGGCCTGAGAAAGCACAGATGCATAAAGGCAAACAAATCAAGTGATTGCTGTCTGAGATGAACATAAGAAGGCTGAATAAAATTCAATAAGCCTAAAATAAAGCTGAATTCTGGGTCCTTTTGGCTCTACTAAACTCTGCTTTCGGGGAGATAAAGACATTATCTCAAAGGCAACAGATATATTTCTCACTGATTTCCACAGTGGTGTCAGATTGTCTAGATACCCTAACACTAAAATAGATACCACAAAGTCCCATGCATTAAAGCATATAATAACCCTTCTACCCCTGAGAATCTGCTGAAGTCCTCAGAGTCTACTAATTATCTAATGTCTAAGCTGACAGTAGATTAGAAACAGGAATTTAGAAGGGAAGGGGAAGAAGGGTTACTACAGATATTCAACATGAATAGCAATGAGAGGTGACAGCTACCAGAAAAAGACATAGAAGAATTCTAAAAAGCAGAAACTAGAATTTTAAAAATATTACCACCTGAGGTCACAGAGGGTAAATGGCCCTATGAACCTCAATACATTATAAAGAAAGTCCTTTATTATAGTTCTTTATTACCTTGAATTGATGTCTATCATGAGCATGGTTTAGGGTTATCACTAAAAGGTTAAATTATAATGCCCAATATGTTTCATAGGGCAGGGAAATCTTAATACATTTTATAAAAACTTCAGTACAAAATAATGAATAATTACAAAAATAAATTTTATAAGTTTTGGTGATTTTTTTTAGTTCTTAAGGATGTCTGAAGGTTCTGGACACCTGAGGTTTTGATTGTACTTAAGATTCTTAAGGATATCATAATATTTTGTAACAATATAATTTAAGCAAATAGGGATTATATTGAAGCAACAGGTATCTTCATGCATATAGTGTTTAGTGGTGTTCTGATAATAAGAGACAATAAGCTTTGATTTATCTTGCTACCTTAAAAATGTGTGCTTTGAGGATGTGGTGTCCCAATTCAATAGTCTGCTGTCGATTTAGCTTTCCTTCTTGACGGGAAAACCAGAAGGCAAGTAATGTGTGACCACTCCTGGAAAGAAAGAAAAAGAAAAGAAATAAATATCAAGTTCATTTTATTCTTTTTAAAAACTTCTATACCTCTCACCTTTTGTGAGTTCAGCAATGACTTTATCTCTGATAAAGCTGTACCTCACTGATTCCCAGGGAATGGTACCTGCTACCTGACAGATAAGACTTGACAATATGCCTTTTTAATGGTTAAGTTCTTCCTGGGGTAGCTAAGTGGCACAGTGAATAGAGTGGTAGGCCTGGAGTCAGGAAGACTCATCTTTCTGAGTTCAAATCTGGCTTCAGACACTTATTAGCTGTGTGACCCTAAGCAAGTCACTTAACCCTGTTTGCCTCAGTTTCCTCATCTATCAAATGAGATGGAGAAGGAAATGGCAAACTTCTCTAATATCTTTGCCAAGAAAACACCAAATGGGGTCATGAAGAGTTGGAAACAACTGAAAAATGACTGAAGAAAGTTCTTACCACTGATATGCTGAAACACAGTGGGTGACTAACTCACATCCTTTCTACCCAATCATAGTACTTCTAGAATTATAAAGTGTCACATCTAGTAGTTCACATATAGCCCACACACAGATGGCAGCAATAGTCTTTTCTCTTCCTCTCCAAAATTAAAAATTCTAAATCATAAAACAGAGGCCAAGGAACTTTTAAGAGTTACCAAAAAACCTGATCTTTTAAGGTTTCCTTCTCTTGTACTGTATGTAGCTTTGTGGAGGTTTTAGCACTAACTCAATACTCTCTCCATCAGGATGGTGGCAGTCAAAGCATTTTGCGCTCCCAGTTGACACAGTTACTCTTTTGCTACCCCTGGAGTCACATATAAGAAAGACATTGTCTGAAATTCCAATGAATTCACCAAACAAATGGAAATAGTACTGAGTGGTGCTAGGTAGGGACACTTGAGAGTCAGGCAAGTGGATATTTTCTCAAACAAAACCTTTTATTTATATGACTTTAAATGTCTTTGTGAAAAACACTGAGAAACAGAATGCTTTTGATATACCAGAAAGGTCAGAAGTCACATACCATGTAGGAGATTATAGGAAAATTATCAAGGGGAAATTTAACCATTCTTTGGCTTCATAAAAATTGCTTAATTTTTTTTGTTATTCTGAACTTGACAAATATCTACAAAAATGAACATCTCTCTATGGAAAGAAGAGAAAAATAGAGGCTAGAGCTGGATATTCATATCTATGAGTCATCTGTATAAAGGTAATTCAAACGGGAGTTTATGAGATACACCCACAGTTTAGGGAGTATGAAATGGATGATGATCCAGCAAAAAGATAAAAGAAAACCCAAAGTACAGTACCATAAAAACCTAGAGAAGCAAGTGTATCCCCAGGAGAATGTCATCAACAATATCAATCATGGTAGAAAAGTCAAGAAAGATAAGGACTAAGAAATGGCTATTAGATTTGTCAATTAAGATATCAAAGGATCATATGTTTACAGATTCACAGATCTACAGATAAAAAGGATCTTCAAAACCATCTAGACCAACTCATACATTATTGGCAAATGTGGTTTTAGTTGAATGATTAGGTTGGAAGCCAGAGTGCAAAGGATTGAGAAGGGAGCAAGAGGTATAGATAGCTTTTCTAGGAGTTTGGCTATGAAAGTGACAAGAGATACAGAAGAACAACTTAAAGGGGACAGACAGTAGGGTCTGGTAAGGACATTTTAAAGGCTTGAACCTGTGTGAAGGCATCCTAGAAGGGAATTAGCAGATGGAGGAGATTGGAGATTAACATTTATGTTTTGCTTTATATCTGAACATGATTATTACTCCTAAAGACCACTAAATGTAGATGTATATGTGGTTATAAAGACCAGCATTGAGCTTTATAGCTCTTTACATTATTCACACAAATAAGGATTATCCTTTGCTTTGCAATGCCTGTTTTCCTTAATGCACTTGCAACCCACCTTTTGGCTTTGGGTCAGATTGGGCTCTGCCTCCATCTAGCAGTTGCTGGCTATAGAACAAACATGTTTCTGAGTTGCAATGTAGTAGCCTTCTTCCCTCATCTAGAATAAAATGTGGGAAAGTGGAGTTTGGGGCAAAAGGAGGTAGTTACTCAGGGAGTTTCACTATTGGTTTCCTTAGATTTTAAGTCTGGCAATGGCAAAACATTTCACTTTTTGGCCAATGTGGATTTTCTATATTAAAATATTTATCTTTTATGCTTTTATGGGTGGATTACAGGACAGTAAATACTACTGTAGGCATCTAACAGGGATCATAGTAAATGGTGTGAAAAGGCTAAGGAATCAGACACTCTGAATACCATATGACTGTGAATGCATATTTATATCAATCCAATACTAATCGCTAAACATATGGAGTATGTACAGAGAATGGATAAAAGCAATAACAGATATGAATGGAGGACTGAGTTAATCTAGATATGTCAAAATCTATGCATTCCATAGGTCACTGGAATATGAATAGGATAAGCAGTTTATAAACTATATACTATATATAACTATATATAGTATATACTATAGTTATATATAGTATATATATAGTATATACTATATATATAGTTTATACTATATATAAAGTTTATAAATTATATATACAGTATATAAACTATATAGTTTATAAACTATAAACTAATATAAATTAAAAGTAAACACATACATTCCTAAAAGGCAGGGAAGATTTGAGAAAGCATAATTCTTTTTTTTTTTTTTTGAGAGCAATTGGGGTTAAGTAACTTGCCCAAGGTCACATAGCTAGGTTTTTGTTTTTTTTTTGTATGTGTGTGTTAAGTGTCTGAGGCCGGATCTGAACTCAGGTCCTTCTGACTCCAGGGCCGACGCTCTACTCACTGTGCCACCTAGCTGCCCTGAAAGCATAATTCCTACAAAGTAACACAGCAAGCAAGAGACTGTTTTTCTTTAAATAAGGCAATTGAAGTTGGGTGCCATAAATTTATTGACACTTTTGCTATGCAATTTCAACAAGCCGGATTATTATTGATAATAAATGACTATTCAAATGAATGGGATGTAATAAAGTCTGGGAATGAGAAATTAGGAAGTATCCTGGAAGGGCTATAGAACAATTCCTAGTCAGCATAGAGAGGCAGGAGTTGAGCCTAACATGATTTATTGCTTATACTTAAAGCAAGACTTGAGGATGAGGATAGAGTATTTCTCTTCCCTTGTTATTTGATAAAAATTACTATACTATATTATAGTTAGCTAGAATGACATTACTGAATACTGCCTTTTCATATAAATTTCACAAAACCGCTAGGCTAGTGAACTCTTGGATCTCTTTGTGGGTTATTTCCACCTCAAACATTATAGATTATTGAGTCCTCTCTATTGTTACACCACATCTATTCTTCCCCCTTTGTATTCATGCCACCACTCCCCCCAACCTGCTCCAGAGCAGTCTCTCATTAACTCCATTTAGGATTATTACAACTCTACCTTACAATAGCCTCTTAACTGTTTTACCTGCTTCTAGCCTTTCTTCCTTTTGATCCATCCAGAATACTGATGCTAGCCTAATCTTTCTAAAAACCTTTCATCAAAAAAAAATCACTGGCTCAAAAATTTTCAATGCTTCCCTGTTGATCAAGTGAAAAGGTCTTCCATCTGGCATTCAAAGCCTTTAATTATCTGGTCACAAGCTACTTTTTCCAACATTTTCTCCCACTAGTTCTCAAAACGAATCTTCCACTCTGACAGAATGGTCTTCCCAAATGCATTGGGACATTATTCATATTCCCACCTCCATGCTTTTACTCATGCTTCTCCCTTTTGCTCATCCAAATATTACTAATTATTTAAGGTCCAGCTCATCCTTCTCCACAAAGCCTTTCTTAATTTCCAATGCACAATGATTTTTCTCTCTATTAACCAACACCAACACTTACATGGATCAGTTATTTAGTCCTCTACCAGTATATTCTTTTGTATAGTTATTTCAACATTTCATGTCTCTATGTCTTATCTCCCCAACCAGAATGAGTTAACTAAGAACAAGATTATGCCTCAGATACCTCTGTATAAAGATCAAAGTATAGTGGGATATACATAGTACCATGTAATGTACAAAGGATGGATTCAATGAATAGTTACTGAAAGTATGAAAAATCATAAAGGAATAGCCAAGAACAAAGACCAAGATTGCTAAATTGGTACTTTGTTCTTACCTGTCTTTTTCTTTCTTCTTAGCTAAATATAATTTCACATATAAGTATCATAAGGTAAGAGATTTAGGGTTTGAAGGGAACTCAAAAACATATACTCCAATCCCATAATTTTACAGATGAGGGAAACTGAGAACTGCTCCAAGAAAGAATGTATCAGAAGAGGGATCTGAAGCTACTTAAATATACTTCTAAAATTATGTAAATCATATTTTTATAAGTTGAATATTACTTCCCCATATTAGTAACTCAAAGATGTTATATATTGATTTTCCTCCCTTTACCTTCAACTTGCAATGGGCCTCAAAACTTTAGCTTTAAGTTTCTCCACCTTTCCTTTTTCCAGACCTTGATGCCTATATGTAAACAATTAAATGCACTAAATAGGCTTAAAACTAAGGAAAACTTTTCTCATATAAATAGCTACTCAGAAATTATCTGTTTTGCAAGTTGGAGAGCTTAACAGTGCTCAATTTTCTGACACACCCCTTACCCTCATAGTAACTCATATTTATAACTGGACATCCCAAAAGTCAGTATAGTTTTAAGCTACTAAATCTGAAGAACAATGTCTATCTATGATTGTTAAATTTAACTAAACTGCTAAATTTAAGCTACAGATATTTATCTCATTCTATTGCACTTCGCAAATTCACAAATATTAACTTTTTTACAAACTGAAGGCTTGTGGCAACCTTGTGCCAAGCAAGTCTACTGGCTCCATTTTTCCAGTATGTGTTCGCATCATGCCTCTGTGTTACATTTTGGTAATTCTCAAAATATTTCAAACTTTTTTCATTATTAGTATATCTGTTATGGTCCATGACCAGTGATCTTTGGTGTTACTATTGTTATTTGTTTTGGGACACCATGAACCATGTCCATATAAGATAGCAAACTTAATAGATAAATATGTGTATGTTCTGCCTGTTCCACCAACCGTCTATTCTCGTTTTTCTCCCACTCCTTGGGCTTCCCTATTCCCTAAGACACACAATATTGAAACTAGATCAATTTATAACCCTGCCATGGCCTCTAAGTGTTCAAATGAAAGGGGGAGTTATTCAACATGGCAAATTTCATTGTTGTCTTATTTAAGAAATTTCTACAGCCACCCCAACCATCAGCAACCACCACCCTGATCAGTCCAGCAGCCATTAATATTGAGGGAAGACCCTCCACAAACAAGAAGATTATGACTCACTGAAGACGCCAATGATGATTAGAATTTTTAACCAATAAAATATTTTTTAAAAAATATAAACCAAAAAATTATTGTGTCTTGCTTTATTGTGGTTATTTGCTTTATTGTAGTGATCTGGAACAACTCTACGATCCCTGAGATATCCTTATACTGAAGCTTAAAACTCTGCTGACTTTTGAGACCCTTATATTTATCCTATGAGGTAGGTAGTAGAAATATTTATTATATACTTCCCCTTATCCCCCAACTTTACAGATAAGGAAACAGATTCAGAGATATTAAGCTATGTTCTCAAGGATAAAAAGCAAAGAAGCAGAGCCAGACCTAGAACTGAGGTCTTAAAATGCAAGTCCAGTATTATTTTCATTACAGCTCACTGCACTAAGCTGGTCTTCACATGATTATACACAATGAAACAACTTTTTCTACAAAGAGATTCTTGTTCACCCTAGTTTTAGAGTTTTGACTGGCGAAGCTATGAGTACATTTTAGCAAGTGGTCTTAAATGTATCCAGTAAATGTTTTCTCTAATATTTCCTTTGTCATGGTCATACATTTTGCTTTAGATTCAGTGGACAACATATTTGACTTTAATTAGAGGAAGATTCCTATTTCCTGGGATGCAGAGGCTGAAAGGCAGAGGGAGGAACTGAGGGTAGGAATGGGGCTGCATTTATTTCAATGCCAATGAATGAAAATAAAGTGAAAAAAGTATCCTTCTTTCACATTACCTATTTGTAAAGAAGAACACCTTACCAGATTGGTTTAGGAGCCTCCTGGATAACATATACACTATCCTTATATTTCACGTTAGTTATAAACCATATCTATGCCCCACTGACTGTTTAGAACAATTGGCTCCCTATTCCCAACAAGCATGATTTGTTCCCATGCCTGAAAGAGAGATCTATGTACACTTTTGATTACAGGAGCACTAAATGAAATGATCTATGTTATGGAATGACTCATGGAATTTCTCACGAGCTTCCATGAGCTAAAAGCAATCTCAATGTCACTCTGAATGGGTGAACAAGATGGAAGGAAGGTGAGGCAATTTGCTTTGAGTTCTTAGGGATCTTTAGTACTATGTGCAAAGCACTGTGCTAGGTACTGGGGGAAGAAAAAGAGCTCAGATAAGACATAATTCCTGCCTGAGTGGAGATTACAGTCTAGTAGATAAGAAACAGATAAATTTAATACACCACATTAAATAGTAAACACATTAGAGAGTTACAAAATAAAGTGCTATCTATGCAAGATCAGAGGAAAAAAGTTATTAATCACAGGGAATACTGGGGAAGGTTTCCTAAAGAAGGTAACATTTTGGCTGGATCCTAAAATATGGTTAGAATTCCAACAGGTGGAAGTTGGGGGTGGTGGTGAGGAAAATGACATTCTGGGCACAAACTGTATCATGTTTGTGGATAAGAGGGAAATGTTTGGGGAAAGAGAATAGACAGTTTTGTTGGGGTCTTGTATGCATGAAAAGGAACAATAGGAAAGAAGGCTAGAAAGGTAGTGTGATGCCAGAGGGTCACAAACTTAAAAGACCAGACAAAGGAGCCTAAACTTTACTCAACAGGAAACAGGGAGACACTAAAGATTTCGAGCAAAGGTTTTACACAACTGCATCATAGGATTGAGAGTTATAAGGGACTTGAGAAATCATCTAGTCCAACTTCTTATTTTATAGATGGGAGTAAAAAGAACTCCGAAGAAGGAAGATTATTCTGGTAGAATATGAGGAATGCATCAGAAGGGGAAGACTTCTAAGAAGGTTACTGCATCATAGGCAGATGACAATAAAGACCTAAATTTACGTGTCTCCTGCAGTCCTCTCCTAATTTACGTGTCTCCTGCAGTCCTCTCCTAACACCGACTTGCAGGTTTTTAACTTAAAAAAATTATTTTACAAACAGGCAAACTTAAAATTACTCTTCCTAAGACACCACTCTGCACATCGTTCAAAGCTCCTCAGCATCTTGCACTGCTCAAGGTATTGTGGATTCAGAACCTTAGCCCAGTATGACTTTTTTGTGCATCTGGAGACATTTACATTATTACAAAAATCTGTGAGCAGAATCTTACTCATCACAGCAACAGCCCTTGTTATGCCTCATTGGGCAGCAACAACTTTGATGGACCAGCAACCTTGTCAAAAAAACCTGCTACTGATATTGATCTTGCACTACTTATTTCTGTGTGGGAGTCTTCCAACATGAAAAGAAGAGATCATTGCTAATTGATCAAGAAAACAGAACCAACCCAAGTTAGGTCACCTTCACTGGCATGGAACATTTGGGGATGCTACAAAGAATCAAGCTGCAATGGACCTCATCAATACAGTCTTTGATACCAAGAATCTAATGGGTTATCATAGATAGGATGACACAGTTGTTCAATCAGACATAAAGCACTGGACTTTCACTCAAATTCACCACTCAATGGTGGATTCAACAATGTTTGAACCATAGTTGGTCTCAATGTGCTTTGAATCACTGAAGAGCCAACTGCTACAACTGCTTATGGCTTGGTCAAAAAGGTTGGTGCTGAGAGGAATGTGTTGATTTCTGACATTGAAGATGGTATTTTTGATGTTTCCGTTCTTATAATTTAAGATGGTATCTTTGAAGTCATCTATAGTTAGAGACACCCATTTGGGTGAAGAACCATCTCGTTGCCGAGCTCAAGTGAAAGCACAAGAAAAACCTCAGTGAGAACAAGAGGATTGTTCAGTGACTATGCACCACTTGTGAATGTGGAAAGTATCTACTACTGTCACTGACTCCCTCTATGAAGGTACTGACTTGTATATTTCTATCACCCATCCCCACTCTGAAGAGCCAAGTGCTGATCTCATCTATGGCATACAGGGGCCTGTGACAGAGGTCCAAAGCGATGCCAAATAAAATTAAGTCACAGATGCATGGCGTTGTTTATTGTTCGGTTCTACTCATATTCCCAAGATGCACAGACTTTCTGCAGGATTTCTTCAATGGCAAGGAGCTAGACAAGGGTATTAATGCTGATGAAGCTATTACTTATGGAGCAGCTGTCCAGGCTGCCATCTTGTTTGGGGATAAATCTTTTTACTTGCTACCGTTGGCCGTCACTTTCCCTTCCCTTGGAAATGAAACTTGCTGACAACTCTGATTAAATGCCATACCACCACACCTTCTAAGCAGACACAGACCCTTTCCATTTACTCAGACAAAAAGCAGTGGTGCTTATTTAAGTTTATGAAGGTGAGAGAACAATGATAAAGAATAACAACTTGGTAAATATGAGCTCACTGGAATTGCCCCTGCCTGCAGGGATGTTCCTTAGATTGAAGTAATCTTTGACATAGATGCAAATGGCATTCTTAATGTATCTTCTGTAGATCAGAGCATAGGCAAAGAAAATAAGATCACCACTGACAAGAACAAAGGTCATTTGAGCAAAGGGGATATTGAATGCAGGAAGTTAAGAAATACAAGGCTAAAGAGAACCAGAAAGATAAGTTGTCTTTCAAGAACTCACTCCAGTCTTATATATATCTCTAGGATGACAAATTCCAAGGCAAACCTGGTGAGGACAAACATAAGATCCTTGAATAATTAAATAATGAAATAATCAACTGGCTGGATAAGAACCAGATTGCTGAGAAGGAAGAATCTGAGTAACACTAGAAAGAACTGGAGAAGGTTTGTAACCCTATCATTATTAAGCTGTATCAGAGTGTCCAGACATCTCCAGGAGGCATGCCTGGTGAATTCTCAGGTGGCTGAGCAGCCCGATTCTGGTTTTACTTCTGGACCCACCACTGAAGAAGTTAATTAAATGCACCAGAAGAAAGAGCAAACCACATAGCTTTCCAAAAACTGAAAAACTAAAATTTGTAGCTGAGACAGCAGCAGTTAAAAAAATAACAATTAATTGATTCTGTATAAATTTGGCCATTCCGAATACCTGAATGTGTGCAGAGGGAGAGAAGCAAACAACATTGCACTTTCTTTGTATTGTAAACAAGTGGAAATTCAATTCTTATTCTGGAGAATAAAATCTATTTATAATCTGCACCATTTAAAAAATGTCTATGGGTCAACTAGGTATTGCTAGCCTGAAGATACTACAGGAAGGAGAAATTTTTTTCCCATAGGAAACCTTGCATAGGAGAAATTTCTTTCCCATGGGAAACCTTGCTACATGTTTGGACAGAAAAATGGAAAAGAACCTGATCTACTTGCTATAATAAATTATCCATTAATATTTTAACTTTCTCAAAATATTCCCTAAACACCACTGGCTTGTCCTCAGCAGTATCTTGCCTTTGTACCTTCTTTCCTCTCCCAGCTAACTCTGAACTGTTCTAATTTGATTTTGTTTTCCCAAGATTATAAAAATACTTAGCCTTGCTCAGTCAGGTTTAAGAATTTCTTAATGACACCAAGACTCTCTAGGTTTGAATGTTTCTCCCCTTGCAATCGCAAATTATGAAGAACAACATTTGAGCTAGGCCAGACCAGAGCATGAAACTGGTTCTTCAATGATATAAAGACCAAAATCCTGATCCTCATATAGTGTTCACAAATAGCAGATTTGTGGAATTGGGCCTTAGTCTGGATTGTTCTGCCACCCTCATTGTTTGATACCTTCCTGCTTCCAATTCTTTTTTTTTAAATTAACTTCTGGTTTACATCATTCATTTCCACCAGATTTTGAGTTACAATTTTTTCCCCCATTTTTCTCTACCCACCACCCCAGAATAGCAGTCCCACTAGATATCCCCTCATCCAATCTGCTCTCTCCCATACCCCCTTCGACTTTGCCATTAGGGCAAGGTGAATCTCTGTGCTACAATGCCTGGACATCTTATGAAATATTTAATTTTAAAACTTCAATTTTCAGATCCATTCCCTTCTTCTCTTGTCACCCACTCCCTCTGAGAAGATAAGCAATTCAGTATGTGTTGTACATGTATAGCTATGCAAAACATTACCATAGTAGATAATATCGTAAAAGACTGCTTATATTTCCCTCCCACCCATCTCACCTCCCACCTGATCCATTCCCTACTTTGATCCTGTCCCTCTTCAAAAGTGGGTACTTCCAACCTCCCCTCCCCCTAGAATGCCCTCCCCTCCATCATCCCCCCTCTCATCCCCCTTTCCCCTACTCTCCTGCAGAGTAAGATATCCCATTCAGTATGTATATGATTCTCTCCTTGAGCCAACTTCAAGGAGAATATGGTTTTGCCTTTTTGCCTTCCTGTTCTTCCCCTCCCCTGCAACTACTTCCCCTTGCCTCTTCTACATGAGATAGTTTGCCCTACCCTGTCTCTCCCCATCTCTTCTTGCCACTTTCCTCTCTCACCTCTTAACTTCACCCCTTAAGTATCATCCCTTCCCATCAAATTCAACCTGTGCCCTCTATCCTGTACACCTGTAAACATATGCCCATATACCCTTCAATTATTTTCATAATGAGAAAGGTTTCATCAGACACAGTTATTGCTTTTCCATGTAGGAATGTAAATAGTTCAACTTTGATAAGTTCCCTTTGATTTCTTTTCCTTGATTACCTTCTCAAGCATCGCTTGCTTCTTGTGTCCGAATGTCAAATTTTCTACTCAACTCTGTTTTTTTCCTCAAGAATACTTGAAAGTCCTCTATTCCACTGAATGACCATATTTTCCCCTGAAACAAGATACTCAGTTTTGCTGGGTAGGTGACCCTTGGCTTCAATCCCAGCTCTTTTGCCCTCTGGAATATCATATTCCATACCCTTCAATCCCTCAGTGTAGAAGCTGCCAGGTCCTGGGCTATTCTGATTGTGTTTCCACAATATTGAAATTGTTTCTTCCTGGCTGCTTGGAGTATTTTCTCCTTGATCTGGGGATTCTGGAACCTGGCTATAATATTCCTGGGAGTTTTCTTTTTGGGATTTTTTCAGGAGGTGATTGGTGGATTCTTTCAACCTCTATTTTGCCCTCTGGGTCTAAAACATCAGGGCAATTTTCCTTGAGAATTTCTTGAAGGGTGATTTCTAGGTTCTTTGTTTGATCATGGCTTTCAGGTAGTCCAATAATTTTTAAATTGTCTCTCCTGGATCTATTTTCCAGGTCAGTGGTTTTTCCCATGAGATATTTCACATTGCCTTCTAATCTTTCATTTGTTTGGATCTGCTTAACAGTATCTTGATTTCTCATAAAGTCATTAGCTTCCATTTGCTCCAGTCTAACTCTGAAGGAATGAATCTCCTCAGTGAGCTTTTGAGATTCTTTTCCATCTGGCAAATTCGACTTTTTAAGGCATTCTTCTCCTCATTGCCTTTCTGAGCCTCTTTTGCCATTTGAGTTAGTCTATTTTTTAAGGTGTTATTTTCCTCAGTCAGGCTGTTGACTGTCATTTCATACTTTTCTTGCATCTTTATCATTCCTCTTCCCAATTTCCCCCCCCACTTCTCTTATCTGCTTCTTAAGGTCCTCTATGGCCTGTAGCCAGCTTGTATTTTCATTTGGGGCTTTTGGTGCAGGAGTTCTGACCTCACAGTCCTCCTCCATGCTTTGATCCTTTTTGCCCCTAAAATAGGAGTCCAATGTTGAATTTTTCTGTTTATTTTGTTTCTTTTGCCTAGGCATGTTGCCACTTAATTACTTGATTTTGGGGCTTGTTGCCACAGTAGGACTCTGCCACCAGAAAGGAGAGCTTCTGTCCCAAATGTGGAGTCTTCACAACTTCCACAGGTTGGGTGGCCTCTGTAAAGCCTCCACCCGCTCTGGCAAGCTGGATACCCACCCCAAACCTCCACCCCAGACCACAATCCAGATCCAGGAAGTTTAAAGCAAGAGCGATTAACCCCCAGACTGATTGCTGGATCTCCCTACAGTTCGCAGACCAGGAGCTAGAGCCGCCACTGATGCCGCAAAATGGCTTCTGTGCCGTGTTTCGCCCCCAGGGGAGGAAGCCAATGCGTTCCCCAAATACTGGTCCCAAAGTCCATAGGGCACTAACCTCTCACTTTGTCCTAGGCATATCTGTGCTGATAATTCTGGAATTGCCACAGCTGCTGTGTTCTGGGGACCTTCCAGCTGGCTGCTGGCCCAGCTGCCCTAGGGCTTGAACCACGGCTCACGAGGGCCTGAGCTCAGCTCCCAGAGTGCTGCACTGTTGGTTCCCAGCACACTGTGCTGCCAGCTCTCAGAGCTGGCTGCTCCCTGCAGGGCTGCTGGGCTGTCCTCAGTGGGAGGTTAGCTTCTCTGTGTCATTCTGTGGGTGCTGGGGCTCCAGAAGTTGTTCAGATTCCCCTTGTACATTGTTTGGAAGTTGTGTGGAGCAGAGCACCTTGGAAGTGCTGTTTCTACTCCGCCATCTTGGCTCTGCCCCCCTCCTGCTTCTAATTCTATGTGTATTACTACATTATTGGTCTTGGAAAGATGAAGGTCAACAGACATCTGTGATTATTCTGCCCATGGAGACTTCAGGCAGCCAGCAGGGTTTTGTGTGGCAGGCTGTTAAATTTCATATTTACTGTTTGTCTTTTATGTTGTGCTGTCATAAGATTCATCTTATTACATGTCTTAGCATATTTCTGAACCAATTAAGACTTAAAATAACTAATCTAAAATAAAGATATTCATTGAACTTTCAATCTGTTGATGTGGAAGTATCTTAGATACTTTCAGTTCCATCCTTAAGACTATTTCTATAAGTTACTTCTTATAATGAATGCATCTTCTACAATGTTGGTCTTCCATGGTTCAGTAGCTCACAGCATTGATTTTAGTAAACTTGGAGACTTCTTTGGTTCCGAACAGCTATTCTTTGGAGATGGATAAATGACTGGCTCTAATAATGATAAGTTAGGATTTATGTAGAGCTTTAACTTTTAGGAAGTGCTTTACAAATATGAACTCACTTTATCCTCACAACAACTCTCAGAGATAGGTGCTGTTATTATGTCCTTTTTGCAGAGAAGTAAACTGAGGTGGAGAGAGATTAAGTGATTTGTTCAGAATCACACAACTAATAAGCATCTGAGTCTGGATTTGAACTCAGGTCTTTTCTGACTCTAGGTTCTCTATCTACTGCATCATCTAGCTGTCTACTTGCAGAGAGAAGAGTATGCTATTATCTTGTGCTGCACTGGCAATAATTGCTGCTGATTACTATGCCATTTATTATTGTTTGACAGCCATTGCTTAGGTGAAGCTCTGACATTTCCTATTTTTTGATTCAGCTTAATGCTCAGGCTGCTGTCTGATCCAATTTGTTTCATAGGAAAATGCAATTCTGCTGTTTAAGTCCCTGATAAGCAAAAATAAACTGATTATTTAGTCACATATTCTAATTATTATCCATCTTAGAATTAGAAGTAAAACTAGTGGCTTACTTAGAACACTATTTTAAAATGTTTATATTAGTTATACAGGCAAACTATGCCTATATGTGTGTGTATGTACACATATATAATTGCACGTATGCATGCATATACATATATAAATACATACACACATATATGAACACATATACTAAAATTTCATTTTCTTTATAAGTTTTTAGGAATATGAGAATTAGGTGAGCTCCATCTATTTAGGCTGGCTTTGGGAATCAATGCTGATTTGCAATGTCTAAAAAAGGATAGGAGAGGGGCAGCTAGGTGGCACAGTGAATAGAGCACTGGCCTTGGAGTCAGAAGGACCTGAGTTTAAATCTGGCCTCAGACATTTAACACAAAAAACTAGCCGTGTGACTTTGGGCAAGTCACTTAACCCCAACTGCCCTGCCTTCCCCCCTCCAAAAAGAAAAAAAGGATAAGAGATCTACTAGCACATTACCTAGAATACCAACTTAAAAGATGAAGACAGGTTGCCAGTCTGGGAAAACCTTACAGATTTGGACCTCATGGCTTCTACTGAGGTCAAAGGGAATTAGAAAATAGGAGGAAACGCACACACTGGCAAACTGGACAAGAAACACTGGTAAGTACAATTCCTCCCTCATTTTCATTCCAAAAAAGTATGACCTCAGGCTTTTGGAGAAAAACTCCATATGTGAGTCTAACAGTTTATGCTGAGGGCAAAGTGTCAATTCCAAAAGATTCAGATTAGTGCGATCTTACACTGGCAGTCAGGAAATAAAACCATGACTACAAAACAACTCCCCACTGACTAATGGGAGGACCTAAAGATATGAAGATAAAAATGTGGCCCCTGATCACGAGATCAATAACATAACATATTTCCAATGAGATAACTTGGTGAGTGAGAGCCTAGGGTGCTCTGACTTCCCAGCCTATAAGAAACTGCTGTAATTTCAAGTTGTAATTTCCTCACTTTTTTCCTGCTCTACTACTTCCTTAGTCATCTTTTAGCCTGTCCCATTATAGAGCCAACTCTTAAATAGGAGCTTCTTCAAAAAGTCTATAATTGCTTTCACCAATTGTAGCCCCCAGATTTGTTATTGTTGGTGTTATTGTTGTTGTTGTTGGTGGTGTGTGTGTGTGTGTGTGTGTGTGTGTGTACGTATGTGTGTGTGTTTACACCAGCTGATATCTAAGGCCCCATCTACCTCTAAAAACCACTGATCCTAATTTTAGTGTGAAGAATGGGGGAATGGGGATGAACAGCTTTAACTTCTGAGGGTCTTTCAGATCTAATTATTCCACAAGAATCAAGACAGACCTTTTTGTTCTGCTATGAATGAATTGTGAATCATGACATTTCCAATGTAAAATTCTCTGTCTCAGTCAAATTGATATGGAAAATCCTCTGATTTTTTAAAAGATAAAAATGCAACTAACTCACTGTCAAATATTATAAACATTAAACTCAACATCCAAATGGTCAAATACTCACAAAATTATAGACTAATATAATCTTCAAGTTGGAAGGGACCTTTATCTACTTCTAGTCTAACACACTAATTTTACAGATAGGTAGCCACCTCAGAGAAGAGAACTTCCTTGTTCAAGGTCACATTATTTCCCCTTGCACCACCATGACATACTCTGCTACATCACTTTCATTAGGTACAATCATATTAGGCTTCCAAATCACAATTACTGAAAGCTGAGTTGGATCTAAATTCATTTATATATATGGAACTGACATTGCAGAGTGACACAGCAGATTTGAAAATAAGGTTCATAACAGTCTTATATATGTATATACAGTAAAAAACAAGGAAACCACCAGAATGTCATCTCATTACTATAATCCATTAAACAAATACTGTTCAAATGTATTTTCTAAACTCTGCCTTAGTTTCAGGTTGGGGAAAGCAAGAAGAGAGACTTGTCAGGGACATGTGATAATGTGAAGAAAAGGAAAACACAGGTGTGTCCCATCAAAGAGGATTTTCTTCTCATCTCCTACTTCTAAGATATTTTAGAAGGAAGACTGAGTATCTTCAATGGGGGTAGAGGAAACAGAGGTGTACATGTATGTGTGTGTGTGTGTGCGTGCATGTGTGTGTGTGTGATGTTTTAGGAGTATCAGGAAGTAACCTTAGTACTGATGGTGTGAGAGCCTAGCCTAGAAGAGCAATCAGTCAATTAATAAGCACTTTAATAAATGCCTACTGTGTTATAGGAATTATGCTGGGTGAAAAACAAAAAATGGAACATGTCCTGAAGGAGTTTATATTCTATCATGAGAGACCACCTTTACATATATCAATATATATGGAATATAAAAGAAATGAAGAATAATTAATATAAGGTAGTTAATGTGGTAGAGCCCTAGCAGATAAAGAAGGTTTTGTGTATAAAAGGAAGTGCTTGAATTACATCTTAAATAAAATGAGGGACTCCATGACGCAGAAGTGAGGCACACCTTTGAAGCATGGGGAACAGCTAATGCAAAGATACAGGATAGGAGAAAAGAATCCATGTATACAGAACTAAGATAAGGTCAATTTGTCTGGATTGTAGAGTATAGGAAAGGGAACAATATATGGGGCTGGAAAGATAAGTTGAGGCAGGTTGTGAAGGACTTTAAAAACCAAAAAGAGGGGTTTGTATTTTATCCTGGAAGCAATGGGGAGTCACTGGAGCTTACTGGGTAGGAAAGAGATATGCTTAGATCTTTTCAAGGACAATCACCATGGCAACTATGTGGAGGATGGAATAGGACTGTTTGGAATAGCAAAGAGGTTTGCAGCAGGTAGACCAATTAAGAGACTACTGCAATAGTCCAGGGCAGAGGTGCTGAGGACTTGAACTACGGTGGTAGTTGTGTGGGTGAAAAAGAAAGGTATGGTATAAGAGAGATGTGGAGGTAGCTACAAGGGGGAGTTTTGCAAGATCTCTGCAGGAGAAAAAAAGACTTTCAGGCAGTGAAGTACTAAAGTAGTCAGAAGTTGGGACACAGTAGCCTTGGCATTTGCAGCTCAGCAGTACCCTCTGCCCCTGGGCTCCTTTTCACTGGAGGAAAAAGTGGAGAGCTCCTCCCCAAACTCCATTTAAGGAAGATACCCTGAAATCTCTTCATTTCCCATATATCTGCAAATGATTTCTCCATCATGCTCCATAATGGGTACATACTTTCCCATCCCTTCCTTTTTGCAATGACTTCTCCAACTAGATCATAAGCTCCTTGAGAGCAGGGACTGTCTTTTTTATTTGTATCCCCAGTGCTTATCAAAGTGTCTGAACCATCACAGGTACTTAATAAATGCTTATTATTGACATATGTTACCCATGTGTGTCTCATCACCCACCTATGCTATTAATACACACTTCTACCATTCTTTCCATGGAGAGTTTGCCTCAGGTTTATAGGGGGAGAATGTTCAGCACTTAGCGTTCTTGCTATGCCATCTTAGTAAATGCTTTTGCTAAGAGCTAACTGTGTCCATGGGCTGACTGTTAATGGGAAATTAGTCAACAGGCAGCCAACAAGTATTAAGTGCCTCTTCTATGCCAGGGACTGCACTAAGTTCTGGGGATACAAAGAATGGCAAAAAACAGTCTGTCCTCTCAAGGAGCTCACAGTCTAATGGGAAGCACACTGGTTGGAGTCTGTGAGCTATAGTTTTACAGATGGATGCCCACAGGGCTGGGACAGCCAAGTGGTACAGTAGATAAATTACTGGGCTTGGAATCAAGAAGACTCTTCTTCATGCATTCCAATCCAGCCTCAGATAGTATCTGTGTGATCCTTGACAAGTCACTTAACCCTGCTTACCTCAGTCCTTCATCTGTAAAATGAGCTGGAGAAGGAAATGGTAAACCACTTTATTATCTTTGCCAAGAAAACTCCATGGGGTCATGGAGAGTCTGACATGATTGAACAACAACAACAACAACAACAACAACAACAACAACAACAACAACAACAACAACAACCACCACCACCACCACCACCCATGGAATACTTCTAAAACTTCCAGGGAGCAGTCACTCTCTGAGTACCCAACCTATGAAGGTGAGTATATGCTGGAGACACAGTCCAGAGGGGGTGCTACATGACTTTCATTTCCTTTTGTGATAGCTCCATGTCTACTAAACATCATGTAACTCTCTTAGCTATCTATTTTCTGACCAAATGGAGGTTTAGGACAATATGTAGTTTAATCTTATTAAATAAAAATCAAGTCTGGAGTAAACAGTTAAGTGCTGAAATTCTAGCAAATGGATCTGCGAAAGAATGATATTGGTTTTGAGGGCTTTAATTGCCTTAATAATCTCCCCTTTGTGTATTGCATAAGGACTAGCAACAGCCTGGTCTTCCTTAAGGATAGGCAGATGAGGGACTGGATGCTTGACTGGAAGGACAATGAAGAACTCTAACTCCTAGGCTCCCCAAAGAAGTTAAGAATCGGGATGGAGGGACTTGAAAGGAGGGGGTAGAGTCACTGAAGGGCATAAAGGATAGAGAAAGAGATTAGGAACCACAGGAAACAAAATTTTCCCATTTCAAAATTTTTCTCAGGACCAGTCCTAACTAGTATAATTTGCAAACACTGAGGGCAGAGCAATTAAATTCCTTGAAAAGCCAGATTTTTCATGTCATTCAATTCTCAGGAAACTACCTTTTTATTAGTACACTGGTACTTTGAGATCAAAACTTTAGAAACAAGGTTGGTGCCATATGCCTTGTTCATATGAAACAAGGTTGCTTCATATGAGACTAAATTTCAACTGTAGCTAAGTTTAAAACTCACGGTCACATTTCTAATTCTACTCTTTGCTATTAAGTATACAGTTATTCCTTCCACAATGCAAATTTCCCCATTGAAGTTTCAATATATGATATATTGTGGGGTGGCATAAGTAATTAAATGGGAATTTTTTTTGGAGTCTCACAGAAGCCACAGATGACATGTGAAAGCTACCAGATGACACAGAAAAAGTTTAGAAACTCAGAAATGCACAAATATATGTATACTATTATATAATATCAACATATTTTATCTTTTAATACCATGATTATTCAGACTTCTCTGGTATGAAGGGAGGGCCAAAATGTTTTACTTGGATTTTCCAGATCTTGGGGGTGCTACACCCCTAACCCCTCTGATGTGGAAGTGATAACTGTAATCTAGTGATCCCTCATTATTGTATATTTGATCAGAATGGCTGCTGTCCCAATGTGTCAGCCTCATTCTGCAGGCTAGCAATCCACAAGTCATAGATGGAAAGCTCTGAGATACTTGTACACATACTGTATTGCTGGGAAATTCACTGTTTTTCATTTGCAGATTACTACCAATTCACTAGAGCCTCTTGAATAGAAGCTATACTTTTGAATTTGGGGATTACTCAGAATAGGATGGTGAGCCACTTCATAAAATTTTAGTAAAGTCTTTCTGGGGATAATTCTCAAAGTATTATTAGGCAATGGTGAGTAAGAGAGGGCTGTGTTTCCTTGCTCTCTCTCAATACTTCAGATACTCAAGATTACCAGAGAGACTTGTAATAATAATCTTCTGGTAGACTCAAACAGTTTCTGGGAGGGAACTAAGATTCTTCTTTTTCGTACTGTCGACAACTTTCTGTTTTGTCAGAAAAACAAAAACAAAAGCAAACAAAACAAATAAATAGACCAAAAAACCCATGGAGTCCAGCTTAGCTACAGAGGAAGAAACTCTTACTGGAAGCAAATATTAGCCTTTCTGGGAATGATTTATCCTTTCTATGCACATTCTTTTGGAGGACAGGGCATATTTCACTGCTTGGGCTTTATATTCTGGCATGAATGTAGGGCCAAACTGCTAATGGATTAGTACTTAACAAAGTATAAAAACTGATGGGAAGATCACCAGAAGGCTTGAAAACATAGCTGCCTCTACAAAGAGCTAATAATTATTGTGCTCACAAAGGTGTCAAAATCATGGCCTGGTCAGACATTACAGAGATGAGACATCTAGAGTTGAAAGGTCATCTAGTCTAATCCCCTCATTGTACAGAGGAGGAAACTGAGATGTCTAACCATTCTGAGGAGTCAGAGCATACATAGAGTATTCCACCTTGCTCTAACTTTTTTTCTCCTGAGCTTTCATAGTCTGTTTATGGCCTGATGCCTTCTGAAGCACAAGTTTTTGGGGTCTAGCAATAATGCTTTAAAAAAAGACAAAACCCCCAGTATTTACCAGATATCTATGGGTTGGAACAGGCAGATTTTTGTGAGAAGCAATTTGGTATTTACTGTCAAAATAAATTGCCCTGAAGGCAATTACAGCTCTGACACTAGCTAGTTATGTGACTACAAACCAAACTATTTAACCACTCCAGGCTTCACTTGTGTTCCCTGTAAATTGGGAATAATTATACTTTACCTGTCTAAAGGCAGAAGGCTGGGTCAGACAATCTCCTAAGATCCCCCCCCCCCTTTTTTGGAGGGCAATTGGGGTTAAGTGACTTGTCCAAGGTCACATGGCTAGTTTTTTGTTTTGTTTTGTTTTTTGTTAAGTGTCTGAGGCCAAATTTGAACTCAGCTTCTCCTGACTCCAGGGCCAGTGCTCTATTCACTGCACCACCTAGCCACCCCACTAAGATCCCTTTTAGAACTAAGATCTAAGATTCTCTATCCCAAGTATGGTGTTCAGCGCCTTGTTGACTTTACTGGAATTGATTGTTCATAGTGTAAGTGATTAATGATTGACCTTTATAAAGCTGCCACAATGAACTAGCACTGACTCTACTGAAGAGATACACAAATTTTTCACAGTCTCAATTCTCTTTTTCTCATTTCAGTAAAACACTGAGGGCAACTGTCAAGTTATCAAAACAGCAAAAGCTGTGATGCTCAGTGGAATCTAAGTCAGGGGACACACTCACAGGTTTGGTCCCCAGAAGGTGGTTGGTCCCTTAAAGTTCTAGAGGTAGCTAGTGGGTGCCCATTTCTGAAACTATGGCTCACAATTCCCAGCCAGCGTAATTCTGATCAGACTGTGAGCTCCTTGAAAGTGGGGACTTCTTTTTCTTGTATTCCCAGATCTTAGTGCAGTTGACTGAATTTAAATTGACAGTCAGTCCACAGACACAATTAGCTCTTTGTTGTTTGTTCCGTCATTTTCAGTCATGTCCAACTCTTCATGGCCCCATTTGGGGTTTTCTTGGCAAAGATACTGGAGTGGTTTACCATTTCCTTCTCCAGCTTCTTTTACAGATGAGGAAACTAAGGCAAGCAGGGTTAAGTAACTTGTCCAGGGTAACACATCGAAGAAGTGTCTGAGGCCAGATTTGAACTCAGGAAGAGAAGTCTTCCTGACTCCTGGCCCATTACTCTATCCACTGTACTATCTAGCTGCCCCTCATTAGCTCTAAGCAAAGGCATTTACTAAGATGACATAAAACAGGAAGAGAAACATTTATGTTATACTTAGAGCTTACCTGGGGTCACAGAGAAATTTGGTTTTCTCTCCTTCCTCTCTCCAGATGAGCCATTCTCGAAAAGAAGGATGCACGAACATGCGGGTCATGTCTCTGCGCTTAATTAGAAACATGGAAAGGTTCTCCATTCTTTGCTGAAAGTCTTCCCATTCCAAAGTACCCTCAATACTGCCTGCATTGATTGCCTGGAATATATGCTCATCTGTCAGCGGGTGGAGAGAGGCTACTGCAACATTCAGAAGAGGCATCACCCGGTCAAAGGAGGACTGGGTTGGGAACTTCATATTGCACTGGAGGAGGTAAACCTCAGAGAGAGATACAGGAACTACTTTGTAGCTAGAGCTCTTTAAAACCAGATATCCCTTCTCTATGAGGTCAAATGTGAGTTTTAGGTACAGATATGACCCCTGGCTGAGGGTCTTGAGATGAGAACTGAGTTTTCCAAATGTAGTGTTATCCATTTTGCCATTGAGTGAAATGTTATTCTGAATCTCCAAGCTGCTGTGAATCCTGTGAAGGATATATGCTTGGAGGTCCTGATCTATGGCTTCATTCTCTTCCAGGCGATCCAAGAAGATCCTATGGAAGGGCAGCAATTTGGTAATTTCCTACAACAAACAAAGACATTATTATTGCAGAAAGAACTCTTATAGTTTCTCCCCCACTTGTTTGTGCTTAAGTATTTTGGAACTCTAGAGCAAAAGAATAAGAAAGCAAAACTGATGGGCTGATTTCAAAGTCCCTTTATTTAAAATACTTGGTTCTCTCACACGGTCCAGTTACTTGTCAGGAACTCCACTTTGACACCTTAGTGAACTGTACTCTGTAATTTCTTTGAACTCTTTCTGAAAAGAGACTTAGCTCTCCTATGCTCCATCTTTTAAGACCTTGTCCTTGCTACATGATTATTATTTTATCTAACAAACTGTGTGTTTATGTGCTATTTCAATATGCCTTCTGGAACCAATTCATAGTCTCAATTCTCTTTTTTCTCATTTCAGTAAAACATTGAGGGAGATTATTAAGTCATGAAAATAGCAATAGCATGTGGAATCTAAGTCAATAGATATACTCACAGGTTGGGTGTCCAGAAGCAACGGCTCCCTTGAAGTTCTAGAGTTACCTGTGGGTACCCATTTCTAAAACTATAGCTCACAATCCTCAATCAGTGTAATTCTTATTAGACTGTGAACTCAAGTAACTAGCTCTCATGGTAGGAAGTCTAGGTACTTTAGCAACCTGCTGGGAAGATATTTGGCGGCAGGCGGCACCTTGTGGTGTTCTTTGGCTTTGAATAAATACAGGGGTCCAACTTTTGGGAAGCTGCATACCTCAAAATAAAGTTTATTTAATATTCAGTTGAAGTGAATAAAATGTCTGATGAGTTTATTACTGCAGGTCCTGATTCAAGAAGTTAGGGAGTTTTGCTTAGGGCTATGATAAAGGGAGTAGAGGCAATTAGATCCACTATTCTTCCTGTTGTTTGGTTATTACTAAAAATCCCCAGTAATTTTTGTTCTTTGAGATTGTACATAAAGATGTGCATATTGGCATATGCTTTCCTAAGCTCCATCTGAACCCCAAACCAAACACAGTCAGTGCTCTTGTTGCTCTTCATATATAAATAAACTACTACTGACAGTTCACATTCAGTAGAACATGCAGTTTGTGTTGCATTTTTCAGCTGTGGTATTGGTTTGATATTGATCTAATCCCATTCTCCAGTCTAGCTCCCTTTGTGAGATAGCAGCCAAGACGAGGGGGGCATAAACACAATGAAGCTAACAGATTCATAGAAGAACAAACAGAAGACCCTGGTGTCATTAGTATAATTTCCAGTCCAATGGTAGGGAAAGAGAAGTGTTCTCTCTCTCTGAGAGTGTGATAGGGAAAAAAGAATCACAGGAATTATAGTCCAACCTCCTAATTTTACCAATAAGAAAACTGCTGACTTGAGAGGCTAAGTGACTTGTTGAAGGACTATGGGCAGTAAGTGGCAGTAAGCTGAGACTTGAACTCAGGTTTTCTGACCCTACATCCAGTACTCTTTCCACTTTTCAGTTCCTCTGTGTTGACCCCAGAGGCCCTACCTTTGCACATCTGTAATTTCTCTTCTAGTCTAGTTAGTGACAAGAAGGTAGATGAGATGGGTTACAAAGAAGAAGCTTCTGATCCACTTATTGGGGGATGATCCTCTCATCTCGTCTCAGGTCTCCCAGGCTTTATTTAGCATAAGGCCTCTAATCTCAAATGTTTATACTGCCAGTATTTCTTAGAGTTAGACAGCAGAGATTTACTGAGAAGTTAAATTCATTCAGTCCAGATAGAAACAGGTAGAAGAATCTAAATGTCTGGCTTTATTGGAAACCATTACTATCTTTAAAGCATTTGCATAATATCTGTACATTAGGCAATATCTTATTGTTTCCTGAAGGCCAACCTATAAGATTTAGAAAAGGTATAGCAGATAAGGAGGGTCATATGTAGAGAATATTCAAGGTTCTGTTACCTGTCTTCAAAATACATTACTGAGAGATGTTTAATATTATTTAGGAAGAGAGGTTATCACTATGTTATTTTTGTTGTTGTTGTTGTTCAGTGGTTTCAATTGTGTCTGACTGTTTATGATCTCATTTGGGGTTTTCTTGGCAAAGATACTGGAGTAATTTCTTTTCCAACTCATTTTACAGATGAAGAAACTGAGGCAAACAAGGTTAAGTGATTTTCTCAGGGTCACATAGTTACTGTTTGAGACCAGATTTGAACTCAGGGAGGCAAGTCTTTTTGACTCCAGGTCCAGCACTCTATTCACTGTGCCCCTTAGCTGCCCCATCACTATGTCAATCTGTGCCTAAAAAGAGTTATCAGATTAAATCCTTTCCCAAGAAAATAACAGACATTCAACAGCAAAACAGACTCACATACCTGTAAACTGGTCCTGACTGTTACTATCAGCTTGAGCCAAGAAGGGAACTTTCCAATCATCTTACTCAGAAACGATACTATTGTGTCCCCATAATCTGGTTTATGAAATTCTGCTTCATTTAACCCATCAATTAAAATGATGAAATCTTCATCTGGGATTTTGCTCTCTGTAATCGAAAGAACCGAATTATTTAGGTTAAGTTCAGGGCAAAATAGTTACCAAGTTAATAGCATTTTTTCCTTTGGCATTATGACCAACATTGCCCTGGAGGAAAATGAGCCACCAGAAAAGGCCTCTCTCATACCAGATATATAATGATGAAACTACTAAAAGTTACCTAAGTGATTTATTACCTACTTCTATGATAGTTTAATGGGTTTTCAATAGGTTTCTTAAACTTGCAATCTATCTCTGAGGAAAAACGGAACCGTTGTATCAGTATTTCTTATAAAATCCTGTCAAACTGACCTTCAGGGTCAGTGGTTAGGAAGGCTAAAGTCTGGATAGCAGGACATAATGTGAATTCAAGTCCCCTTTATACCACTCAAAGAAATAATTAGGTAAGTAAATCTCCATACCTGTTGAATGCTGCTAATTTTTTTTTTAAATAACCAGGTGAAGGAGAAGTTGTTCTATTCCATAATCAGTGATAAAAGCTTTAAATGTAAACATCTGATTTTAGTGTATATGAATTTCAGTTTTAAGTATAAATGTCAATCAAACATGGGCTAGATGGGTTTCTTGGTCCATTACAGCCCTGAAATAATATAATTCTATTTAACTACCATCATTAGATGGTTCTAGGTTTTGCTAGAAGAGTGACAATAGAGCGGCAAGGCTTTGCTAGTAGTGAACAAGTGACAGGGTTGGGAGAAAGGTGGGGTTAATATTTTTCATCTTGAATTCCTTTAGAGACAGAGAGAAGCTATGTCCTGAGATACTTTTCTCTTAAAGCTGCAAGTGAGCATATTTGTTTGCAATGAATTATGAAGACTGGCTCATTTTTTTTTAGCATCTGAGTTTTGTTTTTGTTTTTTGGTTGGCTCTTTCCTTAGATTTTGTCTTCTCTATAGGAGAGTTTTGTTCATAGGAAACTTATCAATCAAAATACCCCTAACTGCTATATCAAGTCATAACTAAAAGACAGATTTAACTATAAATTTGATCTAAAGTTTCTAACTCTTAGGAAAAATGCAAAATATGAATTCTAGATATCATCATCAAGTGGTATGATATGAAAACCCCCCAAAATCTTGAAATTGTTGGGTTTTTTTTCTGTCAGTCTATGTCAAGCTGTGGGACAAGAGAGGTGTGAACAGCTTGCCACAGAACAGTGGTGTTCTTATTTTTGATCTTGAGAAACTTGGGTCCTTTAAACGTTAGATTTATTTTTGATTCTTACTGAGATGTCTTTTAATAGCACTCACTCAGGCATACATAATAAACCTTTCCCTAGTCAACTATCTAGGAGGGTTAAGCATCATGTTAGTTAAACCACCCAAATCTCTTTTTTGAGAAAGGAAACAGGTCAAGATTTTGGAGACAGTTAGGAGAGGTTTATTGCTCGTCTATGGCTGACAGAAGTGACTTTGTGTTTGACCACAGACTGATCTACCTAATACACAGATGATTGTCTTATATCTTTCTTTGCATCCCCAGCTCTCAGTACCATGCTGGGTACACACTGGGCATTTAATAAGTGGTTATTGACTATTTACTGACTATTCCCACGTGTCCCCAAAATGACTAGGTCAGGTACATTTAGGGTTAGGGATGGAACGTTAGCAAATCTTCAACTCAGCTAACTTTACTAATTATATAGTGTCCAATGGATGATAAAGAGGGGTTGTAGTCCAGACCACCTGCTATTTGATGATTTCCCCTACTTTGCCCCCACCAAGGTCCCTTTTCCACTCAGTCCCTCTTAATCTACCCAGCAACAACAATAAAATGTAAGGGCAGGGATCCCAAGAGATCTGAGCTCTTGATTGGGAAACACTGCCTGCCATACAGGCTCACAGTTTTGAGTCACCATTGTTATTGTGTGCCTTTGGGACCAGAGGGTAGGAGAGAGCCACATGTGTTTATATGCCTGTGAGTAATAAACTGCCTGACTCACTTATGTTCCTTCTTGGTAATTCCTCACCAACAATCCTCTCACATTTAGTCATCATTCATCTACTAAAGGCTTCTTTATGAGAACTGTTTCCAAAATATTCTCAACCATAAAAGTGATGAACTTACTCTAATTCTTCGAGACACTTTAATTTTCCCATTTTCTCAAGAGTACGCCTAATCCTATCAGATATCTAGATGAATCAAATTATTTATTATCCAATGCAATTATTATAATTTGCATAAAACCACAAATAGATATCATTATTTTCCCTGTGAGTAAATTAAACACTGTCTTACATCCAATTTATTTTTTAAAAAAGAGATAATTGTCTCTCTTGATTGGCTTAATTATTTTCTTATAAACCCTAGTCTGGATATTGATAATAGATTTATCTGGAGGTTTCTTTATTCTGCATGATTTGGTGATGAGGGCTGTTTACAGATATTTGTGATATGAAGCAACATAAAAATATTTCATAAACTTGAAAGTATGTTGGATTGTTGGCCTGCAGGCATTATAGGATTTACATAAGTAAATGTAAAGAGCTTTGATACCGTATAATGACAGAGACCAATTCCATCTTTCTTCTCTGCTGATTGATGAAGTTTCTGATACAGAATTAAGAGATGATACCTTACTTTCCTTCATGGTTTATCTTAAAATGTTAATATCCAACTGAGCCCTAGATGAATGTTTTTGTGTTACTTTATCACATCACTCATTTGTACCCAGGCTCCAACTGAAAAACCACTGGAAAGGCCTAAAATCCCTTCTGAATCTTGCTTCTAATGCTTAAATGTGCCTCAAGTAAAACAAAGCTTTTGAATGGAGTCCTCCATTGTAACAAGGAATGAAAAGGAAACAGAAAACAAGAAGCAGAAAGGACTGTGTCTAGGCAACAGATTTATTTCTCATGGGATGGGCTGACCAGGTAACAAGCAAATGCCAGCTGCTGTGTCTTCACAGAAGACCATGAATGAGGAGAGAGCAATTTACATATAATTAGGAATGACTCTGTTTCTTTATCACCAGAGAGTTCCTTTTCCATACTACAGGACCTCTAACAATCTGGGACTTCGAAACACTCGTTAATCTGTTTCCTAGAGAAGAATTTTGGCAGCAGGAAGATAATGTCATGATGTATGATATTCCCAGTTAATGAAAGGCACTGAAATACTTAGCAGGAACACCTGCACAAGCTGATCAGAACAGAAAGGGGCACATGATGTTCTGACAGGAAAGTGGGATCATGGCAAGATGTCTCCTAATGAAAGATAGAGTGATAGGGAGGTAGGAATGAATGATTAAGAACAGCAAAAGTTGTTCCTGGTGAACTCTCCTATCTGCCTGGGAGTATTTGTTTCACTTGCTTTATGGAATCAGTGCAACCTTTATTGTTCTTAGAAATAATCTTCCTTTTAAAAAACTCCCAAAGCATCAGTTCTAGAAGCATCTCATAAACCACTATTTCATAGACTTAGAGAGAGACACCAAATTCTAAGTGAAAGGTTCATATAAGAAGACATTTTTAAACATTCAGGAGTATTATACATTCCAAACACACCATCCTGCTACTAGCATTGGTGGCCAATTGTTTTTTGTGTCTCCATTTATTTAGTTTCTTAGGTTGCCCAAATAATGTTTCACTGAGTAGATTTTACATATATTTTTATTGCCTCTCCCAGTACCTTTCAGAATTCTGAAAAATCTTCTAACCTTCACATCTGAAAGTATCATAGCATCATAGAGTTAGAATAGAGTTAAGACCTCAGAGACCATGTAGTCTAGCCTCTCATTTTATTGATGAGTAGGTAAGGACCCAGAAAGTTGTAAACTTAACCAAATTAAATAAAGTCTGAAACTCAATTTCTGCTTTCAGATCTAAAATGTTCCCATTAATTTCTTTTGCAAATACAACTCCAGCTACTTTTAAATTATACATCTTTTACAAAAATATTCATCAGCACCAACTGTGGACAAGTTAATAAGATTATCTAATGATGCAAATGACAATTAGTGGTAGGTGGTTACAGGAGATATATATGTAAGAAATATGGCGATATCTGTACAGGGTTGTTTTTAATTGTTTTAAAATACAATCTCTATCTTGTCTCCAAAGCCTGGGAAGGAATTATCTACCAAAGCTTATAAATGTAGACAACTTCATCCTCTTCTTAGTGTAATTACATAATAAATGTGGAAGACTAGGCATTGGGGTTTTACTCCTATGAGAAAGAGTATTATAAGGTAAAGGTCTTTATGTCTGATCTTCATGGAGTCTTCCTGGATGAATCAGTAGGACTGGCACTGGGCAAAATCTGTAAGGCTAGGGCACGTGAAGAAGGAAAGTTGGAACATTAGTAAGTATGGGATAAGTATACTGTTTAAAATAAATTATACATCTGTGAAAATTTCTCCCTCTTTTAGAGATAACTGGCAATGACTTGGAGTTAGCTTGCCAAAGTAGCACCCATAGTTGTTCAAATTCCATCTCTCCTCCCCCTACCTCTAGCCCTCTACCACACATTTGCTATCTTGTTTTAGACTTAAGTATCATATATGGAGACAGGAATTCCAAAGGATAATTTTATTTCAGAATCTGAAAAACATTCTCAATATAGGATGAACATTTTAAAAAGAAGTCAGATGGGCTCATCTTTCTCTAGCCCTTGGCTTCTTTAGCTATAAAATGAGGGACAAGGAGGTAGAGCCAAGATGGTGGAGTAGCAGGAAGAAATACAGTTTAGCTCCTCAACACAATCTCTCCACAAAGATTTAAAAATTACACCAGACCAAGTAATGATTGGAAATTTGAAGGAAAAAAATAAGTACAGTGAATCACATTTCTGGCTCAGGTCAGCACAGGAAAGTAGATAAGAGAGGTCTATGGACAATGGGGATGGCGGCTGGCCAGAGGAAAAGAGCACCCTAGCACATAAAAACTGAAAGAAGACCAAAGCTATGCACTAAGACAAGAAGAGGTCCCAGACCTAGAGAGGGGACCCTAATCTAGTGTAGGAAGTGGGAACAAGTACCAACTGGCAGTTCTGTTGTTCACTACTCAGTTCTGGGTCACAGATCCAAGGAAGAGTAGGGAGGGGACCTGTACTTAAGTATGTTTTTTTAGGGTAAACAGCACTCCCAGGCCTCAGGCTGCGTATTTAGCTACAAACCATTCTTAACAAGTTTGAAAGTCTAAAAGAAAACAGAAGTTGAATGGCTCTGATCTCAGGAGCTAACTGAGGTATCAAGGTCAGCCTCCAGTACAGTCTGAAGTCTCCAATGGAATAACCAGGGCAGGAGTCCAAGACTGATGGGGAGCCTGCAGTTCTGATTTTCTGAATCTGCTGAGCATGAGCTTTCAGGGGAAAGGGACAAGATAGTGGCTGCTTGTGGCTTATTTATGCTCCCTTCTCCAACACTTCCTACCCCGTATTTCCTGGCTCACATATGCTGGGGATATCAGTATTATTTGACTTATCTCTCAAATAAACTATCCACTCTCTTAAATGCCTGGCTTTTTTCTATAACCACTAGCCTCTTTTAAGGTCAGGGGCAAACCCTGGGGTCGTCTGCCCTCAGGCAAAGTTTACAACCACAAGAAGCTTAGAGTTCAGGAAAAGGGGTTTATTCATTTCCAGGCTACTTTGCCATTCACCATTATGTCCTCCTTTACCTCTCCATGTCTTCTTGCTAAGGCAATCATGGCTAGGTGCACATGTGATGCCATGTCATCTTCTCTGGCAGATTGTCCCATCTATCATGCAAGACATGCCCACTAACTGTGGGCATTTGCTAGGCCATCTTCCCTTCTCCCTCTATACTATTTTACTTGACAATCCCATCAGCTCCCATTGATTCAATTAGCATATCTGTGTGGATGATTCTTAGATCAATTTATCCAGCTCTAACCTCTCTCCTAACCTCTAGTCTTGCATCTCCAACTACCTATTAGACATCTTGAACTGGATATCCCATAGACATCTTAAATACAAATCCAAATATTACCTTTTCCCCAAAGCCCTTCCTTCTTTCTAACCTCATCCTTGATTCTTCACACTCATTTCCAATATCCGATCTATTGCCAAGTCCTGTTGATTCTACCTTCACAGTGTCTTGCCTATGCACCCCCTTCTCTCATGACACTGACACCATGCTGCTCCAATCCTTCATCACCTCACACTCTGACTATTGAAATATAATGTTAGTTGGTCTCCTTGCCTCCAGTTTCTCCCCACTTTATTCTATCTTCCACTCATCTATCAAAGTGGTCTTTCTAAAGTGCACATTTACCCATGTCTCCCCCACCATCACCATCTAATCAATTCTGGAGGCTCCCAACATTCCCAAAGTAAAGTATAAAATCTGTTTGGCTCTTAAAGTCCCTCACAATTTGACTACTTCTTACCTTTTGTGGTTTTCACTTTTCCCTTCAATGTAGTCTATGGTTCAATGACACTGGCCTCCTAGAAATTCCTTGCACAAGACACTCCATCTCTAAGCATTCACATTCCCTGGCTGTTCCTCTGTGTTTAAAATTCTCTTCCATAGTTTCTACTTCTTGGCTTTCTTCAAGTCTGAGCTAAAATCCCTTCTTCTGTAAGAAGTCTTTGCCAACCTTGCTTAATACCAGTGTCTGCCTTCTGAAATTATTTCCAATTTATCCTGTTTATATCTTGTATGTACATTTGTTTGCATTTTGCCTCCTGAAGACAGAGACTATTTTTGCCTTTGTATCCCCCAGTGCTTAGCACAGTGTCTGGCCCATTATAGGTGCTTAATAAGATGCTTGTTGATTTGACTTGACACGTAAGTCTTCTGAAAAGAGTTTGGTTTGACCATCCACACAGGAAAATTCAAGTGGGCAAAGAATATCTACTGTCCACATTACAGCACAGGGCTTGTTTTTCAGTGTGTGAGTTATTGGGATAGATAATACAGATGGATGAGTTGGGCTCACAGCTGAACTTGAGAAATAGAGGGGGATGATTGCCCCTGGGAAACTGCAAAGTACCTCAATAACCTCAGGCTTGCCTCTGAAATAGAGGCTTACCTTTTTAATACCAACACTTTACTAGTGCTTTTGCAAGATACAGAATGCAATACTCTAAAGAAAAATAGCACCAGGTCAAGTAATGGGATCTCTGGGTCAAAAAGTATGGATGTATTAATGTAATTTCAAACTACTTTACAGAATGGGTGAACCTCTTCACAGCTCTACCAACAGTGCATTAGTATGCCTGCTTTTCTACAACCCCTGCAATATTGACTAACCTCATCTTTCATCATCCTTACCAATCTGCTGGCTATGATGTGAAACTTCAGAGTTCTGATTTGAATTTCTCTTATTATTAGTAATTAGGAGCAATACTTTATACAATTGTTAATACTTTACAATTCTTCTTTTGAGAACTGTTTATTTCCTTTGACTATTTGTCCACTGGTAATCCCCTCATTTCCCAGATGAGGAAACTGAAACCAGACAGGCTTTATTTACTTGTCCACAGTCTCACAGGTAAACAGAGTATTCAGTAGCAGATTCAGGACTGAACCTTGGTCCTCTGACTCCAAATTTAACACTCTTCCCACTGAACCACATACCAGCTATTTAACCACGGTCAAAAATCACTTAACCTCTCAGTGCCCTAGACAACTCAGCAATTGAATTTACAACTTTAAATATTTTTTTTTAATTCAAGTTATTTTAAAAAGTAAACAATTTATACACTTACTGTATTTTTTTGTGCAACTTAAAAAAAACGACCAAAGTAAGGGATAGAATCTTCCTGGAAGAAATAAGGGTTGCCCAGGGCAGTCAATGGTTAAGTTTCTGTAACATCTTATGCCTTTTCTTTGAACTTCTAGCAAAAGTGACCATGCCCCTAAAAAGATCCCATTAGCTTCTTATTAGTCAAATGAATGGGAGGTAGATTGGGGATAAGGAAGACAAAGTAGGTAAGACATTAACACTGGATTTGAGAAGTGAAAAGTCACCAATTTATCTCATCTAAATTCCTGCAGGAAGATATCAAGTATGCGCCTAGTGGAGGTTCTAAACCCAGGAACTACTAGGTAAAAGCTATCACTTTACTAATACACTTCTTTATTTTAACTGTATAGCCAAGATAAATAGTTAAATTACAATAAGAAAGAAGAACTGGGTTTTTGAAGAGTGTATTAAAAAATGGTTCCTATAGAAATTTAGTTTTTTTCAGATAAGAGTCTTCAGAAGAGACTTTCTAGTACTAAAATCTTGGCAGTTTTGATGGTCACACCAATAAGAATACTTTCTTTTCCTTTCTTTCCCTTTCTTCTCCTATCCCATTTTGGAGACGGCTTGTTTGGACAACAGACTGACAGTAAGACAGCATCATATGGGGAGGAATCTCTTTTGGAAAGGGCAACCTTTGGATCAAAAGGCCTCCATCCTTCCCCCTCTTCTCCTACCCTCCCATCCTTTCTCTTTCCATGCTACCTTTGTGGAGGTTCTCCAGGGGCTCAAGGACTCCCCTCCGGAAGGAGGCCATGGGATCCTGCACACAAGACCGTAGGCTCAGCACGCTCTGCAGATGGGGCTCCCGAAGAAGCTGTTCCCGATAGGCAACAAGTTGAGGGGAGCGGCAGAGTAGTGCAGCAACATTGTGGACAAACTCTGGTACCAAGCAGGTGTAGGCATTGTCTGCTTGGCAGTAGTGATAGGCAACAACCTGCAGAGGAAAAGTGATAGAAACACGTGATCCCAGGAGAAGAGGGAACAGTTTGTAGGATGGCCACACTCTATCCTAGACAGTTTAAAGGCACAATTTCTCAAGGTAAAGCTCAATTAAAGCTGAGGAAGAACTTCCTTCCTTCCTTCCTGTTTTCCTTCCCTTTCTTTCATTTCCTCCCTCATTCCCTTCCTTCCTTCCTTTCTATCTCTTGTTTGGTCATAAACTCTAAGGAAGAACTAATTGTCTGCTGTGCATGGGATCTGCTTTCCTGCCCTGACCCTTCTGCTCTGTATAGGGCCATCAACTGAACCAGCAATTATATTCTGGAACCATGAATCTACATGAGAGAGAGAGAGAGAGAGAGAGGGAGAAGATGCTTTTTGACAACTGCATTAGCTTCAAATAGTACCAAGCTGAATCTCAGAAGCTATCACTTTTCTGATGATGTCATGTTAATAACTTAAGCCTTGTGAGATTTGTTCTGAATCAAAAGCATCATTAAACTCTTGGAAGGAGCATAGCAGGGTGGACAGAGACACAGCTGCAGTCAGGAAGACCTGCTTTCAAGCCTTGCCTCAGACACATCTTTGCTGCGTGACCTTGGGCAAGTTACAATTTCTCAGTGCTCCCAGGCAACTTGTAATATGACTAAGTTGTAGAAGAGCTGATAATCTTCACTAATGGAGGGGGTTTCCTCAGCAGTAGCTTTCTATACCAATGACATCAGAAGGAAAAAAATCAAACCTTTACTAAATACTGAAGTAGTGGCATCTGTACTAGATGCTGGTGACTTTAGCATTTTGAATAGATGTAGATCTTGCCTTCAAATAACTAAGATACCAAGTACTCTGTGAGCCTGTAGCCTGAGATCTAGTTCAATCAGGACATGACAGAATGTTAAGCCAGAGTATTATCCTCATTTAGGACACTCCCCAGACCTTGTGGATAGTCTTGTCATATCACCACTGCCAGCACCAGTTATTTCTCTTTCTCTATCAATTCTGTGTGATCTGCCTGGAACCTTGTTAGGGTAGATCAGATGGGATGGGGCTAGCAGGTAAGACCCTCGGTTCCATGATGCTATATCCCCAGAATGGGTGGGTTGCAGAAAAAGCAACTTCTACCGAAAGTCAATAAAAATTTACTGACTGTGTAGCAGGCACTGTGCTAAATTCTGAGAACACAAATACCATGAAGAAAGATAATCCCTGCCCTCAAGGAGCTTACAATCTAGTGGGGGAAAGATAACACACAAAAGGGAGTTGAACAGGTATGGGGGTAGGGAAAGTAAGATGTTGGAGAAGTTCAAAGGAGTGTCGTTGGGTGGGAAATGAAAAGATAGCTGTCAAATGCAAGTTCTAGGGGGAGTTCTCTACTTTCTAGAGAAGTCCCAGGGGCAGAAGGTACTGAAAAGTTTTGAGTACTAGGGCTGATGTGATACTGAAGGATGAAGAGATTCCTGAGGGATGATGGAGAAGTCCAGAGGTATGTATCCAGGTGGAAAATGAAGGGGTCACCTATCCCTGTTTGTGTTCTCCCCTACTTCTGGCTTGAGCCATCCTAGATCTCATCTAGAATGACTGATTAGAAAGAATGCCACCATCAGGGACACTCTGTGTAATTTTCTTCCCTAACTAGTAAGTGTCTGAGGCCAGAGTTGAACCTATGAAGATGTCTTCCTGATTTGAGGCCTTTATCTAGCTGCTTGTTTTTTCTCTAATAGGCTGTATTTCATCATTACTTGTCTTAACCACTTCTAATTGCCCAAATGTATTTGCCTTTATAGATTTTTTCTGTATTTGTATTTTAAAGTTTCTACTCAGCACTCATATTTTCATCAGGAATGCTTGGAAGTCTTCTATTCTATTAAAGATCAATTTTTTTCCCCTTGTAGGATTATACTCAGTTTTATAGGCAAGTTATTCTTGGTTGTAGGCCTTTATCTTACTCTTTAGGATCATATATTCCAAGATTCTGCTCTCCTTTGTAGTAAGCAGCTGCTAAATTATGGGTGATGATGACTATGGTTCCTTGGGATATGAATTTTTCCTCTGTGGCTGTTTACAATCTATCTTCTTGAATCTGTAAACTCTAGATTAAATTTGGTCAGGATATTCCTCGATGTAATCAGTTTCGGGGGTTCTTTTAGGAAGTGGCATCAGTGGATTTTTTCCTACATTTATTTTGCCCCTTAGTTTTTTTTCAAACAAATGCTTTATTAACTTCTGTTTTACATCATTCATTTCTGCCAGATTTTGAGTTACAATTATTTCCCCCCCCCGTTTTTCCCCTACCCACCCTCCCAAAATAGCAGTCCCACAAGATATCGCTTCCTCCAATCTGCTCTCTCCCATATCTTCTCCCATACCCCCTTCGACTTTTCCATTAGAGGAAGGTGAATCTTTGTGTCCCAATGCCTGTACATCTTATCTCCCAATTACAAGCAAAAGAGTATTAATAATAGTATTTATATATATTTGAAACATTTAATTTTTTTTGTTTCCAAACCTTTCATTTTTTATTAACTTCTGTTTTACATCATTCATTTCTGCCAGATTTTGAGTTACAATCATTCCCCCCCCCGTTATTCCCTTACCCACCCTCCCAGAATAGCAGTCCTGCAAGATATTGCTTCCTCCAATCTGCTCTCTCCCATATCATTTCCCATACCCCCTTCGACTTTTCCACTAGAGGAAGGTGACTCTTTGTGTCCCAATGCCTGCACATCTTATCTCTCAATTACAAGCAAAGGAGTATTAATAATAGTATTTATATATATTTGAAACATTTCATCTTAAGACCTTGAATTTCAGATCCATTTCCTTCCTCCCTTGTCACCCATTCCCTCTGGGGAGATAAGTAATTCAGTATATGTTGTGCAAGTTTAGCTATGCAAAACATTATCATAGTAGATATATTGTACAAGGCTGCTTATAATTCTCTCCCACTCATCCCACCCCCCACCTGGTCCATTACCTACTTGATCCTGTCCCTCTTCTATAGTGGGTACTTCCAACCTCCCCTCCCCCCAAGGATGCCCTCCCATCCATCATCCCTCCTCTCATCCCCCTTCCCCCTATTCTCCTGTAGGTTGAGGTATCCCATTTAGTATGTATGTCATTCTCTCCCTGAACCAAATTCAATGAGAATGTGGTTCTGCCTTTTTGCCTTCCTATTCTTCCCCTCCCTTGCAACCACTTCCCCTTGCTTCTTCTACATGAGATAGTTTACCCTACCCTGTCTCTCCCTATCTCCTCTTGCCACTTCCCTCTCTCATCTCATAATTTCACCCCTTGAGTATCCTCCCTTCCCAACAAATTCAACCTATGCCCTCTATCCATATATAACTATAACCATATACACACACATTCACATATATATTCATATGACCATACACCCTTCTTCCATTATTTTCATAGTGAGAAAGATTTCCTCAGTCACAGTTATTGTTTTTCCATATAGGAATGTAAATAATTCAACTTTGATAAGTTCCTTTTGATTTCTTTTCCCTGATTACCTTCTTAGGCATTTTTTGCTTCTTGCATCTGGATGTCAAATTTTCTATTCAACTGTTTTTTTCCTCAAGAATGCTTGAAAGTCCTCTATTCCACTGAATGACCATATTTTCCCCTGAAACAAAATACTCAGTTTTGCTGGGTAGGTGACCCTTGGGTTCAGTCCCAGCTCTTTTGCCCTCTGGAATATCATATTCCATGCCCTTCGATCCCTCAGTGTAGAAGCTGCCAGGTCCTGTGATATTCTGATTGTGTTTCCACAATATTGAAATTGTTTCTTCCTGGCTGCTTGGAGTATTTTCTCCTTGATCTGGGGATTCTGGAACCTGGCTATAATATTCCTGGGAGTTTTCTTTTTGGGATCTTTTTCAGGAGGTGATCAGTGGATTCTTTCAACCTCTATTTTGCCCTCTGGATCAAAAACATCAGGGCAATTTTCCTTGAGAATTTCTTGAAGGGTGATTTCTAGGTTCTTTGTTTGATCATGGCTTTCGGGTAGTCCAATAATTTTTAAATCGTCTCTCCTGGATCTATTTTCCAGGTCAGTGGTTTTTCCCATGAGCTATTTCACATTGCCTTCTAATCTTTCATTTGTTTGGATCTGCTTAACAGCATCTTGATTTCTCATAAAGTCATTAGCTTCCATTTGCTCCAGTCTAACTCTGAAGGAATGAATCTCCTTAGTGAATTTTTGAGATTCTTTTTCCATCTGGCAAATTCGACTTTTTAAGGCATTCTTCTCCTCATTGCCCTTTTGGGCTTCCTTTGCCATTTGAGTTAGTCTATTTTTTAAGGTGTTGTTTTCCTCAGTCAGGCTGTTGACCCTCATTTCATACTTTTCCTGCATCCTTCTCATTTCCCTTTCTAATTTTTCCTCCACTTCTCTTATTTGATTTTTAAAGTCCTTCTTAAGGTCCTCTATGGCCTGCAACCTGCTCATGTTTTCCCCTGGGGCTTTAGGAGCAGGACTTCTGACCTCACAGTCCTCCTCTTTGTCCCCAAAGTATGAGTCTAAGGTTGCATTTTTCTGTTTGTTTCCTTTGCCTTGGCATGTTGCCATTTAATTATTTGACTTTTGGGCTTGTTGCCACAGTATGGCTCTGGTGCCAGACAGGAACTTTTGTCCCAAACGTGTGTGTGGGGGGCAACTTTCGTTTCTGGCAAGCTGGAAACCCACCCATGACCTCCACCCCAGATCACAATCCAGATCCAGGGAGATTAAAGCAAAAGCGATTATCCCCCAAATTGATCGCTGGATCTCCCTACAGTTCGCAGGCCAGGAGCTGGAGCTGCCTATGAACACTACAAAATGGTGTGTCTCCTCAGTGGCTTCTAGCCCCCAGGGGAGAAAGCCGACGCATTCCCCAAATACTGGTCCCAAAGTTCATAGGGCACTAACCTCTCACTTTGTCCTAGGCATGTCTATGTTGATAATTCTGGAGTCGCCACAGTTGCTGGTGTTCTGGGGTCCCTCCAGCCAGCCGCTGGCCCTGACGCCCTGGGGCTAAAACCTCAACTCAGGTGGACCTATGCTCGGCTCCCCACACACTGCACTGCTGGTGCTGCGCTGGTCCTTCCTGCAGGGCTGCTGGGCTGTCCTCAGCAGGAGGTTAGCTTCTCTGTGTCGTTCTGTGGGTGCTGGGGCTCCCGAAGTTGTTCAGAGTCCCCTTTTACATAGTTTGGAGGTAGTCTGGGGGTAGAGTGGCTTGGAAGTGCTGTTTCTACTCCGCCATCTTGGCTCCGCCCCACTGCCCCATAGTTTTTAATATATGTGGGCACTTAATGATTTCTTTTATTAAAAAAATTCTTGTTTTGTAGTCTTGTAGATTTGCTGAATTTTCATTCACTTTTTTTCCCCCAGTGAGTTCATTATTTGGATAAGATTTTTTTTTTCATTTCTTAGCTCTTTATTCTTCTTTCAATTTTTTTCTTCCAAACTCTCATTTCATTTCTAATCTCATTTTTTACTTCTTGCTTAATTTTCTCCAACCACTCTTGTAGTCCAGGTGGCTAAAGCCATTTTAAACATCTGAGGCTCTGCTTTTAGTTGTTGTAGGGTTGCCATCTCCTTCTGGGTTTACTTTGGCCTATTAACTAATAATAATCCTTAATTGCATTTGTTGTTTTCTCATGCTTACTCATGTTTTCAGCCTTAGTTCTTGGATTGGGATTTTGTACTTAGATTAGTCCCCTCCAGCATTCTTGGATGCTGGGTAGGTCTTATTTGGTCCTTCCCTTCTGGAATTTGCATGGTGCTGCTGTTGATTTGTATGGGTGAGTTCGTATTAGTCCACACCATCTGCCTTGATCCCTTGCCTCTATCTGTTTTCTGGTGGTTCACTTTGGATTCTGGTATTGGCCATACTCTTTTTTTTTCTTCTTGTATGACTGCCCCATCAGGAGTTGCTTTTGTATTTCTTGCCATAAGCTAGAATTGGAGTTCAAGCATAGTCTCCCTGAACCTGGTGCTTAGGTACTGACATAGCCCCATTTCTTGTAGTGGTTTCTTGTGTTCCAAAGAGGGCACAGTTGGCTTCTGTTTTTCTGTGGGGTCTTGTTATTTCTCTCGTTTCTATTTCGACAAGTCAAGGCTGGGATCTTTATTCAGATACCTGATTATTGAGGGTTCAGCTGGCTTAAAACATTCCTGTTAGAGTGCTGGCTGGCTCCAAGTCTGTTGGTGAGAGCTTGTCCTGGCTTCCTTGGTGGAGGCTCTGTTTTCCTTCTCTGCCAGATCTCAGTCTATTTAATTTAGCTTCCTTGGTGTAACACTTCTACAACTCTCCTCTCTAGCTTCTGGACATCTTTCTAGGCAGTTCTAAACTGGATGGAGGAGCTGACCTCTACTTCTTTCTTGGTTTTCCTGATCAGTGATCTTTCTGGGATTCTTTCTGATATTGGCTGCGGTTCCTGTGGATGATTTGGGCTTTTCTATGACTTCTCACATTTACCATCTTAACCAGAAATATCACAGGTTTTTAATTTTTATTTTGTAAATGGCATCTCATTCTTTTCTTTAGACAAACTGGTCATTGCTTGAGAATCTTCTCTAAGCATATCAAAGAATTTCATGTAAACTACTCAGCAGTCAAAGCATTTATCCCCTTACTGAACAGTGAATATTAATGGTTATGTACTCACGGACAGAGTTCTTCCCCTTTAAGAAAAAAAAAGGGCAAATAGCAAACTTCTGAACTTTTCATGCATATTTTCCTTCAACTGGTTCCACATGTTGAGGCTTAGAATTGCTGAACAAATCAACTCTGATTCACCCACTATAGAATGCAGCATGCTATCACTTTGTAAGTAAATAATCTAAAACGTGAGAAGAGAGCTATTCTTTTACTGACTAGATTAGAAAACACCAGAGCCCCTGGTCTAATGGGGTCTCAGCTAACAAAGGTCAAAGTTATAGTAGGAGCTGTAACTCCTTCATGTGCATCTACTTCTTTGAGCTGCAGTTTTCTGGCAACTTGCCACAGGCCTACACTAAGAACTGTAATAAATCTTAAAACTTCAATTCCTTTGAAAGAATTTGAGCAGGAAAATAATTTAACCTCTTTCTGAGACAGTGTATCTTGGCTAGAGAATAGGCTGTTGACAAGACATTTTAGAAACAGCTATATATGTATGTACAATCTGTCAAAACCATCTTGTAACAGTTCTATAAAATTTCCTACTGCCACTATCTATAATTTTCTCCCTAGATGATAAGAGTAAGAAAGTTAGCTCAGAAATATTTATTTTCTTTAGGTTTTCCTTGTGGCAGTGCTCAGTGGTAGATTGGTTCACTCTGTGCACAGTGAGGAGTTATCACAAGCATCGTCCCTCTTAGTCCCTGTTACCAGAACCTTTTAAAACCTGCTCAAATTTGTACAAACCCCTCAAAACAAGTAGTTCACTACCTCCCCTTATGTACCACCCCCCAGCTCTATGCCCCATACACTTTGGGCCTCCTTATTATGTACATGACTTTTAAAAATTTCATTTTTATTGATCCCTTCCCTGTATTGTCAAGGTATGATTTTGTAGGTGTGGGAACTTAATTCATCAATGCAGATCATAACCTGGCTATGAGTTAGACTCTTAGAGAACTGCTTCTGGTTCAGGAGTTAAGTGATTAGCCTCTAGTTACTGAGCTAGTAAGTGACAGAGGTGGGATTTATGTGCATGCTTTCTTGACTCCCAGTCCAATACTAACTACTCTACCATGCTGTCTATCATTCAGCATACTGAGTTATTTTTTCTTGTTAGGAGTTTACTAGGTTATATTATAAAACATTATAATAATAACTATCCCTTCTGGTATGAGCTCAAAAAATGTAAAAACCCTGAAAAGTTGTAGGCTATGACTTGTCATACATAGCATTTCAAGGCTATTTATTTTAACTCAAAGTGGAACTATCTAAATAAAATAGATTTTATACATCCAGAGTTAGGCTCCCTGTTGGAAGCAATGGGTACATTAAAGTGCTTTTTATAAGGTGAGGAAAAGAGCGGCTGGTCTGCAAAGGGAAGGAAGTATGGGAGCTCTCTCTGACCTATGAACAAAAAGTTCTTCCAACAACCTTGGGGGGGGGGGATAAAAAAACGAAGCATGCTTCAGCTGGAGGAACTGGTCCAATACTGACTGACCACTAGGATCAAGCTTTAAATGAAAAGCACATTATTTTTGTCAACATTGGGCTTGCTTGCATTAGTGTGCCCTAGGCTTCTCCTTGCCATAGGCAAGACCCTCAACCCTATCTGTTTTATAAAGAGAACGGATCTGTCACCCAAGGAATGAACTTGGGCCACGATCAAGTTCAACCTTATATGAAGGACAGGCATCTCTGGATTTCTAGGAATATATTTAGATATAAAAATTTAACTTGCATAGTGATTAATGTTTGGAACATTCTTCAAATTAACTTTAGAAATCCAGTGCTTCATCTGTCCCTTATTTCATTCTTTCTTGTCTCCCTCCCCATCTGCTTTAGTGTATTCCTATAACTCAGTTCTCTTTCCAAGTTGAGGCCAAGGACTGGCTCAGCTGTAGCAGTCTGGAGACTCAGGGCAGATTACCAATGATCACTATCCAAAAATTCCATTTGTCCCCTTTTTCTACTCTGTAGATTCTGATATTTATAAGTACTTTGAATACTGATTAGGCCCAGGTAGTGAAGAAGAACCAAGTTTTAGCCAAGAGTAGGCTTGAAAGTCTACACTTAATAATAAGCAAAATAATGGAATATTGCCCATTAAATGGTTGAGAATAGAAATCAAAGTATCTCTATCCCAAAATTAGCTGCTATGCAGTTACAGAAATAAAGATCAATCAACTCTCATGTTAGTGGTGTGTCTATGGAGATAACTTTTAAAAAGAGTAAATAAATGAGTGGTTACTCATGTGGGAGCAATTTTTTAATTAGTTGACTGTGTGTATTCAGATCATCAATCTGTTAGAACAAAGACAAAAATCAACGCCAAAAAAGCGAAAGGCATGCCAAAAAATATGAGATATCAAGTACAATTATACCAACACAATCAAACAAATTAATGATACTGAAAAACGGGAAATGGAACAGAGAAAAGGCATCAGTGTGTATGATCATTTCTTTCAAAAGTTTAATGATATAAGGCAATCCACACAAAAGCACTGCAAAAGAGACCAGATACCACCTGAATCAGCAAACACTAGGCATTCTTGACAAGTAGAAAGACATGATAGACGAGGACTGTTTAGAACAACTTCTTCTCCTGTTTAATACCAATATTCTTTCAGTGATTCCCCCCTTTTGGCTCATTATTCATACCACACACCCTTATAGTAGATGGAAGGTTCCCTAAAGCTCATTGTTGGGCTCCCTTCTATTTTCACTATACTCTTTCAATTTACTTTTTTGCTCCCTCCTATGGATTTAATTATCTCTATGTAGTCATCTACATCTCCTATATCTATATATCCAGTCCTATTCTCTCTTCTGAGCTCTAGTCATACAGTTCTAACTGCTAGACATTTCAAGCTGGTTGTGCTATAGGCATCTCAAACGCAACATCTCCAAAACAACTCATCATCATTCCCACCAAACCCACTCATTTTGATCTTCCTTATTTCTATTATGAGTATCACCTACGTGTGCAAAGGGGCACAAGACTGAAGTCATGAGTGGCCTTTTCTGAGTGATAGATGGCAAGAGAATGAAACACTAGCTCATGGAGAGTCTTTTCCAAACTAACAATGGATCCCTAGGGCAATACAGCCTTGACACATATTCAAGGCCCTCAAAGGTCTTAGATGTAGGTATTCTTATGGGCTAGCTCCCAAATTAAGTTAAAGATGATTACACAGTTCAGTGACATTGGGAGGAGGTCATGTTTATCTTAGGATCATCAGTCTGCTCAGTTTGGATACTAATAAATATTGTGAAAAAGGCTTTTACAGAAGTTACTCTTAAAGTTGTTGGTGGTAGAGCTTTCAGGAGGAAGGGAGGGATGCTTTCTGCAAAAGCTATGAAAAAAGAAAAACAAACAGTTGAACATCCAGCATGCAAACTTGTGAGCCTATACAACCAGCTTTGCTTCAAAGACAATTCAACATGCAAGCAAAGAGGATTTACAATACACCATACATAGTACAAAAATGTCCAGTTAGGAAAGGAGTCTCCTCAAATGGCGGTTGCACTTAAAATTTTACTTTACAAACAATAAGTAATTTTGTTCCCCTTAATTTATTTCTTATCTCAATCCCCACAAATGCTTATCCAAACCTGTTCTCTCCTCAAAAACTTTCATACTTCTCTCTCTCTCATTTTTTTGGATGAGAACCTCAACTTTTATTTTACTGAAATAATCAAAGTCATTTGATGTGGGCTCCCTCTTCTCTAAAGTTTTAAACTGTATTCCTTGACATTACCTTCCAGCCTTCCCTACTTTTCACCTACCCACAGTCAATTCATCTCTCTCTCCCTCTTCTCTTTCATTTGCTCCCTCTCTCCTTCCCTTCAAATCTTCAAAATCTCCCTATCAACTGATTCATTCCCTACTGCCTCCAAACATGTCCAAGACTCCTCCATTCCTAAAAAAAAATAATTTGACCTTATCATCCCTGAAACTATCATGCTATTATTTCTTTTCTTTTTCTCAGCCTTTTCTCTGGAAAAGCTTTCTACATACTCCATGTCTCCATTTTATCTCTTCTCACCCACTTTCAATCCTTTGGAATCTGGTTTCTGACCTCATCACTCAATCAAAACTGCTTTCTCCAAACTTATCAGGGTCTAGAGATGGAGTGTCTGGTTCAAGGAACAACAAGGAGGCCAGTGTCACTGGATTACTGAGTATACTGGGGGCAAGAAGCAGGTGTCAGAAATAAGAATAGAAAGGCAGGAAAAAAGCCAAACAAGATTTTGCATTTATCCTGGAGGCAAATAAATGAGCTTAAGAAATAATTAATTGATTGAATAACAATAATAGTGGCTTGATTCATCATTTAGTGCTACTTATATATGTAGAATTTAATATGTCATAGCTACATAGGTACAACGTATATTGAATTGCTTATCTTTCCAATAAGGGTGGGTGACAAGGGAGGAAGGGAATGAATCTGGAATTCAAAGTTTTAAAATCAAAGGTTTAAATATATACATACACACACACTATTATTAACATTATTTTACATGTAACTGGGAAATAAGATATACAGACACTGGGGCATAGACATCCACTGTGCCCTACCGGAAAGTCGGAGGGGGTATGGGAGAAGATATGGTAGAGAGCAGATTGGAAGAGGGGATATCCAGTGGGATTGCTATTTTGGGGTGGTGGGTAGGGAAAAAACAGGGAGAAAATTTGTAACTCAAAATCTTGCAGAAATGAATCGTGTAAACTAGAAGTTAATAAAGAATTTGATAAAAAAATAAAATGCAATTTGTACTCACAAAAAAAGAATTTATTATTTCAGTAACATATTGAACCAGAAGTCAAAATAAGGCAGTGGCTAATGAAAAAAAGGCCAAGAAGGACATACCTATTAAGGTAGCTTGATTCTTGAGTAGCTTGAGTAGAAATTATGAATGTTTTTACACATTGATACTAATGGTGCATATAATTTTATATCTATTCCTTTATAGAAACATAAATGAAGTATGAAGAACTCTCAAACATTCAATTTTGAATCATAATCTGAATGTGGAGAGAGCAGCATAGCTTTCTGTCAGCTTTTATCTACTATTTTTTTTTTAAGATTTAGGAAAATCTTAAGAATGACATTAATTTCATAATTCTCACAATTTGGTTTAAGAACATGTTTATTTCTATTCTGTAGATAAGGAAAGCCCAGGGAGGATCAGCAATTTTTTTCAAGGTCAAATAGTTAGTCAATAGCACAGTTAAATAGAGAACTGAGGTTGTTTCTCATATTAACTGCTCTCTGTAGTGGAATATAAATATTATTGTTATATAGCTTATAAATACAAGCTATGCATTTTAAAATTAAAGTATTTTAAAAATATATATTATGTAATTTGATCTTTATAAAAACCTTGTGAAGCAGGGAGGTGGGACAAATATTATTATCCTCATTTTTCTCAGATGAGGATTAAATGAGTTAAGTAATTTATTCAAGGTCACATAGCTGTGACAGATATATGGAGGGGAGGCAGGATTTGAACTCAGATATTATGATTCTGATAATTATAGCATGGCTCTTTCCAGAGGCTACTTGCATCATACCACATTTCTTATACAAAGTTCAGGGTTAGCAGTTTTGGGAGTAAAGAAGTTTATACAGACATTCTGAAAATGTGCTTTTACATATCATCCATTACTCATTTTCTATTTCTGATCTTAGTTTTTTCTAGAAAGGCAAATATTTTTAACAGTGGCCACTAAACCACAAATCACATTTCACATTGTATTATAGCTTAATTTATTGTCCAATTCTCAATGTATGCTCAACAGTCAGAATGACTGCAATCTAATTCTTTGGATGACAGGTCTCTTAGTAGCAGTGACAAATTTGGAAACCACGATACTAAGGTGGGGAAGAACTAACTCCCCTAGAATGATGACATTTACTTTTGTACTTACATAATATTCCCTGGAAAAAGAGCTTGCTTTTCTTGTTTCAATGGTATTTCTTCAAATTAGTTTATTTCTTTAATCAGCTTATTTTTGATGGATTAGTTTTCTAATCTAAGATCTGATCCAGGGACAGACAATTCTTTGTGAATATTATAGCAGCAACTTACTGCTCTTTTAAAAATATGCCATAAGTTTCCCTGATTAGAAAACGAACCTGAAGATTGAACTGGCAGATGTCTAAAACCTAATTGATTTGAGGCCTCATTTATCACATTAATTTCCATAAGAAGCAAACCCCTATTTTAATTGGTTAGTTACCAAGTTAAGGAGTTAACACTGGGTTAAATTTTGATTTCCAGCATAACAATCCTCCAAATGGGAAGAGTTTACATGTTAAATACCCAAAGCTAACAAAATATCTTCACCTCAGGCAACCAAGCAGACATTCTTAGCAATTTTTCCTATCCTGGTGGCAATTTTGCATATGAGACCATTTGGCTACAAAGCATTAAAATCAATAGAGATTTTTGCTTTTAATACTTCAATCTACCAGTTTAGGAAAGGCAGCTAAGCTGCTCTATTACTTTAACAGTTACATTTTAATAAAGAAAAATAAATAATTTTAACTTGAACCATGTTTCTATGAAGCACATCTAATTTGATTCTCTGAGAACCAGCAAAACATATTTGATATGTGAAATAATTCTGAGGCTTTGATAAAAACCAAGCAGTGCAATAAGTAGCAAGTCTATTATTCACTGGTGGCCACTGAGCGATGTAATGTCTGTTTCTAAGAAGTTTATGCAACATATTAATAAAGCAGCTTTTAAAGTATGTTTTAATACTTATCTCATCCAAATTGTAACTAAGGAAAAGTGTTATCTTTAAAGAATGTATTGTTAATGTTTTGCTGTTGAATACCAGGATAGCTGGCTGCTGCTCTGAAACAATTATAGTATATGGTTTTATATATCCAGAATGACAGCTCTAGGAAAGATTTTTATTATATGATATATAATGAAAATATGGAAATATATCGTGTATATACACATACAGATGATATGGAACTATCCACAACTCTGGAAGGTAGACAGTTTAATTAATTTTTAAAAAATATTTCCTCGTTTAAATTCTAAAAATTGAAAGCTATTGCCTTTAATAAAGCATGGGACGATTTATCTAGACTTATGCCATGTGAATACCCATTTAAAATGGAGAACCAATACTCTTGGATAAGTATTATTTGATTTTCCTCTCTTCTTTAGCATTTCACTAACACTACAAAATGGTTCAAGTGGCAGAATCATGGGTGGTAGAGTTAGAAGTGATGCTATAAATCATCCCACTTAATAGATAAGGAAACTAAAATCCTAGGAGATAAAACCACCAATTTGGAAAAAGGTCAGGCAGCAAGTATCAATGCTGGCCTTTGGTCCTACGTGTTCCTATTACATATTGAATTTTGCTTTCTTTACCCCCTCTAACTTCTTTTTAAAAAATTAGATAATTAATCTATTTTTAGTTTTCAAAATTCACTTCCATAAGTTGTTTTTTTTTCTTTTTGGAGAGCTATTGGAGTTAAGCAACTTGCCCAAGGGGACATGGATAGTTTTTTTGTGTTAAGTGTCTGAGGCCCCATTTGAACTCAGGTCCTCCTGAGTCCAGGGCCAGTGCTCTATTCACCGTGCCACCTAGCCACCCCATTTCCATGAGTTTTTAATTTTCTTCCCTTTTCTTCCTTCCCCTCCCCACGATGACCTGCAATTTGATATAAGCTCTACATATACACATTAAACAAATTTTTCACATTAGTCATGTTGTATAGAAGAATTAGAATGAATGGGAGTAACCATGAGAAAGAAAAACAAAACAAAACAAAACAAAAAAAGAAAATAGTCGGCTTCACTTTGCATTCAAACTCCATAGTTCTTTCCTTGGATGTGGATGACATCTTCCATCATGAGTCCTTTGGAATTTTTTTAGGTCCTTGCCCTGCTGAAAGGGCCCAAGTCTATCAAACTCAGTCATCAAACCCTGTGGCTATTACTGTGTACAATTTTCTCCTGGTTCTACTCACTTCACTCAGTATCAATTCATATAAGTTTTTCCAGGTTTTTCTGAAATCTGCCTGTTCATCGCTTCTTATAGGCTCTATTCCATTCCATTATATCCATCACATTCATATACCACAAATTGTTCAGCCATTCCCAAATTAATGGGCATTCCCTGAATTTCTAGTTCTTGGCCACCATAAAAAGAGCTGCTATAAATATTTTTGTATATGTGGGTCCTTTTCCCATTTTTAGGATCTCTTTGGGATACAGTCCTAGAAGTAGTATTGCTGGGTCAAAGGGTGTGCACATTTTTATAGCCCTTGGGCATAGTTCCAAATTGCCCTCCAGAATGATTGGACTAGCTCACAACTCTACCAACAATTAATTAGTGTTCCAACTTTCCCATATCTTCTCCAACATTCATCATTTTCCCGTTTTGTCATGTTAGCCAATCTGATAGGTGTGATGTGGTACCTCTGAGTTGTTTTGATTTGCATCTCTCTAATCAATAGTGATTTAAAGCATTTTTTTCACAAGACTACAGACAGCTTTAATTTCTTCCTCTGAAAACTGCCTATTCATATCCTTTGACCATTTTAATTAATGATTTTTAAAGATGCTTTGTTGCATTTGTTTTCTCCACCATAGTTGCTTCCTTTTAGTAAACACAAATATTTAAGCAAAACCAACCAATATAGCTTTGTGCCTGAGAGCATAGAGCACACTCCACCTCCTGCCTCTTTAATATGTAAAGAGTAGAACCCTATCTCTTTATTGAAAAGAGAAAGGTTTGTTTTATCATCATTTCTTTGGGACACTGTTCCTTTAAATTCATCACACAGTTTAATTTACTTGGTCATTAGGAAAGATGCTAACACTCAACTGAAAAGTCATTCTTTAAAGGGATATTGATATTCATTAATCTGCAACTCATTAACTGATGTTGAGCAATGGCCTATTTAAAAAAAAATTAGTTGTACATATAATGGCATATAAAAATTCAGATAATTCTGAGAGATGTGTGGTGCTCTTCTATCCAGGTAAAGGACTGGAGACATGTGACACATAGTAGTGGAAAGATACCACACTGTACAATTTGTCACACTGAGACTCTCCACCAGGTATAAAATTCAAGGTGAATTAACTGTTTTGTTCTCTTGGGCTTTATGGACTACATTTCACATGCTAGTTCATACAGCTCAACACTTAGATGAAAGAAAGATTCTTATAGGAAGAAGCTGGATAAACAGTGTTGCATTATAGTAGTTGTGCAGGAAATTTCAGAAATACCTGTTTCCAAAATCCTATTTATGAATGATTTGGTCACAATGAGGATAGTAGGTTTATAATGTGATGAGCTGATTTTTTAGTATGACAAGGCTGGGAAGTACGGGTGTCAGTCATCTTTTTACATAAAATAATGGGAATCTAAGACCACCTCTATCCATAGAAAGATCCAAGACTACGTGGTTTAAAAAATTCCAGTTTATTCAGTTTGATGTTATCCTTGAAGCTTATCACATTGAGAACCTATCCCCCTGTTATATTATTATTGCCAGAGAGAAAGTCTAAGTGATTTTGCCAAGTGACTCAATTTGGTTTTTGAAGTGGTTAACAATTTAGTTTATTTGGAACATCTATGTTACTTTGCTGAGCTTAATGCACAATCATAATAAGAAAATAACAATTACTGACAGTTTTGGGTACTTTTCTGATAAGACAAAATATAAATATAAGTGCTTCTTTGGGAAGGGCAAGTGATCTGGAGAGTTTCTCTCTTTTCTTCCATGCTCTCACTCCCTTCACTCCTGGTACATATTAGCTTGTATAAGTATACAAGCTTTTCACCATAAGTGTTGTGTGCCCTTAAATGCTAAGATTTTTCTAGGCCATAGTTTAACTCTGAAGTAAAAATGCTTACTCTTCTTAACACAATCATATAGGCCATATTTGGTGTGTTTGGTGCTTTCATGAAGAGCAACTGAAAAATCAACCACATGCAAGATATGGCAAAATTTAACTTTCCACATCCACTGTATTACTTACAGTCTCACAGATTAAACATTGAGAAGAGTTCTTGTTGGCTAGATGTGGGATCTTCAATGGTGTAGCAGAATAAACATTAAAGTAGGAGAGATCATTTGGTTTCTAGTCCTGCATCTGTTGCTAATTACCTGGGTGACCTTGGGAAAGCCATTTCACCTAATTGGATGAGATGGTCACTAAGGTTCCTTCTAGCATTATGTTCTAGAATAATGCTGAACATGTAACTCAAGATGAAGTTGATATTTAACTTCTCTCTTCATCTGCCCCTTATTACAAATAAAATTCAGAAACCTCGAAAATATTAGTTAGGTCATTCCCCTTCTTCAGTGCCAGGGAAACACACCCAGAGAGTATTTTTAAGAATTAGAAATCATTTTCTCACCAACTAGCAAAGATGGTGAGTCTCAGAAAAACCTTCATCCTCATCATCTTGCCAGAGCTCTACAAGATCCTACTTATTCCCAAGGGACTGGCTATTTCCCCTACTAATATTACAAGACTGATGCCAGTGGAACCTCACTATACCTGTGAGGCAAGTCTCCTCATCGCTTCCTCTTGTCGCCTGCGCATTTCTGGAGTTCCTGGGCAGCTTCCACTGGTGATAGAAGAATGGGCAGAAGGTGGCTGAGTAAGTGGCAGCTCTCGGTTGGCATCCACATCTGTATTAAAGAATGAGAAGTTAATGTCAGGAAGAACTGAGGTCTGAGGATTTTTAAGGGGGCTTAACAACTGCTAGTGGTTCACAGGACTAAAGGTTCACCCATGGTCCTCATCTGAGGACTACAGGTTACAGATGAGGAAGCTGTTGCTCAGACATAACAAAATAACTTGCCCAAGGTCACACAAGTAGTAAGAAGTAGAGTGAGATCTGAACTTAGGTTCTGTGCCTCCTAGTGCGTGTTGTGTATATTACCTGCAATGAATGTGACTATACTAATGACACCAGAATGGCTGACACTGAGAACATCTGACCTTGCTCAGCTGAAGCCAGACAGTTGGTTTTCCCACCTTAGCTGACACTTTGTCAGCTAAAGGCTGGGTTTCATACCACACATATCTGTTTCACTGTTGTTTTCTGTTATGTTTTCAATTTTGTGGCTTTAAAGAATGCATATTACTCCAAGAAAATAAAGTGCAAAAGTTGCAGCTTTTAAAGAGCACACTCCAATAACTGTTAGAGATAATGAAGTCTCTGTTAGTACGAGGAAGTCAGGTCTCTCAAGGATCATCCTAGGCCAAAATAGAACACGACTGGTTGTACCATAGCAACAAAGGAAAGAGCAATTGACAATAAAAACTAACAGTAAGAACTGAAAACTATTGTTATGAAATAGTCCAATAAATCTTCTGAGGAATTATATAATTCCTTCAGAGGAAAGTGGCACATAGATGGATTATTACTGATACCTTTATAGTGAGGCACAGTCTTCCTAAAGTTGGAAGAACAGTAAGACCAGTAAAAAACAAAAGAAAACAAACAAACAAAAAAAAACCCTGTGAATCATTGTTATGAAGAAAAAATGGTTGTCACAGGTCACAATTCAAAGATTCAATGACTAAAGATGGAATAATGTGATTTTTACTGATGAAACTCACTTTTTTCATTCAATGCCAATACCAAAACTCTTTTCAGAAGAAGTCTAAATGACTATATAAGATCTAGACATTAAAGAACAGTAAAAGAAAATCACTCACAAAAACTTTAAGGATATTTTACTTTCAGTAGGCCTAGAAGTCTAGTACTTAATTGAGGGAAAGATGAACTTTAACAAATATAATGAAAGGAAATAATACTGGAATTAAAGACATTCCCAAATAGAGAAACAATATTGCTAAATGAATACTACAATATGGCCATATGCAATATGCCACACATGTCAACAAAGGTTAAGAATTTTATCTATGAGATAAATGTTTCAATGCCCTGAGAATTCACTTTAAGTCACATTGAAAATTCAAGGCCTATAACCAAGACTAGACTTGGAAAAAGGGTTGTTTGTCAAAGATATATTTAATATCCAATATAATTAAAGTGTGATTTCATCAAGAATTTTTAAATGTCTCAAAAGTTTGTGGACTCAATGCCAAATTGTGTAAAACAACTGACTGTAGCAAAAGGAGGACATATATATTAAAAGTTCTTAAAGATGTAAAAAGCTGTAAAGTTTTATTATACAAGTCAATAAATTTAATCATTTTACTTCCCAAGTGATTCATACCCCACTGTACATAAATATGTACAACACCTTAAAAATGGATACTAACATATATATGCAACCATCTTTTGGCTGCCAGAAGCATGAAGATGAAAGGAGAGCAAAGGTATGGAGCTGCTTACTTTTCTTGTTTGTCTAATCTTCTCCCTTCTTCTTTAGATTCAATTTAATTTAGCAAACCTTTATTCAGTGCCTACCACCAGGTGGGTAAGTGGCTGAGGGCCCTAGACAGCACTTTTAGAGACTTTGGAAAATAGAGGAGAAAGCTTCGATAAGTTGGGAATCCCATCTGACATGGTGGAGAGAGCACTGGTTTTGGAGTCAGAAGACCTGCTTGTCTCTTGACTGACACTTGCCCATATATGAGATAATATATGACTTGGGCAAGTCACAACCTGGGATGATTTCCAATCTGTAAAATGGGTTTAATCATAATTTCACTACCTCTGTCATAAGACTGTTATGTGAATAGTGCTTATCATTATTGGTGACAAACTATGATGCCATTCTAGAAAGTGGAAATGGATATGAATTCAGTGTCTGGCAGCTACTGCTTCGACTCTGCTATCTTCTCCTTTCTACCCTCAAATCCCCTAAAAAGTGTGTTCTGTGGTACTTTAACCCTTCTTGTGAGACTGCTTCCTCTCTCCCTGGGGAGCCTGTGTCCAATTAGGCTGGAAGAGAACAATGAGAACACAGAAGATGCAGTAGGAAGTCAGCAGGTGGGAAGCGGGAAAATGGCATACCAAAGTGCTGAGATGAGAGTGGGAGAGAGTAGGGGCTGTTCCATCAGCAGCTGCACCCCTAATCCTCCTCCTTTATTCTCCTACAAAGGGCACTGGCAGCTGTTAATAAATGTCAAATTAAGCTAAGGAATACAATGGGGCTATTAATGGTGTGTGTGTGTGTACTTGTTTGGGGGTAGGGAATATATAATTTGGGCTTCTTTAATTTATGTAAATATTATAGCCATACATTAATGTCTGGGTAAGCTATAACATCATTTCCCACAAAATGTGCATGTGTGTGCATTCTTTGTGCAAAGAAGGGTGTGCTAGAGGTAAAGGAAGAGTGTAGGCGGGAAACAGGATGACAGCCCAGTGCCTGTCTTGGCAACTTCTTCGCTTTCTTGCCCCTCCTTCGGCCTGCTCTGCAGTCCCAGGGAAATGACAGGGAGGGGGTGTCAGCTGAGGTGATGTGTCTATGGGGGAAGGAGAGAGCCAGCAGCTACAGTGCTTAAGTTAATTCATATCTTCCACAGTAGCACTGAAGAGAGTGGAGGAGGCAAGGACAGAAGAATGAATGGTAGAGGAGGCAGAGGTGTAAGTAGGAGCTCCCAGTAGGACAACTTTGAGAATTTCCATCTGTTTCATCACCACAGTTATATCACTGCTATCAATGGCCAAGGGTGAGAATGTACCATGGGTTTCTGAAAATACTTAGTTGGAAGAGCATTCAAAAACAAACCAATTTAAACCTCACATTAGTCCCATTTTGCTAATACTCAGCTGGTTTTACACACACCATTCTTATTAAAAAATACTTCTGCTGACATTAAAATATCAGGGACTATTTAACTGTTTTGGTAAAACTTAGTTTTAGCAAAATCAGGGTGAATCTAAGTGTTTTTGTGATGTTCCAAAGAAGGAGAATCTCAACTCACCCCATAAGAATGTGGCAGTGTTCTGGGAAAAGCGAAAGAGAAAAGATTCTGCACACTCAGGGTCAAGAGATTCTTCCCATTGGATTTCACTAACCAGCTTCTATTATATTGTTTGAGCTTTTGATTTGGGAAGCATGTTAGGCTATTTCTCCCTTAGGCTCATGCAGATCCCCCTGCTGATTCTTGGTCAGGCAGGATACTTATTTTGCCTTTTATCTGAAGTTATATACTATCAGTGGTCTGGTTTTTCTTCCAACTCACTCAAATGTAAAATTTTTTGACTACACCCAGATAAAAATGATTTAGTATTATGACTATTTAAACACTGAAAGGAAGATGACCAGATAGGGATGTGAAATTACTTTTGGCAGAAGAAGCATGTTCATAGAATCAGAGAAAATAAAAGCACTTTGGAAATCAACTAATTTAACCCCCTCAATTTACATATCAGGAACCAATTTACACATAAGTGAGTATTTTTCAGTACAATGCTCTTCAAATTACCTTAACTATGTTTCTTTTTGAGACTAAATATCACATTCCTATTTATGATAACAGATTTCATGGTCCTCGGTTGGTCCAACTTTTGGAAAAACTGAAGGAAGCCAAAAAAGATAGTCTGATGACCTAACTTTTTAGCAAGATGATTCCCCCTTGTCCTGCTTCAATATTCTCCATGTTAGTTCTGGAAATTAACCCAGTAAAGGTTCCTCCAATGAGTCATATTCATTTATGTTTTACCACTTAAAGTGATCACACACACACACACACACACACACACACACAGAGTCTCAAAGGTCTTGGTGTAGTTTTAAGCCTTTTGGGACAGTGTATGTGTATAGTTATGTTTCATTAAACTGGTCTTTCTGATCCATTTCTGCACAACTAATTGGAACAACTGCTACGTTTGATATAGTTAAGATGGCTGAAAATCCCTGATTTACCAGTTTGCCATGTGCTGCTATTTCTCTCATCAGTATAACTCATGGGGTGGATAGGTTGGCAGTGTGGAATAGTAGGTTGATTTGTATCGGGTCCTTCCTGTTCTAAATTGGCAGTGGAAGGTGTTTCTGTTAATTGGGAATCCCACATTAGTGTTATCTAGAGAGGTAGTTTTATTTTTCTACTTTTGCTTTTCTGGGCTAGTGTAGCACATAAATTATGACTAAAGTCCAAGTATGGATAAATGTCTATGAAAAGGGGGCACCATTTAACAAATTCATCAATTAGGGTTCTTTGCAGAATTCTACTAACACAGAACAATAGTTATAACTATAATTGTGTGTATGGCATATAGAAAGTTCTGAATTTTGGTTTCCTATACCTTGCTAATGAAACTTACTGTGAGAATAGAGGCAGAATGGCAGTTTAGCTATATAGCACATATGCAATAAGGAAATTGATTTTGATTCCTTTTTTTAAATGGCTCAGAAAAGAAAGACCTGGAGAAACACTGAAATGCAAAGAGAATGATTGAAAGGCTCTAAATCACACCTTAAAAAGTGAACTTTCAAGTGGCAAACTGGGAGATTATAACCTCTTTCTAGGAAGAGTTGTGGAATATTCTTCTCTAGAATACTCCTAAAAATTGCTCTCTGAAATTGCTTCCTAAAATGACCGGCCCAATTCATAGCTCCACTAACAAGACATTAATGAGTCTGTTTTCTTGCAGTCTCTCCAACATTTCTTATTTTCTTTTTCATCTATTTTGCCCATTTGATGGATGAATTGGAAACATAACAGTAGCTGTAATTTGCATTTTTCTAATCATACTGTTGTAAGTTTTTTTTTTTAATGAGGGAGAAAAAAATCAATTTTTGTTAACTGAAAAAATAAATTAGACTAAAAAAAGTAGGCAGTTGTGTTGTTTCTCTCATTTAGGGACAGTACTATCATTCTGGATATATGTAATTACTTCTTATGTCTTTGTATCCATTCAATATACATGAAAATTATATATACACACACATCTCTATCACAGATGTAAACTTAGACAACTACTAGAAAATCTGTTTATCCAGGTTTCCCTTATAATTTTTTTTAGTCAATGACAATCATTACCATATCACTCTATTATAGTCATTACTAGCCACAAGTAAAAGAAAATGTATCTGAGTATCACAAGGATTTGTGAATTGCAAATATTTTACATTTCCACAGTATACTCATTCAGTAAATTTACACACTAATTTTCTGTTTCTATAGGAATTTAAGGCTTATAGAGATACTTTTCTCATAATAAGCTTGTGAAACAGACAGTGCAAGCATCACAATTCCCTTGTTACAGATGAGCAAAATGGGACCCAGAATAAATGGTCATCAGATATACAATATGTTGAAGTCAAGATGAGAACCAACCCTGAGATGATGAGAATTCTGATTCTAGGTTGAATTTTCTTTCTCACACACAATATCACAATGCAATAACAGTTGTACTGATTAGTCTGTGAAGACATTTGCCCAAATTTGGCCTTCAGTCACACTAGCTGAGACCAAAAAAAAATCCCCTCTCCAGACAACAATGATGTGAGATCCCTCTCTGACAGAAACATTTTCCACTATTATTTTGGCCAGGAAGACCCCAGTGAAAATGGACCCATTATTTTACACTTTGCCAACCCATCCACCCACAGGTCATACTGATGAGAGAAATTTAAAACCCAGCAGCACACAGAAAATTGGTAAGTCGGGGATTTTCCATCATCTTAACTGTGTCAAATGTAACAGTTGTTCCAATTAGTTGGCAGAAATGGATCAGAAATATCAGTCAGTTCAGTGAGATATATTTATATCTCTAACTGCATATGTATAGTAGGCATGGCCTCATCTTAAAGGGCAAAACTCATAAAAATGAATATGACCTTTTCTGGGTTAATTTTCAGAGCTGCTAACATAGGGAATACCAAAGCAAGGCAGAGGTGGTAGGGGGAGGGGAAAGTGGTATCTGGACCTGCCCACAGAACTGGCTATTCTGGCTTCCTCCAGAGTTTCTAAAGGTTGTTAAAGTATCTCCATTGTTCTCACACCCTGGGCTGTGCCAGGCTAGGGATAAGAGGAGAATCAATACAGAAGAAAGCATAGCAATTTTTCACAAGGAAGGCAGAAGAAAAATCTCAAGGATGATGGCCAGCCAGTCTTAGGCAATGAAACGCTACACAGTCAATAACCAGGAAATGAAGGTAGTAAACAGATTATATTCTTGTGTTGTACGCAGAGATAAGATCTCAGATTGAGCAAAGGTTTCAATCTAACAAGGAAGCAGAAAAAAAAATAGAGGTGTGAAAAGGCTCTGCAGGCAACTGCTATGCTCTTTATCCAAAGTTTAGAATGCAACCAGCAAGGTAAGGACATAAGCAAGGTTTTTCGGTTGCTATTAGACTAAATGTGGGAGGCTATTTATAGTATAAAAGGGGCCAGCATTAGAGTAAGAGTACCTGAATGCATATCTGCTTCCATTTGTATGATCTAGGAAATATTAACTTTACTTCTCCAGGCCTCAGTTTTTGCATCTTTAAAATTAAAGGGCTGGACGAGCTGATCTGCAAAATTTCCCTTCTGGCTCTCTAGTCATGAGCCTGTTATCCTAGAAGTAGGATGAAATTGCCATGAGTGGGAGCATCTTGGCCATGGAGGACTGTTGGATACATAGCTTAGATATAAACTGAACACAACATTCTCTCTGTTCATTCTGGGTTAAGGGTATTCTTACAGAGTTCAGATTTCACAAATCAAATGAGATGGACACACATACTAGTATATGGATGGTAGGAATGCTGCTAGCACAGAGTTCTGTATAAAAAAGTACATACGTTTAGGAGAAGCATGTGGACTATCTGAGGCGATCTGTCTCATCCGTGTACCATGGCAACTGAGGGCCACCAATCTGGAGATGATAGCAGTTTTGCCAAATCCAATGTTTCCAACAATCACTACTCCCTGGTTCACACTGGCATTTTCACTCTGTAGCTGGGCATCTATTTCATGGAAAACCCAGTCTCGGCCAACAAATACAGACTCTGTGGTAATGCTGGGTACTTCGAAGAGAAGCGGCTTCAGGGAGATGTCTGGAGGTCTATAAGGCGCAAATCGCACTAGAAGGAAGAATCACAGAGCAAAGGACATTAGTGTAAATGGTAAACATGGCAAGATATGCAAAATGTGTGACACTTGAAGAAATATTCTTAATTTTGTTTTGTGTAACTGTTCCACAAGGTTTAAGATGGAAGTGTTTTTTTCATTTTGTTTTGTTTAAATCAGAACACTGAACTAAAGGCAGGTGGGACTGGAAACATCCAATGTTACAGCTGATAGCAAAACACAATCAAGAAATAAGAATGATTTATTTTGGTAATCTTGCAAGCATTGTCTGCTATGAAAATTTTCCTGCAATATCTATAAGGGGAGATGTCTTTAGTTCACAATAGGACTACTTTTGGATTCTCCTGGTTGGACTCAAGCGTATTTTCTTTTCATGTGATATGTGCCAAACACTTAGAATAATTTACCTTTTCATTTTGGCACTTGTTCTTTGGGCTGAAAAGGTACATGGAAACCTTTGTTGCTTCAAATTACTGTTTCTGAGCAGAGTGGTCATTGAGGCTTTCACAGTGGGGGCAAAGCAAAGAGGATATTAAAAGCTGTTATGAAATACAATTATTTCTATCAAACTGCAGTGAGTCTAAAACAAATTGATAGTTGCTCTGATTGTGCATGGCTTTAAACCACTGGCACTGTCAGTGTTTGGCCTGGTGGAAGAGCTATAGGTAGACAGAGAGCGGCAACGTGAAATCTTCTTCAATGGTGTAAAGTATGTTTGCACCAGAGCCCAGGCAGTCAGTTACATTCCTTTCAACTTTTTTTTTCTTCACTATTCCTAGTGTCACAAACATATATTAGAGTCAAGACAGTTCATCAATTTCTGTCAAGATCATTTTTGTACCCATATGGTATCTATAAGGTAAAGCATTAAGAAAAGACCATGTTTCCAACAGATCCAGGAAGGTGAGAAAGAGCTGCAACCTGGGATGAATAAGCACAACATTTCAATGCTCTTTATCTAGCTGGTAACTGAGGGAGTTTCAAACCATCTAGGACTTTACCAATGTAAGCAACTTGCCATTTCCCTGACTTCCATTCTCCTACCCTATCCCATTCACCAGCTCCTGTTCAGGGAATAATAATTCAAACATTATCAAGGACAATATACTACCTTATGAACAATACCTGAGATTATGAATTGTAGGCTAACCAGAATAAAACTCCCTTACCTAAGTGACTATTTCCTTATACATACACATTAGTCTTTTCTCTTCCAGGCCCCTATCTAGCTCTTCCTTTATGTCTTGTAGAAACTTTGTCCTATTTTAAACAGAATTCCTTTCATATAAAACCTCTTCCTTTTATGCTCCTTCAGCTTTCTGAAGTCACAGAGACATGACACTTCCCTGAAGACACTGACTACATCCCTGGCCACCACGTCCAATGTGCTTTTGTTTTTCTTTGACCGAGTAGGCATTGAACATCATTCTTGAGTTGGATATGTCTAAGTGTGGAGGCAATCTTGAGGACTACAGAAGTCTAAGGTCCAACAAGTAGACCTAAATGGCAGCAGTGGAAACTTCTGAACTGGAGAAGTCAGCCAGAGACAAGAGGAGGAGCCAAGCTATTGTCCTATTTTTCCTGAAGGGACACTAGTTAGAGCTGAGGTGGAATGTAAAATGCCTAGTAAGCAGTCCTTCACACTTTCATATTTAGGTGAGGTTTGAGTATCAGCCTTCCAAAGGATCATAACAAAAATTGTTACTGAATTTTTAAAAAGTTATTTCATTAATATATGCTATGAAGTCTTCTGTGTCTTAGTATTTTTGTGTGTCATTAAATAAATGCTTGATACATATTTCATATTGAGTACCATTATCTTTAGCCCCCCACCCAGACATGACCCATGATCTTAACTAAAAGTAAATTGCTTCAAGACATAGGGGTAGAGGTTTAACAAGCCGTGAAAAAAAATGAGTGAGAAAAGAGAGTGTTTCCCCCCCATTCTCACTGAATGCTGGGTTTCTCTGGGGTTCCAATCAGGAACATGTACTTGAGTTCGGAGTTAGAGGTGTGGGTATGGTGCCTAGTCACCTCGACCCTGAAGTGATTACCTAATATTAGACATACATTTATTATGAGTTTTATTGTTACTGTTAAAAAAATTAGGCTTCTAAGAGTAAGACAAGTAGATTAGTTTCTGGAAAGTCTTGCTTTTAACTCTGGAGTCAGTCACATTCTTAGGAAATATAGTTCATGCTCTATCCCATATCATTAATCATAATTACATTCCTTTCTCATTGGTCTTGAAAACGAGAGGATTTTGTTATGAGTTGCATCAGAAACATACAAAATCAGCTGCAGATTTTTTATTAAACTTCTACAGTTCTATGTATTTCTCAACTAAACAGCATTTTCATGACTCTTCTCTTTACCTCCCTTGATATTTTCACTCAAAGAAAGGAATACAAGAGTAATTGTTTAGTAGTCCTTTCTTTCTGTTGTTGCCAATGGCAAATCAGTAAGCTACTCCTTTCACTTAACCTGAAACATACAGGATCTGTGTAGAGATGCTTCTGCCAGCATCTACGTTGCCCTCTTTCAAAGGGAAAAAAGAGAGTATGGGTTGGGGAAATAACATAGGAAAACTATTTTCTTGACTTAGGTTTTTAAAAAAATATTATTTGTGGAAAATGTGTGTGGAGGGAAATATTAATAGATAACACGTACATTAATGCAAAGACTAACAAAATAATTAGCAAATTCATGAACTAATTTCTGTTTATAATTCTATTCTTAAGTCTGTTTATTAAGGTAATATCTGTCTTGATTACAGCTGTTAGAGTTTAAAGGTATTTGTTGACATCACTTCCCTATGTAATATAAAGGTGAACTGTTAATGAAAGCCTAGCTCTTATGAACTGGAGCAATGAGATGAAGTCCTCATTCTGAAGCTTGCACAGGTCACAGTTTCCTCTACTTACAAAGTAGTAAGAAAATGGCCTCTTCAATTAGCTGCCTAGCTGGGATTGAAGATGCATGTGAAATATTTCTGGGATTTTAACTCAAGTCTCTCCTGGTTGAGATGAAGGAAAGACCTACTATTTAATCTCTGGGTGGGCCTTCTAATCCAAGACAATATGTGACCTGTGTGTACATGGATCCTTCTGGTCTTTACTTCTTGGCATTAGTTCTTTCCTTTTAGGTGAAGGAATATTGGAAACAGCTATATCTCATGAGCTTTGAAGGTCAGAGGGGCAGAAGCATAGATGAGAATCCTTGCTTGAGTTTACTACCAGCCAAAACATATGAGGCATCAGCATGCCCCAAGGAGGAGGAGCTAGCTCTGTTAGATGCTGCCCACCCTACACTTCAGAGAGTGACTAATTCAGTGGTATTTGCAGGTGTGTGATGGATTGGGTTCATATTATCTCTTGAGCCAAATATTCAATTTTTTAAAATATCAAGTCTATTTATTTATTTATTCTTTTGCCTTTTTTTTTTTTTGAGGGGCAACTGGGGTTAAGTGATTTGCCCAAGGTCATATGGCTAGTTTTATGTTAAGTGTCTGAGGGCAGATTTGAACTCAGGTCCTCCTGACTCTAAGGGCCGCTGCTCTATTCACTGCACCACCTAGCTGTGCCTAAATGTTCAATTTTCAGTGTGAGAATTTACTTCTTAGAAAATGGCAAATGCTACAAATCAGGGCTTCATTTATTATCTTGTTGACGGCCTAATCAATAAAGACTCATAACAAAATCATTTGCTTTTCAACTTAACTAATAGAGAAAATATCAATAATACATATTAAACTTGAAAGCGTGTCTGTTAGCCCCAGGCAGCTAGCTATTAAACATTTGCTAGCACATTGCTGGGTCTTTGGGAAGTGAAATTGGTGGGGTAAATGTTTAAATGTTAAGTTTGAGCCTACTCTCCCAAGGACTAAAATTATATAGGGTAAAGTGTGCCCTTTGGTGTTGGGGGGAAATTTATCTGCTCTTGCTATGTCTTCTCAGTAAATATACTCTTTGTAAAAGCTAATTTGTATTAATTGGTTAAATGATATTTATGGCTCAATCCCCTCCCCAATATCAACTGCCAGTTACAATTTGTGTCTTCCTCACATCATTTCTATCTTCCAATTATCAGTGATTGGTGCCCCAATAGCATCACTCTCTGCAATCTATGGTGGGCAGTCTCAGCTGGGCTAGCTACTGCTTGTTGGTACTGTGTTAATGCCTCACATGTCTTGGCTGGTAGAAAAACTCTACCAGGGACTTTTATCAATGGACTTCTGCTCCTCCAACCTTCCAAATCTCACAAGGTCACAGGTGTCCCCAATACTCCTCTGCTTAAAAACAGGAAAGAACCAACATAAAAGAGGCAAAGAACAGGGGTGCCATATATATATACTACATAGGCCACATGTCAACCTGAGTGGGGAAATCCCAAGGTCCATCTCCCTACCTGGAGGATTACAGTATTTCTTCTCTCCATCTCAGCCAAAAAAAGAAAGACCCTAGGAGTCTTTCATATTCTTGTTCAGTTCCAGTTTGGCAACCAACCAGAGAATTCCCTTTTCTTACTACTTAGTAAATGGAGGAAACTGTCAAAGAATACCTGTGTGGGCTCTAGAGACCCTGTATCAGGTTTGGTACACTGCACGTGTTTATAAGGGCTGGGATCTCACTAGTCAGTCTCTCTTTATACTTGTGAAATATTTAAGATGAAAACTCTTACCAGTATAATTATCCCTGGTTACAGAAATATAAACGGAAGTAGAATTTGTAATTTTATTAAATGTTCCTCTCTGTTGAGGATATTTATGTGGAATTGAGATTTTACCCACATAAGACATTCTTCTTGTAATGTTTAACAATCTAGAATGAGTGTATAAGCAGTGAGTCTGGACCAGATAAGAACAGAGGGCAGAAGGAATGACCTAACTTGAGGCTGGACAATCAGAAAGGAAACAGAGAAAAATGGGGATGAGGAAGGTGTTATGATTTAGACTTATGGAGCAACAAGGCAGGAAATGGACAGAAACTTAAGTTAATACAGTTTATTGATGGTGATCCCCCATGGCAGTTAAGTAAGAAGTCAAAGTGTTCTTGTTGCCATACTAATGGCACAAAAAGGGAATAGTTAAGAAAAGACTTCTAGTTCCATTGCTGAATTTTAAGTCCAATAGGTCAATGGTCATGTAGAGAGAACTAGTGATAACAACCAGACTAAGTGTTACACAGGTACCAACATCTTAAAAAAAGCCTGTGGAAAGGCTTCTAAGAGGATGCTGGGTCAATTTTCTCAGGATTATCTATGGAAGACCATTGATAAGAATTGTATAGGATGAGATGTGGATAAGGTGTGATCTAGAGGAGATATGGACATTTCTGAAATTACAGATAAACTGAAATATACTGATCTGAACTATTGTTCATTATACCCTTAACTCAGGCTCATGTCATGGAAATTGAGCAGGCATCCTCCTTCCCTCAGAAGTTTCACTAAAGGCAGGTTAATGGACATGGTGGACAGAGAGGGGGGTAACTCTGAGAATCTGTCTACTTAGCAGTCCTGTTTTGCTTCAGATTCATACTCCAGGTCTGATGATGGACTGATCCTTTCTTTAATATGATTAGTACTGTGCATCAAATGTGTATATACATATTTTTCATATGTACACACGTAAATCAAGCATAAGTAAATAAATATTATATATTCCCCCCTACTTTCTACTTTCACTTTAAATGTAACACTTGAGAACTTTACTAACTAGAAAAGAGTATTAATAACAACATGGCTTCCATATTTCTAAGAATGTTGTCATTAGCATTGTAATTAGCATATATTGTCATTAGCATCTGAAATCCTGACTGAAGTAGCTAAGGGTGGATTATGTCATGTGATCCTTTTGAAAAGGCCATTGGTGTTGATTTTTCTCTGCCATTATCAAGGAGCCTCCAGTGTGCTAAATGTCTCAATTATTGCTCTATCTTGGTCTCTCAGCTTTCAAATTAGCCCTCTAGGGGTTTTGGTAAACATGGGGAAAACGTGCAATTTGACTTATTGTTTCTCAAAATGTGAATTTACAAACGTAAAAAGGTTTTTATTTGTCAGATGGTAGGTGCCAGAAAATGGCTTTTCCCTCTTTCTCTCAGTTCTGATAAGAACTTTCTGCTGAATTTAGTTCTGAATCTAAAAGCAGATACCTAACTACTGGCTGTAGGCAAAACTGAGGGATCGACTGAAGCCCTAAGCAAACAACATAACTTCTATTTGTCTCTACTAGTCTTTACTACAGGGATCTGACCAGTCAAATTTGCCTTCTGGCTTCTACTAATAACCTACACATCTGCTAATAATAGTTTCTCAGTCTTTTAAGTGAAAAGATGGAACAGGGAAAAATGACAGCTTAACCTACTGTTACAGGAAAAGGAGAAAGAAAACATCTCACTGGATTCATCTCAGATACTAATTGATTAATGTAAAAGGCATTAGAGAGGGCTCTTGGAAAAAGAGATCTGTTTTCACAACTAGCAGGCTGCTGGTAACTCATTTGGCACTTTTCCCTTATTAGAGCCACAAACATACAAACAGCTGTATTTTATTTTAATTTCACACTGTCTAATGGATTCCTTTAATGATTCATTTATTTAGGTTTGGCATGGGTTGTTGTTGTTGTTTGTCCTTCATTCTTCATGACATGAAAGTGAATTGGATTTAAGTGAGGGAGGGTATACAAAGTTACCAGGCATGGGAGTGGGTAGAAGTGAGACAGACCTTTGGTTTCATTAGTATAAGAAACTCTTGGTCAGGAAACTTCATCTATCAATGCATCTGCTCTGTAACTTAGGAGTCTCAGGAGTTTCTTGGAGGCATCAAGAAGTTAAGTGATTGGTCCAGGGTCTCATAGGAAGCATGTCAGACTTGAAGCCCAAGAAGTACTGATTTTATAGCCAGGTCTCTATCACCTATACCAGGCTGCCCCAGAATAGATTCTCAAGTACTCCCATGTGACTTGCCATACTTTTGAGAACAGTATAGAAAATGAGTCTTGAATTTTTATCTATATAATTGAATATATAATTGCATATAGTTAACAATGTGATATAGCAGAAAGAACGCTTGATATGAAGCACTGAGAAATAACCTAAGTTCTGCTGTCCTGATTATAGTTTTCTCACAGAAACCCTCCTTGCCTTCACCTTCCCCAGTATTATATGACTCAGATGTTGTTAAGCAACAGAGGATCTATGAAACCACATCTACAGTTGGAAGGAAACCTCTAGGTCAGAGACATTTCCAGATGAAGGGACCCATTTCACAAAGTTTCTACAACCCACAATGATGAAAGAATCCACTGTACTTTTGCTAATAAATAGGATGTCTACTTTCTGATCCAAAATGCTCTAGTTAATTACTGAGGCATCACACTTGTACTATAATAGCCAATGAAGCTGATGAAGTAGAGTACAGTGGAAAAAGCAGTATAGAGGACCTAGATTCAGATCCTAAATTTGTCATTCTTGGGAAAGTAACAATCTCTCTGGGACTCACTTTTCTGAACTATTAAACAAAGGGTTTGTACTAGATCACCGCTAGGGTCCCTATCAGCTCTAAATCTAAATCTTTGCATACAGCTCTATGTCCATTTTGCAAACATTGAATGAAATGTGCAATTTGAATGTAGAATGTATTTTGAGTCTATTTTTTCCTTTGAAGGCAGTGAGCTCTTTCTTCATGTGCTATCAACTATAATCAAAATAGATATCTCATAAATCTACCTTTTTGAGTCCAAGCATTCTCCTTTCCTATCATGGTTTCCTAGTTACTGACACGAGACAATTCAGATGTGAGACAGTGAAGATGTGTCTGTTTGCTCCCCCCACCAAATGTGCTTAAATCTTCTTATTCCGTTTTAAAATTAATGTTAGTGATGTCATTCTTTCCATATTGGAAATCTTGGTGCCACATCATGGGCCCCCTTCTCACCCTCTTATCGCACTGATGTTTGCTGCCAATTCTTACTGTCTCTTCTTCCAAATTATGGGGCTAATTCAAACACAAATTGCCAGCATGTGTCTACTCTCTTTTTTTTTTATTAGACAAATGCTTTATTAACTTCTGGTTTACATCATTCATTTCCACCAGATTATGAGTTACATTTTCCCCCATTTTTTCCCTACCCACCACCCCAGAATAGCAGTCCCACTAGGTATCCCCTCATCCAATCTGCTCTCTCCCATATCTTCTCCCATAACTCCTTCGACTTTTCCATTAGGGCAAGGTGAAACTCTGAGCCCCACTGCCTGGACATCTTATGAAACATTTAATTTTTAAAACTTCAATTTTCAGATCCATTCCCTTTCTCCTTTGTCACCCACTCCCTCTGAGAAGATAAGCAATTCAGTATGTGTTGTATATGTATATCTATGCAAAACATTACCATAGTAGATATATTGTAAAAGACTGCTTATATTTCCCTCCTGCCTGTCTCACCTCCCACCTGGTCCATTCCCTACTTTGATCCTGTCCCTCTTTGATAGTGGGTACTTCTAACCTCCCCTCTCCCCAGAATGCCCTCCCCTCCATCATCCCCCCTCTCATCCCCCTTTCCCCTACTCAGGAGAGTGAGTGAGGGTAAGATATTCCATTTAGTATGTATGTGATTCTCTCCTTGAACCAACTTCAATGAGAATATGCTTTTGCCTTTTTGCCTTCCTGTTCTTCCCCTCCCCTGCAACTACTTCCCCTTGCCTCTTCTACATGAGATAGTTTGCCCTACCCTGTCTCTCTCCATCTCCTCTTGCCACTTTCCTCTCTCACCTCTTGACTTCACCCCTTAAGAATCATCCCTTCCTTGGGGTGGCTAGGTAGCGCAGTGAGCAGAGAGCCAGCCCCGGAGCCAGAAGGACCCGAGCTCGGATCCGTCCCCAGACACCCAGCACAGAAACAAAAACCCAACCACGTGAACCTGGGCAAGTCACCCAACCCCAATTGTCCTCCAAAAAAAAATAATAATCATCCCTTCCCATCAAATTCAACCTGTGCCCTCTATCCATGTATACCTGTGAACATATGCCATGTACCCTTCTTCAATTATTTTCATAATGAGAAAGGTTTCATCAAACACAGTTATTGTTTTTCCATGTAGGACTGTAAATAGTCCAACTTTGATAAGTTCCTTTTGATTTCTTTTCCTTGATTGCCTTCTCAAGCATCTCTTGCTTCTTGTGTCTGAATGTCAAATTTTCTATTCAACTCTGGTTTTTTCCTCAAGAATGCTTGAAAGTCCTCTATTCCACTGAATGACCATATTTTCCCCTGAAACAAAATACTCAGTTTTGCTGGGTAGGTGACCCTTGGGTTCATTCCCAGTTCTTTTGCCCTCTGGAATATCATATTCCATGCCCTTCGATCCCTCAGTGTAGAAGCTGCCAGGTCCTGGGCTATTCTGATTGTGTTTCCACAATATTGAAATTGTTTCTTCCTGGCTGCTTGTAGTATTTTCTCCTTGATCTGGGGATTCTGGAACCTGGCTATAACATTCCTGGGAGTTTTCTTTTGGGGATCTTTTTCAGGAGGTGATCTGTGGATTCTTTCAACCTCTATTTTGCCCTCTGGGTCTAAAACATCTGGGCAATTTTCCTTGAGAATTTCTTTAAGGATGATTTCTAGGTTCTTTCTTTGATCATGGCTTTCAGGTAGTCCAATAATTTTTAAATTATCTCTCCTGGATCTATTTTCCAGGTCAGTGGTTTTTCCCATGAGCTATTTCACATTGCCTTCTATTCTTTCATTTGTTTGGATCTGTTTAATAGTATCTTGATTTATCATAAAGTCACTAGCTTCATTTGCTCCAGTCTAACTCTGAAGGAATGAATCTCCTCAGTGAGCTTTTGAGATTCTTTTTCCATCTGGCAAATTCGACTTTTTAAGGCATTCTTCTCCTCATTGCCTTTCTGAGCCTCTTTTGCCATTTGAGTTAGTCTATTTTTTAAGGTGTTATTTTCCTGTCAGGCTGTTGACTGTCATTTCATACTTTTCTTGCATCTTTTTCATTTCTCTTCCCAAATTTTCCCCCACTTCTCTTATCTGTTTCTTAAGGTCCTCTATGGCCTGTAGCCAGCTTGTATTTTCATTTGGGGCTTTTGATGCAGAAGTTCTGACCTTACAGTCCTCCTCCATGCTTTGAGCCTCTTTGCCCCTAAAATAGGAGTCCAATGTTGAACTTTTCTGTTTGTTTCGTTTGCCTAGGCATATTGACACTTAATTACTTGATTTTTGGGCTTGTTGCCATAGTAGGACTCTGCCACCAGACAGGGGAGCTTCTGCCCAAACGTGGGGTCTTCACAACTTCCGCCAGTTGGGTGGCCTCTGTAAAGCCTCCACCCACTCTGTCAAGTTGGATACTCACCCCAAACTTCCCCCCCAGACCACAATCCAGATCTAGGCAATTTAAAGCAAAAGCGATTAACCCCCAGACTGATTGCTGGATCTTCCTACAGTTTGCAGACCAGGAGCTAGAGCCACTACTGACGCTGCAAAATGGCTTCTGTGCAGCTGTTTCTTCAGCAGCTTTTTTGCCCCCAGGGGAGGAAGCCACGTGTTCCCCAAATACTGGTCCCAAAGTCCATAGGGCACTAACCTCTCACTTTGTCCTAGGCATATCTGTGCTGGTAATTCTGGAATCGCCACAATTGCTGGTGTTCTGGGGTTCCACCAGCTGGCTGAAGGCCCGGCTACCCTGGGGCTAAAACTGCGGACCTGGGCTCAGCTCTGCGTGCTGCGCTGTTGGTTCCCAGCGCACTGTGCTGCCTGTTCTCAGAGCGCTGCGCTGGCCGTTCCCTGCAGGGCTGCTGGGTTGTCTTCAGCAGGAGGTTAGCTTCTCTGTGCCGTTCTGTGGGTGCTGTGGCTCCAGAAGTTGTTCGGAGCTCCCTTTCACATTGTTTGAAATTTGTGTCGTCCACTCTCTTAATATCCACTACTAAATACTAAATCTGGGTCTTAGTCTACCTTGATTGTAGCAGCCTCCTCTTCCCACTTTTTTCCCCTTTAATACGCTGTTGAATATATTCAATATACTGATATGACCTATCTGTATCACATTCCTTTTCAAAGTTATCTATTGCGTCCTCATTATCAGTCATAGTGGACTTCAGCTTTTCCTTTTCTCGTCTTAGGTTATTTCTCTATTTCTTTCATATACCCTGCAGCCTCCTCTAGCCAAACACACTTCCCATGTGCTCCCTTGGCAGCTAGATGGGCCTAGCCTGGAGTTATGAAAACTCATCTTCCAGAATTCAAATCTGGCCCCAGACACTTACTGTGTGACCCTGGGCAACTCACTTGACCCTGTTTGCCTCAGTTCCTCATCTGTAAAATGATCTGGAGAAGGTAACGGAAAACCACTCCTATATCTTTGCAAAGAAAACCCTAAAACAGGTCACATAAGAGTTGGACACAACTGAAATACATAACAACAGCAGCAGCAGTAACAACACACTTTCTTTGGCCAAACTGAAAAGTCATTCTATATGGCTGTTCATGTAACTCAATTCACTGGGCAGGAACTGCCCAGTTCTTTTCATAAACTTGGCTCTAATATGTTTTCTGCTGCTTCACTCTGTTATTTGTGAACTGGAAACTCTTACCTTTGCACACAGATTTCAGAGGCTACATTGATACTCTGTACAACACAACATTAGAGACCTTTTCAGGTCAGCGGCTTAGCTACAAAAGGCAGAAGGTAACTGGAGTTGGGGCACAGTAAAGAAGACAAAGAAATCCAAAATGAGTGCTGGGAGGGAAATGGGAAGATCTCTGACTGGCATTTATAAGGCACCTACTATGAGCTAGGCACTTTACCAACATTATCTCATTTGACCCTCACAACAAACCTGGAGGTGGATGCCATTACTATCTCATACTACAGTTGACTAAACAAAATTAAGTGACTTGCCCCAAGTTACACAGCTAATAAGTGTCTGAGGCCTGATTTGAAGTCAGATGCTCCTGACTTCAGGTCCAGGACTCTATCCAGTATAGCACCTAGCTGCCTACCTTCCAGGGCAATGATCAATTCAATTCAGGGTAGGAAGTGAGCAAAAATATCCAGATGTGGTCTCACCTAGGCAGAGTACCATGGATCTTTCACATCCCTATTACTCCTAGAAGGTACTCCTCTTTGAATGGTACTACTTTAGATTTTGTTCGCTGCCACATCATACTGTTGATTCATAATAAGCTTCCAATCCACTAAAACTCCCATATCCTTTTTAGACAGATGGCTGTCTAACCATGTGTTTCCCCTCTTCTACTTGTGAAGTAGATTTTTTTAAACCCAAATGAAAGACTTTACTTTAACCCCTATTGCGTTTTATCCTAAATTTATCCCAATCATCAGAATCTTTTTCAATCTTGACTTTCATCCAGTGTGTTAACTATCTCTGACAACTCTGCGTCATCTGTAAATTTGATGAGAATGCTATTTATGCCCTTTTCCAAATTATTGGTAAGAATATTAAATAGCACAGAGCCAAGCAAAAATCCCCAAGACAACCCAATGGAGATCCTCTAGGTTGACTATAAACCATTAACGACTACTTATTAAATGTTTAATTGATCCACCTTGGGGCCGAGGTCCCATATGTCAGAATCTGAGTGCCTATGTGTGTGTGTGTTTACTTTTGCCAGGGTTCTGAGAAATTCTTTCAGACAGATAAATACCTCAAAGCTTTTTCTTTTCTTCTTGTGAAAATAAGTCACTTTAACAAGTACTTCTCAAAATGGTTGTCATTTCTTGGTAAATACTGTGGTTATCCTAACATATCAAACTACTTTTGACTAAAAAATAAAAAATAATGATAAAAAGATACTTCTAGTGGGGAAACTAGGTGGTGCAGTGAATAGAGCACTGGCCCTGGAGTCAGAAGACCTGAGTTCAAATCCAGCCTCAGACACCTGACACACTTACTAGCTGTGTGACCTTGGGCAAGTCACTTAACCCCAATTGCCTTGCCTTCTCTCCTCAAAATAAATAAATAAAAAGAATAAACTAAATTAAATAAATAAAAAAGATACTTCTAAAGCTGTTTCTTTTTCATCTTTAATTTGGATCAAAGTATCAAAAGGTTTGTTTGTTAATTACTCTTCTGAACTTAAAACATGACTTTTAGTCACCTATTATATCTAGAGAAAGTGGTTGTCATGATGGGACTCTTTCACATGACTCTGGAGTCTTTCTTAAAATTACTTTGCTACTTGATCCAAAAGGGGCAGTGAGTAACCTGTTATAGGATTATATGATTTAATGAATTTCTCTCTCTTTTTAAAGGCACAAGGGCTTTTTCAGGAAGTTCTCTGATACTTGGAATCACTCTCCTCATTATCCTGTTTTTTCAATTACTGGCTTTGTTGGGAGAAATGTTGTGAGTTTGCTACTGCTTTAGTTTCTAGATCAAGAGATGTAGTATATCAGATAATATTTTTTAGGAAAACCAGGAGAAATGATTGTTTAGTGGAAAGAACTCTGGATTTGGAGTTGTGTATAACAAACTTGAATCTTGGCTCTATTGTATCCTATCTCCCCAGTGGTCAATAAAAGTGAGCTGTCAAATGTCTTGGTCCTTCTCTCACCTTCCCCCTTTTTTCTTTCTTTTCCTGTGCTTCTTCCTCCCCCTTTGAGTTACAGACTAGAATGTAGCAAGGTTGTGGTACCAGGTGGGGAAGCAGGTAGGGAGATAACAGATTTAGAGTCCAACCCCTTCAGTTTACAGGTAAAGAAACCGAGGCTTAGAGAGTTTAAGAGGCTTACCTAAAGTCACACAGACAATAAGTGGCACGATCATGAATTGGGGCCAGATTCTGTGGCTCTAAATCCAGCATTCTTCCCACTATATGATGTTCCCTTCTCCCTCCTCCCACTCCAAGCAGAAAAGGGTAACTTTCAGGAGAAGCACATAGATAAGGTCTGTGTTTGCTCAGGCAGGCCTGAGAAAGGAGTTCCTGGATGTGTTTTTTTTTTTTTTTAACTTTTTATTTTCTTTTTTGAGAACAAATCAGAGACAAGAGTTTCTTCATGGTCTGTTCAAAAAAATCAGAAGTTACCAGAATATTTTGTTTTTGAGTTTGGGGAAGAAGCTGCATCAACAGCTGATTTTCAAGAGAAGATTCTCAGCAGAGGATTGCCTTGCAGCTGAAGGGCTAAAGGTATGTAAAGGTGGATTATTAAATCTGGACATTTCCAGTTCCACAACTGCTGTGAGCTGCTTGGATGGTGTGAATCCAAGGCAAATTGGGACCATCTATTTAGCAGTCCCTCAAAGTATCTTAACTTCTGGGGAGGAATCTAAAAAGTCTTATGGACTGTACGAGTGCTTTACATTCCTGCATTGTTCACAGGGGAGCAGCTTGGTAGAGCAGTGGATAGAGCATTGGCCTGGAGTGAGGGAGCTCAAAGTCAATCTGAGACATTCACTAGGTGTGTGACCCTGGGCAAGTCACTTAACCCCATTTAACTCAGTTCTTCATCTGCAAGATGAACTGGAGAAGGAAATGATAAACCATTCTAGTATCTGCCAAGAAAACTCCAAATGGGTCAAGAAAATGACTGAACAACAATAAAAAACTGTTCATAGGATCCTGTGAGGCTTCTGTGTAATCATTTTCTGTGGTATGTGAAATAAAGGTTTTTCTATACCAGGTTACCATAGTATACTTGGGGTGCCTGTGCAGATGGTGAAGACATTGCTACTCACTTTTGGGAAACACAGACTTAAACCACACGTAAGCTCTATTTTGGATTAACTCCAGGTGGGGCGATATGCCAAAGAGAAAAATTAAGACTTTTGGAGGAGAGGAGTGGGGATCATGATCTCAGGACTTAGGCCCAGGTCTACGTGAACCTAAAGTCCTTTGAGGAGGGGGGAAGGTCACAGGTGACAAGTATAAGATCTTATATATCTGAGAATCAGTCAGGCAGCATTCAAGACAAATAAATACCTTTTAGAATTCTATGATTGAACTCCATGGCATACGTTCATCTCCATAATGAGAGTTATCAATCAGGACAAGTAAAGGTCTCCAGAAATGGTATAAAGTATTAGTTTTATCAGATAAAAGTTAAACTGATAGTCTTGACAAGAGTCAGGTTGACTCCTGGCTGTGCTGACTTTATGCTAGGGCCGCCTGCCAATGCCCCTTAATTAGTACCCTCCCCACAATACCCATAAACTGAAATATGTTAAAACAGTTAACCAAAAATTATACCTGTACACAACAAAATGAAGTAACATCCTCCAGGAAACTGAACTATGGTGAAAATTAATGGCTTAATTAATAATGTATATCTCCTTCAAGGCATTATAGCTGGATAAAGAGTTTAATAAAGGACAAGAAAGTTTCATTATTACTCATTAACAAATGATTAAGCACTCTAACACAAGAACATAGGGACAGTGTGCTATTCTTCTAGGTTACCTTCCACAGATTCCATAAGATTGACCATATGTACCAACTGCCTTTTCTTCTTGTTTGGCAGCATCTCTATTCTCTGCCTTTTACTAAAGGGTCCCACTTTTTTTTATAACAACTATGCTACTGTAGATAGGTATTTAGAGGTAGGTAGAAGACTTGATTAGATTGGTCAGACAGAGTGGCACAGTTTATAGTGGATATCTACTTTCTATATCACTTAAATCACCTCACTATAGCATACGAACATTTATATTTAGAAAAAATATAAGTCCCAAATAAGTATTTAAGATTTAGTTTGGAAACCTTCTAACATTGCTTTTTTTTTTTTTTTAAAGCAATTGGGGTTAAGTAACTTGCTCAAGGTTACAAGGCTAGTCATTATTTATGCGTGGGTGCTCATTTTCTGAGGCCAGATCTGAGGCCAGTCATCCAAACTCCGAGGCCGGCGCTCTTACTCACTGCTCCACCTAGCCGCCCCTTTAGGGCAATTGGGGTTAAGTAACTTGCCCAAGGTTACACGGCTAGGTTTTTGTTTGTATGGATTAAGTGTCGGAGGCCGGCTCCGAACTCAGGTCCTTCTGATTCCAGGGCCGGCGCTCTATTCACTGCGCCACCTAGCCGCCCCTAACATTGCTTTTTAATAACTAGTTGTCAGTGGACATCAGGCTCCAGTGATGGAAGAGGACACTGTGGTGAGATGAGAGCTACTGGCTACTGCTACATTTTGTTGCTGTTGTTTGTTGTACTGGAGTGGTTAGCCATTTCCTTCTCCAGCCCATTTTACAGATAAGGAAACTGAGGCAAACAGGGTTAAGTGACTTGCCCAGGGTCACACAGCTAGTAGGTGTTGGAAGCCTGATTAGAATAGAGATATCCCCGACTCCAGGCCTGGTGCTCTATCTACTGAGTTATCCATAGCCTCCCGTTATCATTTTATCAGTACAACTCTATCATCAGTTCCATTCATTCAAGTAGCAGGCTTCAAACTACCACCTTCCTAAAATGGGATACTGATGTACTCTGGTATGATCTACTCCTCATCACTATTAACCAGAAGTATCTGATTCACTAGAATAGCTGTCAGAAATATAGCTGGATTCTGAAGTCATGATAAAGAATGAACATGTAGAAATCAGACTTCAGAACTTATGTACCATTAATGTTCTGTCAAAGAGTCTAAATAATGTCTCAACTCCAAAGCCTTCTATTTTGGAAGACAATGTGCTATAGTAATCATCATTAAGGCGAATTATTAAGTCAAATGTGCATCCTCCCAAACTATGTTTTCACTAATACCTTCTAAACCAATTTCTAAACTACTTATTGTTTCTGTTTCATTTCTTCCCACTTTATGCTGAGCAATTAGGCTGCAGGCTTCTTGAAGGCAAGGACTTCATCTTTAATTTCTGTTATATCTTCTCTGCAGGGTTTGGTGTTTTAATAAATATTTCTTGGGGGGAAGAGTCAAGGTGGTGGAGTAGAAACAGGACTTCCAAGCAGCTCCAGCTCCCTCCTTCCCCAATCCATGTAAAAGGAGACTCTGACAAACTCTGGAGCTACAGAACCCACAAAATGACACAGAGAAGCTGGCCTCCTGCTGAGGACAGCCTGGCAGGAATTGGCCAGCACAGTGCTCTGGGAGCCAAGGCCAGGCCTGAGTGAGCCAGAGGTTTTAGCCCCAGAGTGGGCCTGACCAGCAGCCAGCTGGAGGGACTTCAGAACACCAGCAGCTGTGGCTGTTTCCAGAATTATCAACACATAGATGCTAAGGACAAAGTGAGAGGTCAGTGCAATATGGACTTCGGGACCCACTGGGAGTGCATTGGCCTTTTCCCCTGGGTTAAGAAGCTGCTGAGACGCTTTGGTGCAGACTGCACCACATTGCAGCTTCAGCTCCTGGCCTGCAGACTGTAGGGGGACCCAGCGACCAGTCTTGGGGGTAATCGCTCTGCTTTAACCTGCTTGGATCTGGATTGCAGTCCAGGGTGGAAGTCCTGGGGTGTGTGACCAGCTTGCCAGAGCTTGTGGAGCATTCAGAGAGGGCACCCAACTAATACCTCCAGCAGCTGAGAAAACCCCAGCTTTTGGGATGGAAGTTCCCTTGTCTGGTGGCAGTCCTAATGTGGCAAAAAGCCCAAAAGTCAAGTAATTAAGTGGGAACATAACCAGGCAAAGGAAGCAAAATAAACAGAAGAATCCAACATTAGACTCCTATTTTGGGGACAAAAAAGCATCAAAGCATGGAACAGGAGGAAGACAGTGAAGTCAGAATTCCTGCACCAAAAGCTTCAAATGAAAATATGAGCTGGTTACAAGCCACAGAGGACCTTAAGAAGCAGATAAGAGAAGTGGAGGAAAAATTGGGAAGAGAAATGAAAATGATGCCCTAAAAATAGACTAATTCAAATGGCAAAAGAGGCTGAAAAAGGCAATAAGGAGAGGAATGCCTTAAAAAGCTGAATTTCCCAGATGGAAAAAGAATCTCAAAAGCTCACTGAGGAGAATCTTTCCTTCGGATTTAGAATGGACCAAAGGGAAGCTAGTGAATTTTTGAGAAATCAAGATGCTGTTAAACAGAGCCAAACAAATGAAAGAATGTGAAATATCTCATGGGAGAAACCACTGACATGGAAAATAAATCCAAGAGAGATAATTTAAAAATTACTGGACTACCTGAAAGCCATGATCAAAGAAAGAACCTAGAAATCATCCTCCAAGAAATTCTCAAGGAAAACTGCCCTGATGTTTTAGAACCAGAGGGCAAAATGAGGTTGAAGGAGTCTACCGATCTCCTCCTAAAAAAGATCCCCAAAAGAAAACTCCTAGAAATATCATAGCCAGGTTGTGGAGTTCCCAGATGAAGGAGAAAATATTACAAACAGCCAGGAAGAAATAATTTGAATATTGTGGAAACACAATCAGAATAACACAGGATCGGGCAGCTTCTACAATGAGGGATTGAAGGGCCTAGAATATGATATTCTGGAGGTCAAAGGAGCTGGGACTAAAGCCAAGAATCACCTACCCAGCAAAACTGAGTATCATGTTTCAGGGGAAAATATGGTCACTCAGTGTATTAGAGGACTTTCAAGTATTCTTGAAGAAAAAACCAGACTTGAATAGAAAATTTGACATTCAGATACAAGAAGCAAGAGAAGCATGAGAAGGTAAACAGGGAAAAGAAATCAAAAGGAACTTAACAAAGTTGAACTATTTACATTCCTACATGGAAAAATGATAATTGTAACTCATGAAACTTTTCTCAGTATGAAAATAGTTGAAGGGAATAGAAGGTGTATGAATACATATGTGAATGTGTGTATGTATGTTGACAGGTATACATAGATAGAGGGCACAGGACCAATTTAATAGGAAGGGATGATACTTAAAAGGTGGAATTAAGAGGTGAGAGAGGAATATAATGAGAGGAGATGGAGAGAGACAGAATGGGGCAAACTATCTCATATAGAAGAGGCAAGGTGAAATGGTTACAATGGAGGGGAAGAACAGGAAGGCATAAGGGAATGGGTCAACCTTACTCTCATTGAATTTGGCTCAGGGAGGGAATGACAGACACACTAAATAGGGTATCTCACCCTACAGGAGAGTAGGGGGGGAGGGGATGAGAGGGGGGATGATGGAAGGAAAGGCAGACTGGGTAGAAGGGAAGTAGGAAGCACACACTTTTGAAAAGGGGCAGGACTAAAGTAGAGAATAGAACAAGTGGGATGTGGGATAGGAGGGAGGGAAATATAATCATTCTTCTACAATATATCTACTATGGTAATGTTTTGCATTAGCTACACATGTACAACCTATATTGAAATGCTTATCTTCCCAGTAAGTGTGGGTGACAAGGGAGGAAGAGAATGAATTTGGAATTCAATGTCTTAAAACCAAATGTTTATATTTATACATATATGTTTATATTTATACATATACTATTATTAATACTATTTTACATTTAATTGGGAAATAAGAGGAGGGGGTATCCCAGGGGACTGCTATTTTGGGGAGGTGGGTAGGGGAAAAACAGGGAGAAAATTTGTAACACAAAAACTGGTGGAAATGAAGCAATACAGAAGTTAATAAAGCATTTGAAAAAAAATTTCTTGGTAGACTGGCTTTCATTTGAGAAGATAATAAATAAATCTCTAGAAATATACCCATGCTCTACCATGAAATATTACATGGTTATCAAATGGTTATTATTAACAGGGTTTTAAAGGACATATATTATTCAGAGCCAGTTTCTCACTATATTCTGAAAACTGGGAGGCTAGGATTTGATTCAAAGCTCATTATAAATCAAAGTTTAGATCAGACTAACAAAGTCCATTGCTTCAAGTAATAACTTGTAAATGCTTAACTCAGAAGATATGCCCAACCTCTTATAATAAAAAAGATTTCCAATCACTTTATTACTTAAAAGCTAAAAAATACTTATTACCTTTATCACAAGTAGAGAAAGATATGAAAGACCAATTTGTATGGCTGTTTAAATGAAAGGGTACCATGTGACACTAAAAAAAAAGTATGCCAGGAAAATAATCTGATTCTGTTTCTACAATAATGCTAACTATTTAGGATAAAATCACTAATTATGAAGGCTTGGCAAGTAGACCAGCAGAAAAATACAGAACTTCTATTTGCCAAGTATGTTTTTGCTGCTTGTTAATGCATTTTGAACTCTATTACAAGGCAATATAATTCCCTTGTGAATAGTAATTAAAATGATACTATATGACTTTTGGGGGTAAGATTATTTTTTTAAAGTCTAGGTCTTTGAATTAAAATATAATGCTAATTATATATAGAATCATTCTCTCATGCATCAACACTTAAATGGTTTGATGGGAAACTCCTAAGGAAAAAAGACATTTGGAAGGAAGTCTGCAATACCATCTCCCATTAATAAGCAAAATTTCAGCCATAAGGACTAATATGAACAAGTAGAACCTCTTTGAACCAGGTGGATGGAATCAGTAAAGTTTGCAATATACTATTCAGGTGAAGAGCTTCCTGAAAACTTAGGTATTTGGTGGGGGAAAAGTCTGAAATGATTTTGGAGCTGCAACATGCTATATCCACAACAGATACGATATTTGTTAGGAGGCAGCTAGGTGGTACAGTGGATACAATGCTGGTGTTAGAGTCAGGAACACTCACTTCCTGAGTTCAAATCTAGCCTCAGACACTTCCTAGCTGTGTGATCCTGGGCAGATCACTTAACCCTACTGGCCTTGGTTTCCTCATCTATAAAGTGAGCTGGAGGAGGAATGGCAAACCACCCCAATATCTTTGCCCAGAAAACCCCAAAGGGGATCACGAAGAGTCTGATGTGACTGAAATATAACTGAACAAATAATATTTATTGTATAGCACTTGAAACAGAAGTATAGGATTGTCATTTGTGTGGATGGAATGATGCTGACCACAGAAAAGAAGTGACTGTTTTATTTCTATCTTTTTCTGCCAAGAATGACCTTTGGATTGTAAAGGACAAAACAAAGTAGCTAAAAGTGATTAAATGAGGTAAGACAGAAGATAGAATCTAGCTTCTAGTGATGAATTCCAGCCACTTGGCCCAAATGAACTACTTCCTTGAGTTCTGAAAGATGTGATATGATGGATGTGACTGCTAAGCTACTGTCAGCAACATCTGAAAGATTGTGAAGAGGTACCCTAGGACTGGAGAAGGGTATATGTTGTCCTGATTTCCAAAAAAGGGAAGAGACTAGTCTGCACACTTTGGGCCAGGAAGCTTGATTTCAATTTCCAGCAAAGTTCTAGAACATATTACTAAAGATATGATTAGTGGGTCTTTATAAAATGGATCATGCAGAGGATCATGAAAAGTAAAGCCTGGCTTTAGCAAGAAAAACAAGCCAGACCAACCTTATTTTGTTTTTCAACAGGGTTACTAAATTGTAGGATCAGCAGAATGCTATAGTGTTTACCTAGATTGTAATGGAATATTTGATGAAGCCTCTCACGCTATTTTTGTGAAAAGGAAAGAAAATTATGTTGTAGATGATGGCACAATTAGATGGATTTGGAACTGGTTGAATGGATAGACTGAAAGAGTTTTATGACAACTTGGAAAAATGTATTCACAGTGGTGTGTCACAAGAATCTGTGCTTGGCCCTGTGGTATTTAGCATTCTATTAATGATTTGCACAAAAGCAGAGGATAGCATCCTTAACAAATATTCAGGTGATACAAAATTCACAGGAATAATTAACAATGGGCAACAGCATTAGGATTTTAAAAGATCTTGATAGGAATCAGCGGTGGGGAACCTGTGGCCTTAAGGCTACATGTGGCCATCAGGATAGACCATTGGGATGAATCTAAGACAAAATTTAATGAAGATCACAGTAAAGTTTTGCTTGTAGGCTCAAAAAATATCTGCTTTCTAAGTACAAAATAGTTAGCATGGTTAGATAGTAGCTTGTTTGAAGAAGTTCTGGGAATTTTAGTGGATTGCAAAATCAATGTGTATCAACAATGTGATATAGTAGCCAAAGAGTCGAATGCAATCTTGAGCTACCATAAAAGAGGCAGTGCTTCCAGGCCACATATGGAATATTTTGCCTAGTTCTGAATGCCATTGCTTAGAAAGGACATTGTTGAATTGGAAAGTGTCCAGAGGAATGAACAAGGATATTGAAAGGCCTTGAGTTCCCAGTATATAAGGAATGGTTGAAAGAAATGTGAATGTTTAATCTGAAGAAAAGACTCAGGAGGACATGATAACTATCTTCAAGTATTTAAAGGGCTGTCATATAGGCATCCCCTCAATTTCCAATTCTTTGCCACCACAAAAAGAACTGCTATAAGTATTTTTGCACATATAAATCCTTTTCCTTTTCTTTTTTGGCTCTCTTTGGGATAAAGACTTACTAATATATTGCTGGGTCAAAGGGTATGCACAGTTTTATAGGATTTTTTTTGGGCATAGTTCCAAATTGTTCTCCAGAACGGTTAGATTCTTGTTTGTAATCTTAGTTTGTTTGCCCTTTGCAATATCATATTCCAAACCCTCTGATCCTTTAACATAGAAGCTGCTAAATCCTGACTTTGGCTCCATGATATTTTAAATATATTCTTCTGGCTGCCTATGGTATTTTCTCCTTGACCTGGGAGCTCTGGAATTTGGCTAAAATATTCTTGGGAGTTTTAATTTTGGGACCTCTTTCAGGAGGTGATCAGTAGATTCTTCTAATTTTTAGTTTATCCTCTGATTCTTGGATAGCAGGGGAAGTTTTCCCTGACAATTCCTTGAAAGATGTCGAGACTTTTTTTTAATGGATCATTGCTTCAGGTTACCCAATAATTCTTATTTTATCTGTCCTCAATCTATTTTTAAGGTCAGTTGTTTTTTTTCAATGAGGTATTTCACATTTTCTTCTATTTTTTCATTCTTTTGATCTTGTTTTTATTCTTTCTTGATATCTCATGGAGTCATTGGTTTTCACTTGCTCAAGTCTAATTTTTAAGGAATTATTTTTTCAGTGAGCTTCTGTACCTCTTCTTCCATTTGATCAATTCTGCTTTCTAAGGAATTCTTTTCTTTGTACCTCTTTTTCCCATGTGGCCAATTCTGCTTTTTAAGGATCTCCAGTTGATTTCTGTGCTTCTTTTATCATTTGGTCCATTCTGTTGTTTAAGGCATTATTTTCTTCAGAGTGTGTGTGTGTGTGTGTGTGTGTGTGCGCGCGCGCGCACACCTTCTTTGGCTCTTTTGTTTCATGATTTTCTTGCATCACTCTCATTTCTTTTCTCAATTTTCCCTCTATGTCTCTTATTTGAGTTTTTTTTTTTTAAGCAATTGGGGTTAAGTAACTTGCTCAAGGTTACACGGCTAGTCATTATTTATGTGTGGGTGCTCATTTTCTGAGGCCGGATTTGATCTCGGGTCATCCCAACTCCGAGGCCAGCTCTCTTACTCACTGAGCCACCTAGCTGCCCCTTTAGGGCAATTGGGGTTAAGTAACTTGCCCAAGGTTACACGGCTAGGTTTTTGTTTGTGTGGATTAAGTGTCGGAGGCTGGCTCCGAACTCAGGTCCTTCTGACTCCAGGGCGGGCGCTCTATTCACTGCGCCACCTAGCCGCCCCTCTTATTTGAGTTTTAAAACCCTTTTTTGAGCGCTTCCAGGAATTCTTTTTAAGTCTGAGACCAATTTACATTTTTCTTTGTGGCTTTGGATGTAGCTATTTTGACTTTATTTTCTTTTTCTGAATTTTTTTGACCTTCCCTATCACCATACTATCTTTTTATGGTCAGGTTCCTTTTTTTGGTTTGCTCATTTTCCCACCCTGTTTCTTGACTTTTAACTTCATGTTAAGGTTGGACTCTGTTTCTAGGGTGGAAGGAGCACTGTCCCAAGTGTCAGATTTTTTTTTTTTGCTGTTGTTTTCAGAGCTACTTCTGGGGGGGTGGGGGGGAGTTTCTGTAAATTTTTAGTTTTCCAAGGTGGTAGGATCTAAGGAGAGGTGTGGTCACCGCTTTCCTGGCCTATGCCATTGTCTGTGACCATAAGAAGTCTTTTCCACTGTAAAATTTTGACCAGGGTCCCTGCATGCTCTAGTGTGCCTTCTTGCCCTATGACTGCAACCTTGAACCACATATGGGCAATGCAATAGAGTACTATAGCCAGTGCCAGCAAAGGCATTTAACTAGGAGCTGGGGGAATAAAAGTGGCACCTGGTTCAGTGCCTGTAATCTCCTTCTGATTAGTTCTTCAACCTCCTTACTGTCCGTGGGCTGAAATCTCTGGAAGCTATAGTGGCCAATTCAATGCCTACTGTTGGATGCTAGGGCATGGTCCATGCAAGACTATGCTCTACTCTCATTCAGTGATATAGATTTTTCCTGCTAACCTTCTAAGTTGTCTTGGGCTGGAAAACTGTTTCACCTCGTCCCTTTGTTGGTTCTGCTGCTTCAGAATTCATTTTGAGGCATCATTTAAAGCTGTTTGGAGGGGAATTTGGAAAAGCTCAGTTGAGGCTGTGCCTTTACTCTGCCATCTTCCCTCTCTTGCCTTCTTTACCAATTTCATTTAGGGAGGGAATGTGGCCAGTCCACCTATCACTGCAGTAAGATTTTGGTGCTTTCTACCTAGACAGCATTCATTTCTGATTCTCCTCTCATGGGTCTTTTTAGCTACAATAATATGGACATCCATAACTTGAGTTCACTTTATCTAAAAAACCTTTATCAAGATAAGAATGAGGGGCAACAGGTCACATATAGTGAGAGCCAGATGATGAAAACAGTCATGGGATTATAATATTTGAAGGTAGAAGATTATCTAGTCAGAAAGCCTCATTTTACACATAAGGGAACTAATTTCCTGAAAAGTTTTGAATTAGATGTCTAGTAGGCATCTCATCTCACATCCAACATGATCAAAATAGAGCTCAGTACCTGTCTCTTCCTCTCTAATCTATCCTCTATGCAGTCATCAAAAACGATATCCTTAAAGCTCAGGTCTTACCATTCACTCCTGAAATAGCTTTAGTGGTTCCTTATTGCTTCTAGGATGAAACAAACACTTCTGTTTCACATTCAAGGTTCTTTACCATCTGGTTTCAGCCTATCTTTACAAAGCCTTATTACAAAGTCCTCCTTTTCCCACACTTTATAATTCAGCCAAATTTACCTACATGCTATTGAGACTCACACACTATATTCTATTTCCTGCCTTCATGCTTTTGCATTATCTTCCCCCCCCCCGCCCCACACCCCACCTCCTGCCTGGAATACACTCCCACCTCATCTTTTGCCTCTTTTTCCTAGCTTCATTCAGAGGTCAATTCAAGATCCACCTCTTACACCTCTTATAGGAGACCTTCCCTGATCCTCCATGCTGTTACTGCCTCCTCCTCTCTTTTCCACACTGTAATTACCTTCCTTTTTTTTATGGGATCTTAAATGAAGAGTTGAAAGGAAACTAGGATGTTATTTGGTCCAACCTCCACATTTTACATATTGACAAAACCGAGGAAGGTAAACTGTCAAAGGCTCAAAAGATATATTTTCTATTTACTTATATGTGTTCTGAATATCGTAGAACAAGCTGTCCCTCCCAGGATAAAGTGAGTACCTGAAATTTGCTCATAATGTTGTTTAACTCAGCCTTGGACATTCCAAACCTTCGCAACTCCCTCAGTCTCTTTTCCTTTCTGACTAAAGGGCTGGAATATGGTATACTAAATTCCTCTCAAAACTTTCCTTTACAGAGGACTGGGTTCTGGGCTTTCTAGCTAACTATCCACTTATCATTCACAGCTCTGCTTGGTGTGAACTCCACAGAACATAATATCCCCACTTCAGGTATGCCAGGTATCCCTGTCCCCTCCCTTCCATCTTGTCTTCTCCCTTTAGATTGTAAGCAACTCAGGGCAGGGACTGCCTTTCTTTTTCTTATTTGTATCCCCTGGTGCTTAGCATAGTGCCTGGCCCATAGTAGGTGTTTAATAAATGTTTACTGCATTGAAGTGAATATGTATACATGTTTTCTCCCCTAATATAATGTAAGTTCCTTGAGGGGAGACATTATTTTATTTTTGTCTTTTTTTTCCCCTCTTAACAGATAAATCCTTGTTGATCGATCACGCAAAACTACACAAATGCACAATGCTCTGTTCCTTCTACTAGCAGGCCCACTTTCCTAGTGCAGGCTTTTAACACCTCTTGCCTAGTAGAAGTGTTTTACTTGTTCTCTCTGTTTAAAATCTCTTCCCATTCCCACCCATCCTCCACACAGCTGATTATCAAAATGATTTTCCTAAGGTATATGTCTGACTCCATAAACTCCTATGGCCATCTACTACCTTTAGGATCAAATATAAACTGTCATGTTTGTCATTTCAAGCTTTATAAAACCTAGACCCTTTCTACCTTTCTAATATTTTGCTCATTACTTCCCTTTGTGATGCAATTGTATTGACTTATTTGCTATTCCTCACAATGATACTCCATCTTCTGTCCCCATGTCTTTGCAATGGCTGTCATCCATTCCCAGAATGCTATACTTTCCCAGCTCTGCCTTTTGGCAGACTCAACACAAGTACCAACTTCTGCAGGAGGCCTCTCCCTGCCCCCTCAGTCACTACAGCCTTCCTCTTTAAAACTATCTTCCATTTATTATATTTCTTGTATATATCTTTTTATGTACATGCTATCTTTCCCATTAGAATATAAGCCCTTTAAGGGCAGGGATTGTTTTTCACTGTTTTCTTTGTACCCCCTATGCTTAGCTTTATGCCTAGGGCTGTATATGAGATAAAGGCTTAATAAATGCTTGTGGATTAATTGATTTAAAACTAAGTATATTTATAGTGTGATAAAGCTTTAAATTTGCATCCTAGGAAGGATATCTTCCCCACTTAGCATATAAGATCATAGGATCATATATTTTCAATTGGAAGGGACCAAAACCCCTTATTTTAGAGGTCGGGAAACTGAGGCCCAAAGTTAAATGATTTAACTGAGGTTATACAAACAGTAAGTGGCAGGGCTAGGATTTGACTCTAGGTCCTCTGACATCATAATGAGCAATCTTTCTTCTGCACCAGATACAGCTCCCTCATCTTTTGTAGTATTTGGAGTACTCAATTCTCCTGCCAGTTGGAAATTGAGCAGTTTTATGCACTGACATTTAGTGCAATAGTATTATGGTTATCTTTGTTCTCTAGGATAGAGGTTAAAGGAACAGATTTCAGGTTAAGATAAATTATCTTGCCTCCTTGCATACTACATGAAGCATAGGATTATGATACAAAGCACCTGGTTCTTTCTGCCCATTTCCTTTTTCCTTGGGCTCTTCTGGTCATTCTTACCTCTCAAGTCCTGCTGTGTACGAGCACCACTCATGCTCTGTCTGGGCATTCGGAGAGAAGTTCGCAAAGGAGTATGCCTTTGTTCATCCAGGTAAGCAAGGTCCTCCAAGTGGGCAGAGCTGGTAGCTGCCAAGCAAAAACAATCCAGTAAGAATCTAGAAAGTTGGAAAATATCTTATAACATTAGTCTGTAGCATGCAATTTATAAACATTAAAGTGATATACAAATTTGAGTTATTATTAAGACAAATGTCTACATTAGAGAAGCCTCTGTCAACCTGAAAAGGTGAAGAAAAATCATCTAATTATTTTTAGCAATTTTTTCTTTAAAAATGTTAGAATGATTAAAAATAGGAATAGATCTTGCTACTGTATGTGCACCTGGAAAAGAATAAAGGTAAAATAGATAATGGGTGCTTGGCATAGTTGCCAGATGCATAACAAATATTGTCCTAGGATTTATAGGAAATGACCTATGAACACTGGTACCAAAATAATTTCTGATGCCTAGTGAAACTGGCAGAGGAAGCAATTCCTATTTTCTTTAACTGTATGGTTGGGTTTAGGGCAGAAAGGCTTAAATGTGGCTATATGGGGAGATTTTATCAGTTGCCACGGATGTGGAATGCCAATGGGCCTGCTCTATAATGAGTCAAATATAAAATAAAAAAAACATAAGAATTCAAAAGCTAGGGGACACTCAATATAATGAAAACTTCAAGAAAGGGGGGAAAAAGGGCTGAAAAATAACTTCCTATTTTTAAATTAATATCTCCTGTGACCTTCCCGTGTAATAGGTCAGCATGGGTTTCCATTTGATTGCTCTAAGGTTTACTACGGAGGGGAGTGTTTTGCATCAGAATAACATTTAAGTTCAATTTCGATATTTAATTGCTTCTTAAGTAGAAGCCACAGCACTTCATTTTACAAACGATGCCCTCCATAAAGTGCTTGTCACATAGTAAGTGCTATATAAATGTTAGCTACTATTATAAAATGTATAAAACTACTAACCTGCTATTATAGAGTGTCTTAAAGAATATAAAATTTTCTTACAACAAACCCATGAAGTACATAGTGCAAATATTGCCACCCTCTTTTTATAGATGAGGAAGCTGAGACAGAAGTTAAGTGACTTGGAGACACAACTAGTCAATGTCAGAGCAGAGATCTGAACTCAAGTCTAGCACTCCTAAAGAAAAAGCTACACTGATGTTTACTAAATTTCTCCTCATAAAGGTTTTATCACTTGGGTATATAGAATTGAATTCCTAGTGGGCACCTATTACATGACTGTGGATTTAACTGATCAGTTAAAGAAGATATAAAAAAATTTCTTCACAAATAACTTGAAAACTCATTGAGATGTTAGAGCTTATAGCTCAGGAAAAAACTGATTTGTAAATAGAAAAGCAAATTGAAACAGGCATACATCAAAAGGATGAATAAGAAAATAAAAATCTGAGTTAAATCAAAGAAGCCCCCCTGCCTTTTTTACACTAGTGCTTCTATTTCACAACAGGACTTTACTTCTTATTTTAATCTAAGCAATCATATATATATATATATATATATATATATATATATATATATATATATATATATCAGTTGGAGGTTTTGTGACTTTGGGGACAGTTAGGGGGACTACATAGCGTTTCCTGCCCTTCTCTCTTCAAATACAAATCCCTGGCTTCATAAAATATGCAAATAAATACAATGATTACATGTTAACACAGAGGAGCAAAAAGGCAAAAATTCTAAAAGGCTTCCTGCTTGTTCCTCAGCTGGAAATAAAAGTTTGCTCTGGGATAAAAGAGAAGATTTCATGATGTTTTCAGTGAAGGAGACAGAAGACTCTTTATGCTACCAAAGGAAACAGGAAATCAGTTTTTGCGAACTGACGATAAATTAGAAGTGAGCCACACTCCCAAGTGAGAGACTATCAGTGATAAGAATATTTTATTAGTGATTGAGAATTAGTTTCTGGCTTGCTACCAGTAACTATATTATTTTCTTTTTTCTTTCTATTCTTTATTATTATGAATGAGACAAACATAAAAAATGAATATTCCCTATACAGAGAATAGAAAAAGAGGACTATACACAAAACCATGAATCTCTACATGGAGTTTGTTCCTTCAAATAAATTTAACATTTAACATAAGTTCTAATACTACACTAATGGTTTATGGTCCTCTTAAATTTCCTTCTGCTCTCATTTGTTTATTTTTTAAATGGTTCACTGTTTTTTTCTTCCTCCTCATTTCTCCCTCTGCTCCCAAAAGAAAAAAGAAAAGCCTTTTCTTGTAACAAATAAACTATGAAAAAATGGACATATTGGCCATATCTGAAAATGTAGGACTCATTCTGTAACTCATCACCAGTCTGAATGAAGGAAGGAAGCATGAAACGACCATTAGCCTTCTATTGTTATAAATGGGCATTGTGTTGATCACATTTCTTAAATCTTTCATGTCAGTTTTCCTTTATAATGTTTGTTGTAGTAATTGTACAAATTGTTCACATTGTTTTGCTCATTCCACTCTACATCAGTTCATTGAAGTTCTCCCAGATTTCCCTCAATCTGTCCCTTCTGTCATCTCTTACAACATAATATTCCATTTCATTCATGTACCATTATTTGTTCAGCCATTCCCCAATTGATTGGCACCCACTTTGTTTCCAGTTTTTTGCCATAAAAAATGTGTCTCTACAAATATTTTTGTACATACGGTCCTTTCCCTCTTTCGTTTGATCTCTCTAGGGCATAGGTCTAACACTGATATCACTGGGTGAAAAGGTATATATGCACAGTGACAGTATAGATCCAAATTGTTTTATAGAATGGTTGAATCACTTCACAGGCATATCACCAGTGTATTAGTGTGCCTGTCTTCTCAAAGACCATCCATGTTAGTTTTACTTTATGCTACTATATATGATTACTTTTTTTTTTTTTAAGCAATTGGGGTTAAGTAACTTGCTCAAGGTTACAGGCTAGTCATTATTTATGTGTGGGTGCTCATTTTCTTTTTTTTTTTTTAAACAAATGCTTTTTTAACTTCTGTTTTACATCATTCATTTCCACCAGATTTTGAGCTGCAATCATTTTCCCCCCATTATTCCCCTACCCAACCTCCCAGAATAGCAGTCCCACAAGATATCGCTTCCTCCAATCTGCTCTCTCCCATACCTTCTCCCATACCCCCTTTGACTTTTCCATTAGAGGAAGGTGAATTTTTGTGTCCCAATGCCTGCACATCTTATCTCCCTATTACAAGCAAAAGAGTATTAATATTAGTATTTATATATATATTTGAAACATTTAATGTTAAGACCTCGAATTTCAGATCCATTTCCTTCCTCCCTTGTCACCCATTCCCTCTTGGGAGATAAGTAATTCAGTACATGTTGTACATGTCTGGCTATGCAAAACATTATCATAGTAGATATATTGTACAAGGCTGCTTATAATTCCCTCCCACTCATCCCACCCCCCACCTGGTCCATTCCCCACATGATCCTGTCCCTCTTCTATAGTGGGTACTTCTAACCTCCCCTCCCCCCAAGGATGCCCTCCCATCCATCATCCCTCCTCTCATCCTCCTTCCCCCTATCCTGCTGCAGATTGAGATATCCAATTTAGTATGTATGTCATTCTCTCCCTGAACCAAATTCAATGTGAATGTGGTTTTGCCTTTTTAGCCTTCCTATTCTCCCCCTCCCTTGCAACCACTTCCCCTTGCTTCTTCTACTTGGGATAGTATACCCTACCCTGTCTCTCCCCATCTCCTCTTGCCACTTTCCTCTCTCACCTCATAGTATCATCCCTTGAGTATTCTCCCTTCCCAACAAATTCAACCTATGCCCTCTATCCATATATAACTGTAACCATATACACACACATTCACATATGTATTCATATGACCACACACCCTTCTTCCATTATTTTTATAGTGAGAAAGATATCATCAGTCACAGTTATCACTTTTCCATATAGGAATGTAAATAGTTCAACTTTGATAAGTTCCTTTTGATTTCTTTCCCCTGATTACCTTCTCAGGCATCTCTTCCTTCTTGTGTCTGGATGTCAAGTTTTCTATTCAATTCTGTTTTTTTCCTCAAGAATGCTTGAAAGTCCTCTATTCCACTGAATGACCATATTTTCCCCTGAAACAAAATACTCAGTTTTGCTGGGTAGGTGACCCTTGGGTTCATTCCCAGTTCTTTTGCCCTCTGGAATATCATATTCCATGCCCTTCGATCCCTCAGTGTAGAAGCTGCCAGGTCCTGGGCTATTCTGATTGTGTTTCCACAATATTGAAATTGTTTCTTCCTGGCTGCTTGTAGTATTTTCTCCTTGATCTGGGGATTCTGGAACCTGGCTATAATATTCCTGGGAGTTTTCTTTTTGGGATCTTTTTCAGGAGGTGATCTGTGGATTCTTTCAACCTCTATTTTGCCCTCTGGATCTAAAACATCAGGGCAGTTTTCCTTGAGAATTTCTTGAAGGGTGATTTCTAGGTTCTTTCTTTGATCATGGCTTTCAGGTAGTCCAATAATTTTTAAATTGTCTCTCCTGGATCTATTTTCCAGGTCAGTGGTTTTTCCCATGAGATATTTCACATTGCCTTCTAATCTTTCGTTTGTTTGGATCTGCTTAACAGCATCTTGATTTCTCATAAAGTCATTAGCTTCCATTTGCTCCAGTCTAACTCTGAAGGAATGAATTTCCTCAGTGAACTTTTGAGATTCTTTTTCCATCTGGCAAATTCGACTTTTTAAGGCATTCTTCTCCTCATTGCCCTTTTGGGCCTCCTTTGCCATTTGAGTTAGTCTATTTTTTAAGGTGTTGTTTTCCTCAGTCAGGCTGTTGACCCTCATTTCATACTTTTCCTGCATCCTTCTCATTTCCCTTTCTAATTTTTCCTCCACTTCTCTTATTTGATTTTTAAAGTCCTTCTTAAGGTCCTCTATGGCCTGCAACCTGCTCATGTTTTCCCCTGGGGCTTTTGGAGCAGGACTTCTGATCTCACAGTCCTTTTCCAGCTCTATGCCCCCAAAATAGGAGTCTAGGGTTGCATTTTTCTGTTTCCTTTGCCTTGGCATGTTGCCACTTAATTGCTTGACTTTTGGGCTTGTTGCCACACTATGGCTTTAAGGCCAGATAGAGGAATTTTCGTCCCGAACGTGTGGGGGGCAACTTCTGTTTCTGGCAAGCTGTAAACCCACCCACGACTTCCACCCTAGATCACAATCCAGACCCAGCGAGGTTAAAGCAAGAGTGATTACCACCCAAGACTGATCGCTGGATCTCCCTACAGTTTGGCAGGCTGGGAGCTGGAGCTGCCTCTGAAAACTACAAAATGGGGTGTCTCCTCAGTGGCTTCTAGCCCCCAGGGGAGGAAGCTGACGCATTCCCCAAATACAGGTCCCAAAGACCATAGGACACTAACCTCTTACTTTGTCCTAGGCATGTCTATGTTGATAATTCTGGAGTCGCCACAGCTCCTGGTATTCTGGGGTCCCTCCAGCCGGCTGCTGGCCCTGCTGCCCTGGGGCTAAAACCTTGGCTCACACGGACCTGGGCTTGGCTCTGCTTCTGTGCTCTGCGTGCTGCGCGCTGCCAGGTCCTAGACCGCTGCGCTGGTCCTTCCTGCAGGGCTGCTGGGCTGTTCTCAGCGGGAGGTTAGCTTCTCTGTGTTGTTCTGTGGGTGCTGGGGCTCCAGAAGTTGTTCAGAGTCCCCTTTTATATAGTTTGGGGGGAATCTGGGGGCAGAGTGGCTTGGACGAGGTGTTTCTACTCCGCCATCTTGGGTCCGACCTGGGTGCTCATTTTCTGAGGCTGGATTCGATCTCGGGTCATCCCAACTCCAAGGCCGGTGCTCTTACTCACTGCGCCACCTAGCCGCCCCTATATGATTACTTCTGAATCTTATATACTGAGTCAGTTACACTGATCAACTTTTCTATTTTTTTTTAACCAGCACAAAATAGTTTTTGATAATTGTTACTTTATCAGATAAATCGAGAACTGCTATGCTCCCTTTATAGGGGCAGTTGCATTAGATAGAGTGCTGAGCCTGGAAAGCTCATCTTCCTAAGTTCAAATCTGGCCTCAGATACTCCACTGTGTGACTCTGAGTAAGTCACTTAACCCTGTTTGCCTCAGTTTCCTCATATGTTAAATGAGCTAAAGAAGGAAATGGCAAAGCACTCCAGTAATTTGCCAAAGAAAACCTCAAATGGAGTCACGGAACAGTTAGACACGACTGAAAAATAACTCAACAACAACAAAGGCCCCCTTACTTCCTATTTAAAAAGAAAATTCCTTTGAGATACTTGACCAAATGAATTCTGATAATTTTTTTCAGTTGTATAAAGTACTACACTTTGGTAATCTGACACTACATTGAAGTTACAGCTATTTAGGTCATATTACAATTTTTATTATGTTGCCTTTATCCAACTATGAATAATTGATATATCCCTTCAGTGATTTAGTCTGTCCTTACTTATGTAAAAGAATTTAGTAGTTGTAGTTTAGTCAAACAGTCAACAAGTATTTAATATTTAATACGAACAAGGCACTGTGCTAATAGCTAGGAATATAGAAAAAGGCAAAAACATAGGCCTGTTTTCAAGGAGCTCCAATTTTAATGGGGCAGATGACATGCAAACAATTAAGTACACAGAAGATACATTCAGTGTAAATGGTTAGTAATCTTAGAGAGAAGGTACTAGCAATAAGAGGGACTTAGAAAGGCCTCTCACAGAGGGTAGGATTTGAACTGGGATAGAGATGAGGAACAAGAGTATTCCAGGTGTGGTGGATAGCCAGTGAAATGCACAGTCTGGAGATGGAGTGTCTGGTGTGAGGACAAACAGTAAAGCCAATATGATTGGATAGTAGAGTATGTGGAAGAGTACAGGAAAGGGAAGAAAGGGTCAGGTTGTGAAGCACTTTAAAAACCAAAAAGATTTTTGTATTTGATCTTGAAAGTAATAGAGAGTGACTGGTGTTTACTGGGAAGAGGAATAATACAGTGAGAACCATACTCTAGGATAATAACTTTGGCAACTAAGAGCAGGATAGACTGGAGTGGGGAGAGACTTGAGGCAAGGAAACCAACCAGAAGGCTGTTAGAAGAGTCCAAGCATTAAGTGATGAAGGACCACAATAGGGCAGAGATTCCTTGAATAGAGAGAAGGAGGTATGTATGAGAGATTAAAATAACAGGTCTTGGCAACAAATTGTAGTGTATATGGAGTGAAAATGAAGAGAAGATGTTGACAAGAAGGTTATGAGTCCGAGTGACTGTGAGGATAGTGGTGTCCTACATGGTTAAAGGTAAATTTGGAAGAGTGGAGGATTTTGGGGAAAGATAATGAGTTCTATTTTTGGTTAAATTGAAATGTCTCCAGGACAATGAGCTTGAGATGTCTAATAGGCATTTGGTGAGCTCAGATAAGAAGGCAGGATATAGAATTTCTTTGCTTATTTTGATGGCAAACTCAATCAACCAGCATTTATTTATTTATTTGCTTTTTGGAGGGCAATTGGAGTTAAGTAACTTGCTCAAGGTCACACGGCTAGGTTTTTATTTGTGTGTGCGTTAAGTGTCTGAGGCAGGATCTGAACTCAGGTCCTTCTGACTCCAGGGCTGACGCTATACTCACTGCGACACCTAGCGGCCCCTCAACCAGCATTTATTAACCACCTATTATATGCCAGGCACATAATAAGTACTAGGGATACAAAGAAGGCAGACATTTTACATAATTTGTAGTTATTTTATTTCTTCTATCTCTATCATTTGAGTTTTGTTATACAGAAAGGGTGATGATTTTGGGTTTTAATTTTAAAGCCTGACATTTTACTGGTTATTTACTGCTTTATTTTTGGTTGAATTTCTAGGATTCTCTAAATGATCATGTCATCTGCAAAAACTGATAATTATGTTTATTTTCTCAATTTCTTTTTTTTGGTTTATTGTTCTAACTTTCATTTCTTTATCTATATGAAATAAAAGAAGTGAAAATGAATATTCTTGCTGTATCTCTGATTTTATTAGATAGGCCTCTAGCAACTATTCATTACAATAATGCTAGGTCTTAGTTTTAGATATACTTTATTATATTAAAAAAGGATAGTTTAGTCTCACAAGTTTTAGTGTCTTTAACAAAAATGAAAACTAAATTTTGTCAAAAGCTTTTCCTGCATCTCTTAATATAAACATGTGATTTTAATTTTTTGTTATTAATGTGTTCCTAAGTTTACAGTTTTCCTTATACTGAATCAACCTTACATTTCTGGTGTAAATCCAAGCTGGTGATAGTATATAATCTTTCCAATATGTTCCTATAGCTTCTTTCCTAACACTGGATTCAACATTTTGTGTTGATATTAGATACTAGTCTGTAATTTTCTTTCTCTGCTTTTTCTTCTTGGTTTAGTTATCAGGACAATGGCTGTCTCATAGAAGGTGTTTTGAAGAATCTTTTTTTTCCTTCTCTTTGTAGATAACTGTGTAATATTGGTATCAATTGTTCTTTGAATGGTTGATAGAATTCACTTATAAATCGTTCTGGTTCCTTTTCTTTTAGTAAACTGTTACTGTAAACCTCAAGTTATTTCTGAATCACCTAGGTACTATCAGAATATTAGAGCAGAGATCAAAATCAAAATAGCAAATCAGAAGAATAAAAATGGAAATATAGTGTATATAATTAAGGCAACTCTAACCAACCCATTTAAACAAGCTGCTGATGGCAGAAAATAAGAAACAGATAAAAGAACAGATATTAACAAAAGCTATTACCTGAAATGTAAGCTTAACAGATATAAATCAATCTTAGTAACAAGATCAAAAAGTTTAGAAACATCCCAAATCAGCAAACATTTTATTTTGTTGCCAAGTAAGCAAGAGCAATTTAATAATACTTTAAACTCAGAATACAAACTCGTTATAAAGATGCTACTCAGACTAGTAGAAGAATTATAAGTAGTTTGCTTCAAAAAATAGTGAGAAGCCATTTAAGAGAAAAACAAATTTTCAGAAAGCATGGCCAGAGGTCAAAATAAGCAAAATCACTCTATTGACCTCCAGGTCATTCTTCTTTTTTTCAAGGAGCTCAACACAATCTTCCTCTGCTAACAAACTCCTATGCTTATGTTAAGGGAATTTAACATCCAGAGAGATGATACTTCAAACTCCCTAACCTTCCATTTCCTCAGCCTTCTTAAATCCCATTACCTACTCCTTCCATCTAACCCATACATAGGAATGGTCACATACTAGACCTTACTGTTACTTATAAGTGTTCTACTTCCTAATTAAGAACTCTGACATTCCCTTATTTGATTATAACCCCCTATCATTCCACCTCTTCTATGATTCTTTTCTTCTTAAACTTAATCTTTGCCCTCATTAAGACTTTCAGTCCCTCTTCTCCTCTCATTATTTTCATTATCATGGTCATTATCATGGCTCCGACTGTCTTTCTCCTTCTCTCTCACTCTGTCTCTGCCCCTCTCTCCAATCTCAACCTAATAGCCACTTCAACTCTCCCCTCTCTTCTGTTCTTGAATCCCTTGTTATTGTCCTATTGCCACTCTTCTCTTACCAAATGTCAGCTATATATAGATTATTTCCACCATTCGACTACGACATTTCTGTTCATGGGCTTTTGAATGCAGCTGGAAGAAGTCTTATAATTGTATTGACCGAATCACTATATATTCATGTTATCCCGCCTCAATTGTGACCTCGCTATAGCTAGGCAGTCTTTTTATTTTCCCCTGCTTCCCAATTTCACTTTTCACTGAAGCTATTCCTAACCTGCTCTTCCCTTCTTCAAGCCTCCCACCATTTCCCTGAATTGAGAACCTTTACTGAGAAATTTGAGTTCATTCAATTTGAGTTCTTTCTTTTCTAGTATCTTTACCTCAAAACTCCTTAATATCATTGTTTTCTCTCTTCTCTTCCCCACCAACTCTGAAAGGGAGTTGGCCCTTCTTACCAAGGCAAATCTCATTACACATAGCCTTGATTCCCTCTTGTCTTCTCTAGCAGATTGGATCCTTAATCATCCCCTCTTCCCCCAATCTTCAATTTCCCCCTATCAATTGGTTTTATCTCTAGAAAGCCTGTGTTTCCCATTCTTAAAAAAAATTCACTAGCATACCTACCACCACTGCAAGACATTGTCCTCTCTCCTCTCTTTTTCAGCCAGCTCCTTGACGTGTCTCCACATCATCTCTCACATTTGTGCCTTTCTGTTTGGTCATGTGATCACCATTCTAGTTCAAGTTATTATCTCTCTCCTAGACTACTGTATAGTTTCCCAGTTGGCTTCACTGTCTTCTCTCTCCAAACTCTCCTCCACAGAGATGCCAAAGTGATAATCCTAAAGTACAGCTTTGGCTATGTCATTTCCTTTTTCAATAAAGTCTAACTCTGCTTGGAATTTAAAGTGCTTTGACATCTGGTTCCAGCTTTCCCTCTAGGTTTATTACACATCAATTTCCCTATCATACACCCAATAGTTCATCCAAACTGGTCTTGTTGTCACTCAAATAAGGTGTTCTATTTCTTGGCCTCTACACAGGCTCTCCTCATGCCTATGTTGTCCTCTTTCCTCACTTTTGTCTCTTAGACATTCCAGATGCCTTTAAGATAAAGCCAAAGGGATACCTCCTATACAAGGCCATTGCTGATCTTCCCCAAACCCTACTCCAGCTAATTTCATTGTTCTGAAATTACCTTATATTTTGAAAATAGCCTGTATCACCTTATATGTTTTTTTCTCCCCTTAAGAGAATGTCAGCTTTTGGTGGACAGGGATGACTTTTTGTCTTTGTACTCCCAGCTCAGAATCTGGCACAAAGCAGGCACCTAATAAATGCTTATCCACTGACTGGTCACAGCAATGAGGACATGGACTAGCTGACATAAAAACGAACAACGTAAACCTCAAAAGAGGAGAGGCCTTTGAGTGACAGCGGCAGAAAGAGGTTTTAGAAATGGCAGCAAGGAGCCAGGAGGGCAATAAACCTCCTCCTGGTGCACAACACCAGAGAATATAGGAAAAGGAATATCGTGGCCAGTGAAGCAATATTACTGAGAGGCAGATTTTCATAAATACAAGATGATGGAGAATATGAAAAGAAGAGATGAAGCCTTTTTTTAACATCTGAAGAGGGATCAAAGAGGACATAATGGAAAGTAAGGGCAGAGGAGGAAAGGAAATGGAATTTGTTGGAATTGAGCTGGTTAGGAAGATGTGTATGGGAGATGTAGCAGGAAAAAGAAGTCTTTGCCCTGGGAGACTTTGATAATTACTAGAAGAAGACTTGAAACAAAATAAAACAAACAAAAAAATCCCAAACCTTTCACAATTCTTGCCACTGAACTACATGGGCTAGTTGACAAGTCTTTGTGATGGAACCAAAGAATCTCTTTTTCTTCTTAAATGGAGGATATGCATGTTTCAACCATATGGATGTAAGAAATAGCAGCTAACATTTATAAAGTGCTTTATATATCTCATTTAATCCTCTGAACAATAATGTTTTTCTTTTTTTTGGTCTTTATTAATTTGTTCATTTACTTTTAATTTACAAGATTCAGTTCCACAGTTCTCTGAGTTTCAGATTTTCTTCCCCTCCCTTCCCCCCCGTCATGGTGGCATACAATCTAGTATAGGATCTGCAGATACTTTCACATTAGACATTAGTCAGGTTATACAGAAGGATTGTATCAGATGGAATGAACAATGGGAAAGAGCGAACAAAACCAAATAAGAAAGAGAGAAGGTAATTTGCTTCAATTTGCATTCGAACTTTGTTCTTTCTAGTTCTTTCTCTGAATGTAGACATCTCTCTCTATCATGCGTCTTTTGGAGTTAACTTTTAACCCTGCATTGCTGAGAAGAGTCTAGTCTATCAAAGCTGGTCATCATACATATGTTGTGTCTGTAATTGTGTACAAAGTTCTCCTGGTTCTACTCTTCTCACTCAGCATCAGCTTGTATAAGCCTCTCCAGGTAAATATGAAGTCCATCTGCTCCTCGTTTCTTATGGCACAATAGTATTCCATTACATTCATATGACATAACTTTTTTAGCCATTCCCCAATTGATGGGCATCCCCTTAATTTCCAATTCTTTGCCACCAGAAAAAGAGCTGCTATAAATATTTTTGTACATATGGGTTTTCCTCCCACTTCTATGATCTCTTTGGGATACAACCCTAGAAGTGGTATTGCTAGGTCAAAGGATATGAAATTACTTATAGCCTTTTGGGCATATGGACAACAATATTTAGAAAGGAGTGAAAGTATTATCTCTACTTGACAAATGCCACAAAAGATAGTCACTATAAGGTGAACCCTTTTCATTAGCAACTCCCAAGTTTCTTATGGATATAAATTATACTCTGTCTAAGATACACTAGGTCTATGATCCTAAGAGGTTGGCTAACTTTCTTTCACAACAGGGGAATTTGAAAGGAAGGCAGAAAGATAATCTGGAGACAATGCTGAATTATTTTCCTGGAAAGGATCATGATGACATGTCTAGATTTAGAGCTAAAGGGACTTCAGAGCTCATCTAGTCGAATCTCTTCATTTTACAGATGAGGAGAATGAGGTCTGGAATTATTATGTGATTTATAAAAAGTCACACAGAAACAGAGCTGGGATTTCAACTCAGGTCCTGTCACTCAACATCCAGCAAACTTTTTAAGGTGTCTCCCATTAGAGAGGAGAAGTTAATGAGATGGAAACTGTAAACAGAGAGTAAAATTAAAAAGCAACTAATAAATGTCTGAGCTTTTACTGAGGGCTCAGCAAAAGAGGACTTAAACTGAATTATTTTTAAGTGGGCAACAAATTTCAAGGAGGCAAATGAAATCATAGTACCATCCTCTGAAAAGTCATTCACAGTGCTAGGCATTTTTTTTTAAAGTGCTGCCTTAATAAAAGACTTTCGAAAACTTCTTTTTAAAAATAAATGAGCAAAGTTTAAGCTGTCAGATGTGATACATTTTTGACATTTTTAATGACTGTCATGGGCATTTTGGTCTAGTTAACATAAAAGATGACAAAATTTTTCTTTTCTTGATCAAATTTCTCTTCTATTTGATTATAATTTGGTTACAATGTCAAATTACCATACTTCTCTACTTAATTAAACATTATTCAAAAGAAGATGACCTTTTATTAAGGATTTCTTGGCAAGCAGAAGAGGCATATTTAGACCTAGCAATGGATACACATCCTAAGTGTTGTAGAAGTCTAGTGATATTAAAAAAAATCTCTGTGCTTAGCTAACAGGAGTATTGATTAAGTAGGTACTTGATAACACACATGCAGAAATCCTTCAGGTGTGTGGGAAGTTTAAGTATTTGGAATCTGACACTGCAATTTATGGTTCATGTCTTCCAGTGGTGATCTTAATGCCTTTTTGGTCTTCACTAATGGTTTAACCACTTTTTTAATTACCTGGAAATGATATTTATTTCTTACTGTCAAGGGAGAAAGTACTCCCTTACAACCTAAAGGCTGAATTGAAGAGAATGAAGAGCTCCTTCTCACTAAGGACACCTTGGGTCACCAGGACCAGAACTTGGCATTTCCCTCCATTATAAAGGCTCTAGTCAAGGCTACAAAACAAGATTTGCCCAATGTCCTTGTCCCTCAGGCTGGTGGCAGTATCAGAGGTGTAGTATGTCCAGAGATCAGGGCTGAGGGAGAAATTTGAAGAGAAAAAGAAAGATTAAAGGGACAGGAGCATACAAGATCCTAGATGCTTTCACCAACTAACTGAACTGTAAGAGGTTTAGGGCATAGTAACTCTGTGCCCAGGTTACTGGACTTAGGTTTGCTTAGCAGCAGGTGCTAAGATTAAAAGGGAAGGCACCACATCAGTGTTAAGTCATGGGCCTAAGTAGCTATCACTCTAGGCTACTCCATATAGTTGAATTTGCCTATGTGAATTAAGCATATGATGCTTAATACCGTATGTTAATTACATGGAAGGTGGTATATAGAGTACAACAAAAATATTTTGTAAAAAATAGAAAAATCAACCTGGATTGATACTAAGAAAACAAAAAGTATTCTATGCTTAACTAGTAGACAATGTTTGCTTGTTGCATGTTTCTGACTTATGTTTTAGAAAAGTTATTTTGATAGCAGAGTGGAGGATGGGTTAAAGTAAGGAGAGACTGCATTAGGCAGATAAATGTGCTATTGTAATAGTCTGGGCATGAGAAGATGAGGGCCTATTCTAGGGTGGAAGCAGTATCAGTATTAAAGCAAAAAAAATATGACAAATATTTAAGTTAATACTACTTTGACTAATGTTACTCTTTTTTAAAATTCTTTTTTATTTTTTAAAACAAATGCTTTATTAACTTCTGGTTTACACCATTCATTTCCACCAGATTTTGAGTTACAATTTTTTCCCCCGTTTTTCCCTACCCATCACCCCAGAGTAGCAGTCCCACTAGATATCCCCTCATCCAATCTGTTCTCTCCCATATCTTCACCCAAACCCCCTTCGACTTTGCCATTAGGGCAAGGTGAATCTTTGAGCCCCAATGCCCGGACATCTTATGAGACATTTAATTTTAAAACTTCGATTTTCAGATCCATTCCCTTCCTCCCTTGTCACCCACTCCCTCTGAGAAGATAAGCAATTCAGTATGTGTTGTACATGTATAGCTATGCAAAACATTACCATAGTAGATATATTGTAAGAGACTGCTTATATTTCCCTCCCACCCATCTCTCCTCCCACCTGGTCCATTCCCTACTTTGATAGTGGGTACTTCCAACCTTCCCTCCCCCAGAATGCCCTCCCCTCCATCATCCCTCCTCTCATCCCCCTTTCCCCTACTCTCCTGAAGGGTGAGATATCCCATTTAGTATGTATGTGATTCTCTCCTTGAGCCAACTTCAATGAGAATATGGTTTTGCCTTTTTGCCTTCCTGTTCTTCCCCTCCCCTGCAACTACTTCCCCTTGCCTCTTCTACATGATATAGTTTGCCCTACCCTGTCTCTCCCCATCTTCTCTTGCCACTTTCCTCTCTCACCTCTTAACTTCACCCCTTAAGAATTATCCCTTCCCATCAAATTCAACCTGTGCCCTCTATCCATGTATACCTGTAAACATATGCCCATATACCCTTCTTTAATTATTTTCATAATGAGAAAGGTTTCATCAGACACAGTTATTGTTTTTTCATGTAAGAATGTAAATAGTTCAACTTTGATAAGTTCCTTTTGATTTCTTTTCCTCGATTACCTTCTCAGGCATCTCTTGCTTCTTGCATCTGGATGTCAAATTTTCTATTCAACTCTGGTTTTTTCCTCAAGAGTGCTCGAAAGTCCTCTATTCCACTTAATGACCATATTTTCCCCTGAAACAAGATACTCAGTTTTGCTGGGTAGGTGACCCTTGGCTTCAATCCCAGCTCTTTTGCCCTCTGGAATATCATATTCCATGCCCTTTGATCCCTCAGTGTAGAAGCTGCCAGGTCCTGTGCTATTCTGATTGTGTTTCCACAATACTGAAATTGTTTCTTCCTGGCTGCTTGTAGTATTTTCTCCTTGATCTGGGAGTTCTGGAACCTGGCTACAATATTCTTAGGAGTTTTCTTTTTGGGATCTTTTTCAGGAGGTGATTGGTGGATTCTTTCAACCTCTATTTCCCCTACTGGGTCTAAAATATCAGGGCAATTTTCCTTGAGAATTTCTTTAAGAATGTTTTCTAGGTTCTTTCTTTGATCATGGCTTTCAGATAGTCCAATAATTTTTAAATTATCTCTCCTGGATCTATTTTCCAGGTCAGTGGTTTTTCCCATGAGATATTTCACATTGCCTTGTATTCTTTCATTTGTTTGGATCTGTTTAACAGCATCTTGATTTCTCATAAAGTCACTAGCTTCCATTTGCTCCAGTCTAACTCTGAAGGAATGAATCTCCTCAGTGAGCTTTTGAGATTCTTTTTCCATCTGGCAAATTCGACTTTTTAAGGCATTCTTCTCCTCATTGCCTTTCTGAGCCTCTTTTGCCATTTGAGTTAGTCTATTTTTTAAGGTGTTATTTTCCTCAGTCAGGCTGTTGACTGTCATTTCATACTTTTCTTGCATCTTTTTCATTTCTCTTCCCAAATTTTCCCCCACTTCTCTTATCTGCTGCTTAAGGTCCTCTATGGCCTGTAGCCAGCTTGTATTTTCATTTGGGGCTTTTGGTGCAGGAGTTCTGACCTCACAGTCCTCCTCCATGTTTTGATCCTCTTTGCCCCTAAAATAGGAGTCCAGTGTTGAATTTTTCTGTTTATTTTGTTTCTTTTGCCTAGGCATGTTGCCACTTAATTACTTGATTTTGCCACAGTAGGACTCTGCCACCAGAAAGGAGAGCTTCTGTCCAAACGTGGGGTCTTCACAACTTCTGCAGGTTGGGTGGCCTCTGCAAAGCCTCCACCCGCTCTGGCAAATTGGATGCCCACCCCAAACTTCCCCCCCAGACCACAATCCAGATCCAGGAAGTTTAAAGCAAGAGCGATTAACCCCCAGACTGATTGCTGAGTCTCCCTACAGTTCGCAGACCAGGAGCTAGAGCCACCACTGATGCTGCAAAATGGCTTCTATGCCGCCTTTCTTCAGTGGCTTTGCTTTTCTCCCCCAGGGGAGGAAGCCAACGCGTTCCCCAAATACTGGTCCCAAAGTCCATAGGGCACTAACTTCTCACTTTGTCCTAGGCATATCTGTGCTGATAATTCTGGAATCGCCACAGCTGCTAGTGTTCTGGGGTCCCTCCAGTCGGCTGCTGGCCCAGCCGCCCTGGGGCTAAAACTGCGGCTCAGCTCCCAGAGCACTGTGCTCTCGGTTCCCAGAGGGCTGTTCTGCCTGCTCTCAGAGCGCTTCGCTGGCCACTCCCTGCAAGGCTGCTGGGCTGTCTTCAGCAGGAGGTTAGCTTCTGTGTCGTTATGTGGGTGCTGGGGCTCCAAAAGTTGTTCAGAGTCCCCTTTTACATTATTTGGAAGTTGTGTGGGACAGAGGACCTTGGAAGTGCTGTTTCTACTCTGCCATCTTGGCTCCGCCCCGACTAATGTTACTCTTACATTCTGAAAGTGTCATTTTAGAAAATAGCTTGAACACTTTAAAAAAAGATTCCCCACCTTCTAATTTAACTTCAATCTTTCCCTGTCTAGTGGCTCCTTCCCTATTGTCTACAATCGTGCCCATGAAACCCCATTCTCAAAAAACCCTCCCTTGATTCATCCATCCCTGCTAATTATAATCCTACATCTCTCCTGATTTCTGTGGCTAAACGTCTTGAGAAAACCTTCTATGAGAGCACTCTTCACTTCCTCTCCTCTCACTCTCTCAACTATCTACAACCCAGCTTCCAACTTTATCATTTAACTAAAACTTCTTTCTCCAAACTTACCATTTCTTACTCACCAACATCAATTGCCTTTTCTCTTTCTCATCCTTATTCAATTCTCTGCAGCCTTTGACCCTGTCAGTTATCCTTTTCTGCTTGATACTCTCTTTCCTCTACATTTTGTGGACCCTATTTCTTGTTCTCTTTCCACTTGTCTGACTGTTTCTTCTCAGGGTCCTTCGCTGAATCTTCATCCAAACCACACCTGCTTACCTATGGTGTCCAAGAGGTCTCAGAGCTGGGCCCTCATCTGTGAAATGGGGAATAATAACAGCACCTGCCTCACAGGGTTGTTGTAAGGATCAAATTAAATAATACTTGTAAAGTGCTTAGCACAGCACCTGCTACACAGTGGACGCTTAATAAATGATGCTTCTGTCCCTTTCTTCTTCTCTTGAAAATAGAGGATAGAGTACAGTTGAACTGGTTCCCAGGGATCAAGATAGGGAAGGAAGGTGAGTGTAGCCAATGCTGTGATGATAGCCTGGGAAAGTACTTAGGAGTGAAGGGATTGGGGAGATCATTGTGAAGATAAAAGAACAGGTTTAGGGGCTATAAGGCAGAAGAAAAGATGAAATGATAAAAAAAAAACAATTACACTCAGATAAAGGAACTTCAGAATTTATAAATATGGAAGTGGGTCACTTGTGGGTGATGGTGAGATCAAGGTTTAAGACCATTTCTGTGTGTAGCTGAGGTAGGGTATAGAGGCATATTATAGGAATCAAGCTGATTAAAGAGCTGGAAAGTTAAGGAGTTTAAAGGAATATCAATATGCATATTAAAGTACCTTCATATAAGGTAAAAGGTTGGAAAGGAAAGAAAGACAGAGAGACAGGCACTGAACTCACTGAGAATAGAAGGAGAATGTCCTCAGAGTTAGTGGATAACAGTTACCAGAATCCTGATTGCGTGATAAATTGATAAACAGAAACTGAGAGCTTGCTGAGTAACAGTGGTGGCAAGTCTGGAAGTGGCAAGGGATACAAAGAAGCATTCTGTTTCCCCCACCACAACTAGTGAGTCAAGGGATATGAGTAAGCTGGTGCTAGAAAGGGTGCCAAGGATGCTGTGCCATCAGAAGGGAGTCAAGTCTCAATGTGAGAGCCTGGAGATGGAAGGAGTGGGAAAGGAAAAAGTTTAAGATGAAATAAAATTTATCATCTATGGAGCAGGCATTCCAGAGAATACAGTGGAAGGGAAAGACAGCTATGTAGTGGGATCTTAGGGTTGGGACTCTGCCTGAAAGGATGGAAATAAGGGTTTGGTGGTAGGAAAGTCAGTTTGTATGACAGATAGTCGAGCGTTTGAAATCACTGGTGTGACTGTGGGAATATGTTAATCAATGAGGAAATGAGTTTAAGAAGTTGTTCCTAGTTGGCCTTCTGATGGTATGGTACCATCAGATACTAGTACAGTCCCTCATCATCTCTTGAATTAAATACTTCCATAGGTTTCCAGTTGGTTTCTCTGCCTCTAGTCTCCCCCTACTCCAGCTCAACTTCCACTTAGCTGCCAAAGTGATTATTCTTTTTTCTTTTTTGCTTTTTGGAGGGCAATTGGGGTTAAGTAACTTGCCCAAGGTCACATGGCTAGGTTTTTGTTTGTGTGTGCATTAAGTGTCTGAGGCTGGATCCGAACTCAGGTCCTTCTGACTCCAGGGCCGACACTCTACTCACTGCGCCACCTAGCCGCCCCCATAAAGTGATTTTTCTTAACTGAAAATTTCACCATATCATCCTCCTAACTAATAAACTCAAATGGCTCCCTATTCTTCCTTGGATAAAACATAAATTACTCTGTTTAGCTCATAAAGTTCTTTACAACCTAGCCCCAATCTATTTTCACAGCTTCAATGGACATTGTTCCCATTTCTACACTCTGTGATCCAGTCAAACTGGTCTTTTTGTTCTTCTCACACAACGACACTTCATCTTCCACCCTATGCCTTTGTCCTTACTGTCCCTGATGCCTGGGATGTACTCTCTCCTCACCTTCAATTCAGGGAAGTCTTCTATTCCTTCAGGATATAGCTCAAGCATCACCTTCTACAGGAAGCCTTTCCTGATGCTCTCGACTGCTTGTGCCCACCTTCTCAAATTGCCTGTACTTAACTGAGGCAGACAGGTGGCACAGTGGCTAACTCACTCAACCTGAAGTCAAGAAGATCTCAAATCTAGCCTTAGACATTTATTAGCTGTGTGACCCTGGGCCAGTCACTTAAACCTTGTTTGTCTCAGTTTTCTCATCTGTAAAATGGGAATAATGATAGTACTTACCTTCTAGGGTTGTTGTGAGGATCAAATGAGATATGTGTAAAGCACTTAACACAGTGCTTGGCATATAGTAAGCATTATATAAATGTTAGCTGTTATCATTATTATTAATCATTCTGTACTTATTTCTATTTATTCTCTTTAAATGTATTCTGCATATGTTTATGTATGCACACACACACACACACACACACACTATCTTGTCTTTCTTGTTAGAATATAAACTCCCTATAAATAGGGGTTGTTTTATTCATTCATTGTATTTATATCCCCAATATGTAACAAAGTGCTTGGCACATAGTATCTTATAAATACATGTTAATTGATTCCTTTTTTTATGGCAGAGATAAAACTAGGGGATTTTTGTTTCTGATTAACAGTGAAATAAAAGCAAATGACATTCTGGTTCTTTGTGGATGTAGCAGAAAAATCTATTCTTATTCAAAAAATCATCTGGCTATTACAGAGTTAGTTTCATAAGTCAACCACTAACAATGGCAGCTTATATTCAATCAGTAACTATTACCGGCTTTTGTTTGATGTTGAGGTGTTTTTTTTTTTTAATGAATTAACCTTTTCTAATGAATGCTATAAAATTTATTACAGTCCCTAATAAAACTAACATCAATTCTTTTTATTTTTTGCTTTTTGGAGGGCAACTGGGGTTAAGTGATTTGCCCAAGGTCACATGACTAGTAAGTGTTAAGTGTCTGAGGCTGGATTTGAACTCAGGTCCTCCTGCCTTCAGGGCCGGTGCCACCTAGCTGCCCCCCCAGAATCAATTTTCTACCTCTCTCATCAACCTACCCCATGGGATGTGGAAATATAGCAAACAAAATCTGGAATAAATTCATGTCTGAATTTATAGGCATATAATATTAGAAGAAATGCTTTTTATCACTGTCTCTGCCTGATTATTTCATTCACAGACTATAATATTGATAGTTTGGCTGAGCTAAGGAGAAGCAACACTGTTCAGCCTCAGAACACTATCTCTGCAGTTAAGACACGGGTCTCATGCTAGTTCTTGAGTTGGGAATCTTGGCTGATGAGAACTGGAATCAGGACTGAAGGGTCCCTAAATGCTTTATTCAGGAACTGCAATGAAATCATGAACTGTGAATGTGTGAATCATATTCACATAAACTGTGAAACTATGTGAATCATAGCATGTCCTCTATGATAAGTTTTAGTGCATAAAACAATGAGGACTTTCCTACCTAGTAAGCTATTCTTTTTAATCAAGATTTAAAAGGGAAGAGGAAAAAGATCAGTAAAATCAACCAACTTGACAGTCTACCTAATAACACTATATCTTTGACAACTTATGCAATATTTTACACCCACTGTCCCTAGTTCTGTAGTGCATTTTTTCAGTTCTGCTGCAGGGTCAAGCTTGATTATTATAATTATATAGCAACTAATTTTTGAAATTTGCTCTTTCCTTTTGTATTGTTGTATATATTTTTCCTAGCTCTTACTAATATACTATTATAGCTATTATACATGTTATATACATATACTATACTATATATACTACTATACACATTATATTATTATTTATTACTCCTAGTTCTTATTACTTACTTCACTCTACATTAGTTTTCTAAATAAATTTTCCCATGCTTCTCTGAATTCTTCATATCTATTATTTCTTATGGGACAATACACTCCCATACCACAATTTCTTTAGTCATATGATAGGTATTACTTTGTCTCCAGTTCTTTGCTACCAAAAAGTGCCTCTATGAATAATTTGGGCACAAATAGAGACTTTCTGTCTTTTGTCATTTGCAAGTCACATGCAGAGTAGTGGGATCTTAGAATCAAAGGGTATAGATATTTTCATTACTTTTTTAAAAAAGACTAATTTCAAATTGCTGTCCAGAATTGCCAGACCAATTCAGAATTTCACCAACAGTGTAGTAAAATGTGCTTTTCCCCATGTCCCTTCAACAGTTATTACAGACATCTTTTGTCCTCTCTGCCAATTTGTTGGGTATAAGAGTTGTTTTCATTTCCATTTCTCTCTGTATTAGTAACATGTAATATTATTTCTTATGGTTGTTAACAGTATGACACTCTTTCTGGGGTTACTCATCCAATTTGCTCTTAAACTTAAGCTTTCAAGAGAAGGCTGCTATCTTATACTCTAGGGGTAACCTGGTGGGTCTGAACTCCTAACATTATTACTTAAGAGCCCTCACTGTTGTGCTTCACATTGACAATCAACCAGCATACACAATGAACTCTTAGCAAGGCATTTACTAACTTGATATATAAGAACAGTACATCTACAAAACATTTTCCCATAAATCAAAAGTATATTCTCCCATAAATATGGTGTTCCACATGCAAAGTGGGCTAACACCTGAAGAACAATGGTAGTATGGCACGTATATATATGAGTTATATATGTATGTATGTGTGTGTATGTATATATATGTATATATACATGTATATATATACATACACATATTACACATATATATTGCAAAGGCAACATAGAACTTATGTTAAAGGACCTGGAAGTCCTTTCTTTCTTTGTACAGTCCTCACCCTGCTTCCTTTGTGTATAATGTCACTGTTGAGCATGTTACTATGTTGACGACTTAGCATCTACTCCTCTCCATAGCTGTCTCTTATCTTTGATGCAAGTGGTACAGTTCCTCAAAAACACCCAGTGTTCCTTGCATTAATTACTTTTGTGTTGGATCATATCCTTTAAAGGATGTGATTAGTATTTCTGCCTTTTTGCATTTATTTATGATTTCTAACATATGGCCAATTTTTGCAAAGGTACCAGTGTTGAGTATAGTGTTGAGAAGTGTGAAATGTTCTCATTCAGAAGACAATATAAGCTCTTCTGACATCCACAGTTTGATTCAGTTCTATGTTTTCTTTTGTTCATTTTTTGGTGAGTTTTATTTAGCTATGAGAAAGGAACACTGAAGTCTTCTACAATGACGTGCTGCTATCTCTTTCTTGTTGCAATTCAATTAACTTTGATGAATTTAGAGTTTATGTCATTTTAACGCAGGCATGTTTAGTACTGATACTGCTTCATTGTCTATGGTTCTTTAGGCATAAAATATTTTTTGCTTTTGTCTGATATGATGATTGCAACTCCTGCTTTTTTCTTGATTAATCAAATATACAGTAATTCTCCCCCCCCAGTCTTATTGTCATTCTGTATGCTTATTAATTTTTTAAACTGTTTCTTATATATAGCAATATTTCTTTCTTCCCTTTCATTTTTATTGTTATTTGTAATAGATTTTTATCAAATTTGTGACTGTTAGGCTTGTGATTTCCTCTAGCTATTTTTCTGGTGATTTTGTTGGTAGAGGGAATTCCCTGGTAAGGAAACCTCTCTCTGTCAATGCAGGCCATTACCTTTCCTGAAATACCCTAGTTGTGTGACTTTGGGCAAATCACTTAGCTTCTTCATACTCAAAGCAACTCCCTAAGACTATAAATCTCCCATATCCTTAAAAGTTTCTCTACACTGGTTCCTTTTTACCTCCCCCAGGTAAAATTACCTCCCCCCAGGAAAAATTCCTTGATTTTACTTAAATTGCTAATTTATCTTCATTTCTTTTAAATTTACTTAAGTCTATCCCTGTTTTGGTCATTGTCTCCCTCCTCTCCCACTAGCTAAGTATAAGGTTCAAAATCTTTCCCCCCACCTGAATCTCTTAGCTTAAAGGATACTCATTTGCCTTTCACAATGTTTTTCTTTGTTTTGCCCTTCTTATTTCTCTTCTGTTACTAGAATTTCACTCTAGAAGTTACAGGCTATATATTCCTAATTTCTGTTCCTTTTTTACTCTCTCTGTGACCTTCATTAGGGTAGTTTCATCAAATTCTCTCCATTTCTGTTATTGCATCTTAAGTCTTATCCCATCCTTCCTTTATTTCTTGTCATGTCTGGCTAAGAAATAAAAATTCACGAAGGAAAACAATATTGAATGGGCAGCAGTGTCATATGATGAGAGTCACTCTGTCCTCAGTAAAGAGGCTTGGTCCTATTCCTTGCCCTTACCATGATAACTTTCCACTCTTAAGGTCAGATTACTTAATTGTTGGCCTTATGTAACCCATCCTTCTCTTCCCCATCCTTGAAAGGTATTATAAAGTTCTTATATCTTCTCATAGATATATCCCTCTTCCTCCTTCATTAGAGTGCTCTTCAGTGACACCCCTTCCTTTCTCCTTCTGGAGTGAGAACTTCCCCCTTTTAACTCCTCCAATCCAAGTCACTCCCATGCATGACTTTTATCCTATTCTACAGCACCTACTCTTACTTTGTTCAGTTCATTTACAGATGGGTGACTCTAGTCCCTGTCTCTTACCTCTCATCTTCCTGTCTGTGTATCTTCCCACAATGTTATTACTCCCACAGGATACTGATTCACTTATAGAAGATCATAGGATTTAGTCCCTGGGGCATTAATTCAGCACTTCCTTCTTTCTTTCTCCAGAGTCTTACATTTTCTTAAAATCTTAAGCCCTTTAGGTCCTTTTGGTCCTTTAATTATGTGTCATTGTTCTTTCTTTTACCTCTGAGTTCAAGTTCTTTTCTTTTCTTTTTTTTTTGGAATACATTATAAAAATGAGAACTAATTTTATTACTCATAATTTAACTTATTTACTTTTCTTGTGTTTCTTTTGTTTTCAGTATATAGGGGTGAATATTTTGCTCAGATTTTTGCTCCCTGAGGAATGCCTTTAAATCCTTTTTTGCTGAAAGCCCATCTTTTTTCATTGATAATTAGGTTCAGCTTTGCAGAGTTATTTTATTTTGGGCCTCAGTTTCTTCCATTTTTCATCACTATAAAGTAATCATGGGTTGTTCAAAATAGTGGGTTTTTTTTTCCATATCTGAATGTTTCTTTTGGCTGCTTAAAAAAACTTCCTGTTTGTTATTTAAATTGTCAAAGTTAACCACTATATGCCTTGGGGCTTCAAGCATAGGCTTTTGCTCTGGGGGTGATTTGAGGATTCAGTTTATCATACTTTGTTATTTGTATTGTGGGCAGTTTTCTTGTATTATTTCCTGCAGTATGATATTCATGATTTGTCATGTTTTTCAGAGGAGCCTATAATTTTAAAGTTATTTTTCAGTATTTAGTCTTTGAGATCAGTCATTCTGGTTTATAGTGAAGTCCCACGGTCTTCCAAAGTTGTTTCCTTCTGCTTCTCCTCTGCCAAATTTCCTTCTGTTTCTGTATATTTGTGTTTAAAACCTACCATTCATTTTCTCTTTTGGTTCTAAATTTCTTTGGAAATGTCATCTATTATGTCTTCTAAATTCTGAACCCTGCTATACCTCATAAGCCTTTGGAACTGCTTCAGTTCAATACATCTAATATGTAAAGCAGCTTGGGGTGAGGTGGTGTAGTGAATGAAAGTTCTGAGTATTTTTCTTCAATGATATTCCATACCTTTTTTTTTATACCTTGAGTGGTGCTTCTCTATATATAACAGATTAGGATTTAGTAGTACTCTGAATGAGGCAGATGATTTCTTTTTCTGAGGTTTTTTTTAGGGTAAAAGAGGTTTCAGTAAAACAACTCTTCTGCCACCTTGCAAGTCGTGTATGTGACCTCCACAGTCTCTTTAAAAATAACGACTGTATAAATTACTACTTTGGTCTGAATAACAACCCAAAGTATTCATTCTTATAATTTTCTTTACTGTCATTTTCACAATATAATCCAGTGCCTAGGAGAGCGTCTTGTACATAGTAGGCACTTAATAAAAAATAAATCATGTTTTCCCTCACTTATATTTTTTATTTAACTTTATCAGTTTCAATCTTCCTGCCCATTAGTGAAGAATCACAAGACATATGCTATAAAAATAAAATATAAGGCTTGAAATCTAGTAGGCTTGTGTTCTCTGACATACCTCACCATACCTACTTATTCATTTCTTTAAAACTTTTTTTATCATTATGAATTTGACTATTTTCAACAAATAGAAGCACTTCTTTATACAAAGAACAAAAGAGAGGATTGTACATGACACTATGAATTTCTCTTATGAACAGTATTTTGAAAGTACATATTAACTCTAACATGGTAGTTCCAATACTGTTCTGCTCATCTATGTCCCCTTCTGAACTTTCTTTTCCTTTCTTTTGTGTATTTTTCAAAGGTTTCATTGCTTTATTCATTTCACTACTTACTTATAAGACATTGTACAAGTAATTTTCTACAATTAGAATGCCTTCTCCAGATTCTATGTTGAACCATGTATCTCCCTTCCCTCAAAAATTCCATATTCATTCCATAGTCATGTTTCCTACTTTTCTGTTTCAATGATTTTAGCTATTCATCACTGTTCATATTCAAAAAGAAAGTATTTCAATGATACTATCATATTGTAATAGATAATTTCCAGTGTCTTGAATTTATCCAGACAAACTGAAAAAAAATTAGTGAATTTATAATTTGTTGCCTATATTAACCATTTTATTTATTTCTTCCCCTATATCAGTCTGTCTGCAAACTCTTTGGCAAGGAGTTGATATTGGCATTAATAGCCTGTGTACCTGAACCATATATACAAATACTTTTGAGAATATGACAGAGTTTGATAAATCCATCTCAGAGGACAGCACCTAAAGTTTGAGTATGAACAGTATAGATAATCTTTGAGATAATTAGGAGAAAAGGACTGAACAACAATAATAGTATTTGTGAATTAAATGTAGATTATAGTATCAGGCAGTCATTTTGTCTCAGAAGAACACGATTATGCCTACAGACAGTATAGCACATGGATATAGGACAAAATTTCTGCAAGGAAACAAACCACAACAGCAGTAGTGGTTGTAGGAAAACTCTGGTTCCCAGATGATAGAACTTACTACTCTTTCCTGATTCACATCAGCCTCTTAAGTGGAACATTAATTTAAGAGAAATTGTACCATTTGCTACCAACTAGCCTTATAAGCTTTAGAGTACATGTAGTATGATCCTTTAATAGGTACAGTATTTTAATTAAGCAAAATTCAAACTGTCATATGACCTGATTATAATTCTAAATATAATGGTAAGCTAATACTTGTAAATCAATTTTCATAGCTTAAAGTCTTTATTTTGATATTTTAATAAAAAAATTTATGCACTAAACCTTAGTACATTTAAATGACTTTTCTATTGTTGGCAAAAAGTTTTTATCCAAATTATCCAAAGTGTAAAAGGTTACTGGGTCTGGCAGCTACCTTAGACCTGAACTTTTAAATAGACTGTATAGCAACTGAAGACATAAAAATCACCTGTGTTGTTATAATTGTCATTCAGGTGATTGAGACAAATCACAATTCCGAAGATAATCAGGTTAAGCAGGTCATCAAAATGTAGAGAACAAAAATACCCAAAAGGATAAGAAAAAAATTAACCTATATATTTCATCTCAGGAAATGAAAAAAAAAGACACCAAAGCTTAACTGAAATTTATATAAAAAGAAAAAGCTAGAAGAAAACCCATTAAAAAATCTGACATTAAAAAGCTTGGTATCCAAAAGGAGTGAAGTAGGAGAACAAGATGGTTGATAATTGCTGCTTTTCATAAAGTTTCAGTGATGGACTTTTCATCAGTTAAGAAACTTGTTTTCATACCACAAGTGTGCAGACAAATATCAAGCAGATATTAGTTCATAAGCAAAGATAATCCATGTAGTATGAGATATAGAAAAAAACCCTCAAAGATGATTACTTATATTGAAAATGGACAACAAGACTTAAGTCAAATGTATGCATATATGGGAATAGGTACTATAGAGAAAACAAAACTGACATTTAATATAATCTCTTCCTTACATCACTTGTACTAACTCAATTAGATTAGCCAACAGATGCTGCTGTTCTGGCTGACTTAAGCAGTGAGTATATATGTAATAGGACTACTCTCTCCTGCTACAATAATAATAGCAGGTTATATTTATATAACACTTTAAAGTTTACAAAGTTTTTTCCCCCTTCATAACAACCCTGTGAGGAAGGGAGCACAAATACCAGCATTTCCATTTTGCAGATGAGGAAACTGAGGTTCAGTCCACACAACTAGGAAGAGCTGGGACCTGAATCTAAACTTTTTTTCATAGTCCAGTGCTCTTTCCTCTATACCATATTATCCTTTCCATATCCTCTTCAAACATATAATTAAATTTTATTTTTTTGTTTTAAAAAAGCAACTTTTAATTTCTCTACAAATCCTCAAACAATTTTCTGGTCAGAGTCACTTAAATACCTTCTTATTCCCATTTTACAATTACCTGATTATTAAGCTCCTGTTTCTTAGGGGCAATGTGCAGCTCCAAACATTTTCAGGTAGTCTATTTTAACTGAATTCTGTTGTTTTGTGTGCTTCCCTGATGGACTCTTCATTCTCATACAAAGTGCTGACAACAGCTGCAGCATAGCAAACATTTCCTGTTCTCCACCCTATTTAGTCCTGTGCCAATCTCATTTGAAGCCATCAAGGATGACCATAGACAGTCCATTTTCTGGAAATAGCTGTCTTTGCTACTACAAATCCAGAAAGTGCCCTTTCTGGCACTGCAGACTTTAAAAATACGCACAAACATTTTAGGAGAAAACAGCTATGTCATGAAAGCCAAAAATTTTTTCTTTTTATCTGTGGAAAAATAAAATGATGCTTAAATATTCAAGCTTCATTCTAGGAAAACTGAACTACTGCAGTGCAAATCTGTGCCAGGCTTGGTCTACAAAATCCTGCCCATACTTACCCTGAATCACTTTCTCTTTGGTTACAGTCTGTATACTCCATGTAAAATATTTTCACGATATGAGGAATTTGCAGCATTTGATTGCTATATTTAAATTTAAATTGTACTAATTTCAATGTCAATATTCCTAACACTATTCAGTTTTATGTACACATTAAAAATCTTTATAAATATATTAACCATAAATTTATTTTGAGTGTAGTGAACATGGTATGTGTGACTTATTATTTAATTACATACTTATAAGAGAAAAGCTCAAGAATTTTTAATTTTAAAAAATTTTTAACATGAACATTATTTATTTCTATCTGCTGTCTCTTTCCCTCCTCTACTCTCATTTCCTCCCCTTCCCTCTCTTTTCCCATAGACATATATGTAGAAAGGGAGAGAGAGAGAAGAACTTTCTAAGACTACCTATTGCAGAGAAGCTCTGATATATCTATATATGAATAGAGGACATTCTTTACCAGGATGATCTTATAGTAATGTCACAGCTCTGATAAAACAAACAAAACACAGCTGATTGAAATCTACCTTTCTAGGCATTTATTATATCTTTCCCCCTTTAATATACTCCGTGATCCAGTCAAATGGACTGTTATCTATTCCCCCAAATGGCATCCCATATCCTATTTTCCAGCTTTCAAATTCTTCTGTCCCAGAATCATCATCTTCATTTGACTTTCAGCTTAAGTGCCACAAATTATATGTAGCCAGGTTGCTGGCCTTCTTTCTCTCTTCAAATCATCAAGTATTTCCTTATATGCCTAAGTGTTTTATTCTCCCCTGCCCAGTAGGATGTAAGTCATTTTGAGTATAGAGATCATTTTTTTTTGTCTTTATATTTCTGCTGCTTTGACCAGTGTGTTTTATATAGAGTAAAAGCTTAATAATTGTGTGTGGCACTGAACTGAAATGAAAACTAGATAGACACATGACCCATTTTTGACTGGCATTTGTCATTTTTGCCTGCTATTCATGCTTCCTCATATTTCAAAAGATCCAGGATACCACTGATGCAAGTACTCGTCCACAGATGCAGACTACAATGTCCACTAGCTGATCTTCATGAGTTTCTGTAGCCAAAAGAACTCAACATCAGCCTTAGCTAGGATGGTGTATGACAGACTGTTGCCAGAGCTGTGCTCTAAGTCTCTCCAGTGTGGTACAAATAGCCAGCTAGGTGGCACAGTGGATAGAGAGCTGGGCCTGAAGTCATGAAGACCTGAGTGTAAATCTGAACTCAGACACTTACTAGCTGTGTGACCCTGGGCAAGTAACTTAAACCTGGTTTGCTTCAGTTTCTTTTTCAGTAAAATAAGCTGGAGAAGGAAATGGCAAACCACTCCAGTATCTTTGCCAAGAAAATCCCATATGGGATCACAAAGGGTCAGATACAACTGGAATCACTGAACAACAACACAACTAGCCAGATCTTGTAATGTGCTGGCAGCACTAACTGGCATGACATACTCCTCTACTCTACTTTGGCCACACAGAGATGGTTGCATCTAGAATGTCAACATTATCTACAATTATCCCACGATAAAAATTTTTGACTTTTCTTTATCTGACCATAACCTCCTATTATTCCACCTCTCTCTATGCTTCACCCTTCCTAAACCTATCCTTTGCCTTCCCTCTGACTTCCAAACCCTCCACACTGGAGTACTTTCTCAGGTCATTTACTGTGTTCTGACATGATTTTCTCTCTTCCAAAACTCAACTCTCCTCATATGTGTAAATTATGTATGAGAGTACTGAGTGAGTACATGACAAATTTATTTTATCTAACTCTTACTAGGTCCTCATTCCAACCCAATCCAATAAACATTTATTAAGAACGTACTATGTGCCAGGCATTGTGCTAAGCACTGGAGATACAATAAAAAGAAAGACAGATCCTGACCTCAAGGACCTTACAATCAAATAACACAGATGGAGGCAGAAAAGTGGGTGAGGAAGGAACAGGGCACCAAGGGGTACCTGGAGTGGGTGGGGACATTTTCCTGTGGAGCTGAAACCAAGCAGAGTTGAGAGGCAAGGTGGAATTATGCCCTCATTGCCCTAAGACAGTCCCTTTACTCTTCCCTGATTCCCACAGAAACTGATAGATCATAAGGTCCTGATACAAAGTAATCAGGGATTGCTTCATTCTCAGTATTTGCATCCCTAGTGCAGTTAGAGATCAGTGAAAATAATGATATGATATTTTTCCTCATCCAATTTCACGGACACCCTGAAATCTATCTTTGGACACTTTGGGAGTTCTCAGGTAGAGGCAGTTAGGTGGTACAGTAGACAGAACACTGGGTCTAGAGTCAGGAAGACTTGAGTCCAAACCCAGCCTCAGACACATTCTAGTTATGTGACTCTCTAAAAGTCACTTAACTTCTGTCTGCTTCCATTTCCTCATCTATAAATTGGGATAATAATAGCACCTAACTTATAGGTCCTATTGAGAGGACCAAATGAGATAATACTTGTAAAGCACTGAGTATTATATTTGGCACATAATTTGCACTCAACAATAATTTGCACATAATTTGCTCTTGGTAACATCAGCTCCCATAGGTTAAATTATCACCTCAATAGAGATTCACATATCTATCTGTTTATAGTCCTAGTCTTCCCCCTCGAACTTCAATCACGAATTCCCAATTTCTTATTAGATTTTTTGAAGTGGATATCCTGGACATATCTGAAACATGACCAAAATGGAACTCATTATCTTTCTTCCAAACCCACCTTTTTTCCTCTGCTAAACTTTTATATTTATGTCAAAGGCACCACCAAACTTCGAGTCTCCCAGGTTCAAACCCTGGTGTTATCCTGAACTTCTTATTCTCCCACATTGTCAATCAGTTGCAAAATTTTGCCATGTGTCCTACATTTCTTGAACTATACCCCTTTCTCTCTATATACATAGCCACCACTTTAGTTCAGATCCTCATTACATCTTATCTGGACTATTGCAACAGTGTCTTAATTGGAATATCTGCCTCTTCTCCACCCACTCCAATTCTACCTCCACACAATTGCCAATGTGATTTGCCTTAAGCACAGATCTAACCATGTCATTCCCTTACTCAGTAAAAATATGATGGCTCCCTATTGCCTTTATGATTAAATAAAAAACTTCTCTTTGACTTTTAAAGCTTTTCACAATTTAGTCTCAACGTATCATGCCAGCTTAATTATACATTACTACCCTTTCCGGACTTTATAATCCAACTAAACTGGCTTTCTCATACATAGGCCTGCATCTCCCATCTCCAGATTTTTGCTCTGGCTGTTCCTCATGTCTGAAATTACACTTTCTTCATCACCATTTCAAAGAATCTCTCTCTTCCTTCAAGATGTAGTTCAAGGATCACCTTCTACATTAAACGTTTTCTGGCTCCCAGACTGCTAGGGATCTCAACTTAAATATTTCGTATTTATCTTCTTTGATTTTATAATGTTTTCTGCATTATATTCTGTATATAGTGATGTATGTCTATGTTGTCTCCTCTTATAGAATGTAAGCTCCTTAAGTGTAGAGATTGTTTCATTCTTTGCTTTTATATTGGCAGTGCCTAGCACAATGCTTGGCATATAACAGGCACACAAAAAATTCTTGTTGAGCAGCTGACTGACAGCCTTTATGAATCTAGGGTCTTCCATATTCCATAATGATGTGTTGGAAGGGGACTTTATTAGAGGAAACAAATATCCTTAGAAAAATTTCAGAAGTCTAATATTGATTTTTCATATTTCACTCTGATCTCCAATTTGCAATTTTCATTCATTCTTCCTCACTAAGGAAATGTGCAATAGAAGTAAACCATTCTGGAAGTTACACCTGTATATAATTTGAATTCAAAGGGAAATATAGCCATATGAAGCAAAGATGCAAAAATGGACATTAAAAAAATAGATAATGTTTAATTTAGACTACAAAGTTACAACTGTCAAATATTTACAATGTGCTTTATTTTGTACAAGAAATTTCATTACTAAACTGTAAATTTTTGGAAGACATATCATTAAACTATCTTGGTGGTGGCTTATTTTCCTTTGTCTCTGGGAATATACTAACAAAAACAATTTGAAAAACACTTGTCCCTGACCTGACCAGTTCTTTTAGAAGGTCTGTTGGTGTTCTGCTTATTAGCTCTTACCAGAAATCATCTTTAACTCAAATATAAAATCCTATACCTTGAGCTAATTCCAATAATACTTTGATAAGACAAACTATTCCATTTGTTTTATATCTGTCTTTTGGTGAATCATAATTAGCACTGTTATAACACTTTAATTGGAAAGGTGGGCAAACATTATGGCTCTCCCAATGAGGAATACAGAAAGTTAACCAATAGTTGAAATATATAGGTATATGATCACATGCTGATTAAGGAAGCAAATCTTGACTCTTGATGTCAGGAGAAACTAAAAGTTCCATTTTTCTCCATACTTTAATGTCCATCTTTTTCACTGAGAAATATAGATAGATATTAAGACTGTGTCTGTGTGTATGTGCAAGTGCACACATGTGCATATCCACTTATGTTCCTGGAGGTTGTCTATAGTTTAATTTTAAGATAAATCCAGTACTATCACCTTAACATCTCCATTCCTCAGTTAATATACAATGGAACAGGCACATCCCTATATAGCTTCAAAAACTATTTACTAGATGTGTGATGAGTGATTCAGTTAATTTTTCATAAACTTGGAAAAGTTCATTACCTATTTCACTTATGAGATCAAATTATTGATTTTAGTGCAACTGATAAGATATTCCCTGACAATGAGAAATTGCATGTGGGATGATGAAGTTCTGAGGGTTAGAATAGGACTTTTGGGGATTTCTACAACAAGGATATTTACACTGTAATTCTAGGACAGGAAAGATGTAGAGATCAAGTTTCTATTTCATTGAATATCCATATTTTCCCCTGAAGCATTATACTCAGTTTTGCTGGGTAGGTGATTCTTGGTTTTAACCTAACTCCTTTGACCTCTGGAATATCATATTCCAAGTCCTTCAAGCCCTTAATGTAGAAGCTGCTAGATCTTGTGTTATCCTGATTGTGTTTCCACAATACTCAAATTGTTTCTTACTGACTGCTTGTAATAATTTCTCCTTGACCTGGGAACTCTGGAATTTGGCTATAATATTCCTAGGAATTTTCTTTTTGGGATCTTTATCAAGAGACAGTTGGTGGATTCTTTCAATTTCTATTTTACTCTCTGGTTCTAGAATATTGGGGCAATTTTTCTTGATAATTTCTTGAAAGTTGATATCTAGGCCCTTCTTTTGATCATGGCTTTCAGGTAGTCCAATAATTTTAAAATGATCTCTCCTGGATCTATTTTCCAAGTCAGTTGTTTTTCTGATGAGATATTTCACAATGTCTTCTATTTTTTCATTTTTTTGGATCTGTTTTATAATATCTTGATTTCTCATAAAGTCATTAGCTTCCATTTACTCCATTCTAATTTTGAAGGAATTATTTTTTTCAATGAGCTTTTGGACTTCTTTTTCCATCTGGCCAATTATGCTTTTTAAAGACATTCTTCTCCTCACTGGCTTTTTGGATCTCTTTTGCCATTTGAATTAGTCTATTTTTAAGGTGTTATTTTCTTCCACATTTTTTGGGTCTCCTTTTGCCAGCTGTTGACCCATTTTGCATTATTTTCTTGCATCACTCTCATTTCTCTTCCTAACTTTTCCTCTACTTCTCTTACTTGATTTTCAAAATTCTTTTTGAGTTCCTCTATGACCAGTGACCAATTCTTATTTTTCTTGGAGGCTTTTGATGTAGGAGTTTTGACTTTGTCTTCTTCTGGTTCTATGTTTTGATCTTCTTTGTCACCAAAGAATAATTCTATAACCTGATTTCTCTTCCTCTGCTCATTTTCCCAGCCAATTACTTGACTTCTGAGCTCTTTACCATGGTAGAACTCTGTTTCCAGAGTGGAGAGTGCTGTGTCCCCAATTTCTGGGGTCTTGCACAGATGTTGTCAGAGCTACTTCTAGGCACCTGCCTCAGAACTGTGAGGAGGACTCCCTCTCCACAGTTGCCATAAGCTCTGCCATGCCAACATTCCTCCTTACCCCAGAACTGCCACCCAAGACTATGACCCAGATCTAAGCCGTGCAAAGCAAGAGAATCCTGCCTCAGTGCCAGCAAAGAGATTCCTGCAATTAACCTCTGGTCAGTCACTTAGTTTCCCCATCATCTATGGGCCTGGAGCTCTGGAAGCAGCCACTGCTACTGTTGCCATTGTAGTCACCACCACCTAAGCTACTCTGGGGACAGGGGTCGGAATGTGCTCCTCTCTCACCCAGGTCCAACAGGGTTTTTCCACTGACCTTTTACTTTCTCTTTGGCATTTGTGGGTTAAGAAGTCTGGAAACTGCTACAGCTATCAGTGATTCAGTCCCCTGAGGTCTGTACTGGTACAGCCCACATTGGACTGAGCTCGCTCAAGTTTCATTTGGGAATAAATAAATTTTATTTGGGAGCTTCAATGAATAGTTTCACTGGGGGATTTGGGTCTAGAGACTGGGGTAGGGGAGAGGTGGCTAGCTGCTTAAGAGACTGGAGAAGGGGTGTGGCTAAAGCTTAAGTAAATGGTTTGAGAGGATTTAAGATAAAGGATCTGACAAGCCTAGTCTTTTCTTCCTCTCCACCCAGAGGGCAGATATTAAATGCAAATCTTATTTCTGTTCTTTATAGCTTCTTACTTTTTTTTTCTAACTCATTACCATAGCTGATTTGAGATAAAGGAATGATCCAAACAGTTTTTAGGTGTCTTTCTCTTTATTTGGGAATGTGGGGAAAGACAGGCAGTGACTGGCTTGAAATCACACACAGATAAAAGATAAAGACTTAGAGGCCATGTATTCCAAGGACCTCATTTTATAAATATGGAAACTGCCCCCAAACAAGTTAACTGACAGAGGTTCAAATCTTCCAAACAAATTGGTGGCTGGTGAAATGATGGTGTATTTACAAAATCCTAGGGAATCAACAACAACAGAAACTGAGACAACAGCAACAAGAAAGTAGCAAATTACAAAGTAAGCCCACAAAACCAAGAGTATAGCTATGTATATAAAACAAAATCCAGGACCCAATAGTTGAAAGGGAAATCCCATTCAGAATAACAACAAAATGCATAGAACAACGAGGAGTTCCTCTATCAAAGCACACTTGATTCCTGTATACAGTTAAAAATCCTTCCTTAAAAATCCAGAACTTAAATAATTGGAGGGATATCTGGCTTATGCCTGTGCCATCCTATTATAATAAAGCTGACAACACTATCAAACTTAATTGATAGATTTAGTGACACACTAATCAAACTAGCAAGGGGATTTTTACAAAGCTAGATAAAACAAAATTGTCTTGGGGGGGAATATCTAAAATATTAAGGGAATAATGAAAAAAGTTGAAATGAAGGAATAACAGTATTTTAAGGCTTCAAACTATACTAAAGTATTAATGGTCAAAAACTATCTGATATTCATTAAAAATAGAAAAGTAGATCAATGTAACAAACTAAAAAAAAAAACAGAATCAGAAATAATTGAAATAAATAATTCAGGCAATCAAATATAGATAATCTTGCCGAGAAATTTATCAATGGAAGGAAAAATATATAAGAAGATAGCTTGAGGGGATAGCAGAATCAAGTAAGAGATTTTTAAGTATAGGGAAAACCCAGGGATGTTTGTCAGTGGCAAGAAAGGAACAGAAGGGGATGAGATTAGGAAATAGGGAAAAGGAAAGAGAGGGAATGATCCATGAGGAAAGCTCTTGGGAGTTATTGTACAGAGGTTGGTGGTGATGGGGTACAGCTCTGAGAAGCCCCTTGAACTCTCCTTGAATTTTCCCATTGGATGAGGCATTTGCCTAATGCCATAAACCTTTCATTATAGCCAGGCCCAAAGCTCTATTTCTCTTAACCTAGCCTAGCTAGCCCTCCACTGTCCAGCAACTTTTCACCCGTTAGACTTATCAAAATATCTATACGCAAATCTGTTACCCTTAAACTAGCCTAGCCCTCCATTGTCTGTCATCTCCAGGTAGCCTTCAGCTATTTCTCACCCTTAATCCCATTCCTGTAGTCCGACCTCAGTCCCCAAGATCCTCCTTAGAGTCCTCCTCAAGACCTTCCCCAAACTCCTCCTCTAGACCACCCCTAGATCCCTCCCACAATCTTTCTGTACATAAGATCCATTTTGCCTCCACTAAGGGGCTAAAAATAATCTATCATAGACTCATTCTGTGTCAGATGATTCTGGCCCACTTGTCCCAAACAAGCTTCACAAATACTTAGGTTCCTTAAGAGTCAACCCATTATGGCGAATCTTTAATAAGCTTTGTTTTACTTTGGTTGAAAGAAGGTTTGAGTCAAATTCATTTGACGGGATACGGGCACATTGGTATTTTCAGATCTCACGTACCCCTAAACCCCCAAACCTGAACATGTGATCAAGGGTGGGAAGTAGCTGGACAATGGAGGGCTAGGCTAGGTTAAGAGTAATGGAAATTTGGGCCTAGTGATAATGAAAGGCTTATGGCCTCAGGCAAATGCCTTATCAACTGGGAAGATTTAAGGAGAGTTCAAGAGATTTCCTAGATCCTGTACCCCATCAGTAGCTTTAGAAGAAGGCCATCTCTTCCGAGAAAAGCATATAGGAGAGGATGGGGGATTACAGAAGGATTTTGAGGTAAGGAGGGGAAAAAGGCACTTTAGTAAATGATGTCTTTTGCTGAGAAGACTGATGGTATGTTTAAGGAGTCCTGGGTTAGAGGAGAAAAGAGGTTTAAAATAGGTATTCTGAAAAGTTATGATGGAGAGTCAATTCTATGTGATCTGTTGTCTAGGCCAGTCAATTTCACCTTTACAACATCTCTTGAATCAAGTGCAGATCTGATCGCAGAACTCTCCTACTCAATAAACTCCAGTGTCTCCCTCTTGTGTCTGTTTGTCATTCAAAGCCTGTCCTAACCTAGTCCCCTCCTATCTTTTCAGTCTTCTTATCTCCGACTCCTCAACACAAATACTTTAGTCCAATGACATTTGTTCCAAGAACAAGACACTCATCTTTGTCTCCAGGTGTCTGGAATGCTCTTCCTCCTCCACTCTACCTACTCACTTCCCCAGCTTCCTTTAAGTCCCAACTAAAATCCTATCTTCTACAGGAAGCCTTCCCTAACTCCTTTTAATTCCAATGCCTTCTCTCAGTTGATTATCTCCTATAAATTCTGTATACAGCTTAATTTGTATATTTGTTTGTATATTGTCTTCTCCATTAGATTGTTCTCCATTAGTTCCTGGAAGGCAGAATCTGTCTTGTCTCTTTTTGTATCCCCAGGATACAAGCATGGCAGGAGGTACTTAATAAAAGTTGGTTGATTGGATTAGTGAAGAATAAAAGCATTGTCATGCAGAAATGCAAGTTGATTTTACATTATATAAAATACATTTATAGCAGATTCAGTTGGCAAGGTTGCTTAACTTTTTTTTTTTTTAGCATTGTTAAATAATGAGAAGGTTAATGGTAAGAATCAGAGTCAGAGTTTGGGAAGGATCGAGCACAGAAAGCAAAAGGTTGCTGTTTGTCCTTCATTCTCAAAGAGGATCATGACATTAGAGAGGTGAGGCCATGACATGCAAATGAATTGGATTTAAATGAGAGATGGCTGTGCAAAGTCACCAGCCTCACTCCTCCGGAGTCAGCTGGATCTAGTGGCCAGATATAGACCAGGACAAAGGGAGATGGCCTAGGATACAACACTTTTCAAGCTAAGGTCTTTAACAGGTCTCAGTTTGACTGAGGCAATGCCTATTCAGTGATTAAGGAAAAGGTAGGAAAGAATTCAAGGATGGAAGACAGTGGTTAGGTGAATTTGTTCCCTTAAGATTGTGAAAGGAAGAAAATGAAGTTGATGGAGAGAAAGAAGGGAGGGATGGAGGACTAGAGGTAAAGGGCAGCTAGTTGGTCCAGTAGATAGAGCACCAGGCTTCCTAACTCTAGTTAGGAAGACACATCTTGAGTTCAAATCTGGCCTCAGAGACTTATTTGCTGTGTGACCCTGGGCCAAGTCATTTAATACTGTTTACCTATTTTCCTAATCTGTAAAATAAACTGAAGAAAGTTAGCAAACTACTCCAATATCTTTGCCCAAAAAAACCTCAAATGGGGTCAAGAAGAGTCAGACACAACTCAACAATAACAACAACAAGAGGACTAGAGGTCACAGTGAAGTGAAAAAATTAGTTTTGGAGGAGTAAAACACAAGGTATGGAAGTATAGGAATTTGTGTTGGGGAAGAGAAGTCTGGATCATGGAAATGAGTTTCGTGTGATGGGAGATCAATGTTATGATCATGCCAATAAATAGAATAAAAATACCTATCATGGGTGGTGAGGAAATTTTTAAGCCAAAGTGGTAAAAGATGTATGAGGGAACATGACATATGTATTTAAATCCCTGAATATGAGGATAGGGTTTAAGGAAAACTGTGAACAGTATATTAAATTTCCTGAAAGAGGGAGAACCAGAATGCTGTCAAAACTATCTGAACTGAGTGGATGGAGTGAACCCCAGGGAAGAGTTCTTCACTGATGGTAACATGGAAACTCATGGTAACATGAAAGAAGGAGATGATGCTTATTTGCCATTAATGGTTTTTTTTGCTTCATGGAGCCTCAGGGTCTGAGAAATACTGGACTACTGAATCATCAATCATCAATTCATAGAGCTTTCAAATTAGAAAGGGATCTAAAAGACAGACCTGACTTCCTCATTTTGTAGATGAAGAAACTCCTAGAGAGTAGATGATCTGTCTATAATCACATAGTGAAAGAGCAGGAATAAGAATGAGAGTAGTAAAGTAGGGAGAGTTTGAACTAAAATTCAGGTTTCTGTAACTCCAGTTCAGCACAGCACTTTCCCCAGTATTGTTATTTGTTTGGTGTAGTTTTTTTGTAAGCACTAATAATAGTTGATCCGATACTGATCTTCAAAAAAACAAACTAACCCAAAACAGGTACATAGCAGAGATATGAGGAATATTTTTGATGACCACTACTGTCATTAATTATGGAAAGAATGCAGCATAAAGTTTTAATAGACAGGTAGAGAATCAATAAATAACAAATTGATTAAGTAATAGTGTGTTCAATAAAGCCAATCTTCATAGAAGCTTTGCTCATAAAAGAGGTCTCTTTGATATTTAAAGTCCCTCAATCAAACATTTATAAAGTGCTTATGATGTGCCAGGATAAATGCTGGAGATACAAAGAAAGGCAAAAGACAGACCTTACTCTCAAGGAACCTAATTGGGGAGACAATATACACACTATGTACAAACAAACTCTACATAAGATTAGTTGAAATAATCAGCAAAGGGATGGCTCTAAAATTAAGGGGGGTCAGGAAAGGCTTTCTGTTAAAGGTGGGACTTTAGTTTGATCCTGAAGTGAGGAGGCAGAGATGAGGGACAGAATTCCAGGAAAAGGGACAGCCAATGAACACAGCAGCCACAAGGCCAGTGTTACTGCATCACAGAATACATGGGATGGTGGTTGTAAGGTGTAAGAAGACTGGGAAGTTGGAAAGGATGGGTTGTGAAGGGCTTTGAATGACAGAGGATTTTATATTTGATCCTAGGGGTGATAAGGAGCCTCTGGAGTTTGCTGAATAGTGGGGTGATACAATCTGACTATATCCTGCCTTTCCAGGGTATTGTATATCATTCTTCATATACTCTGTGGTCCTGCTGATGAGGGAAGGGTAATAGGTTCTACCAGGGACCCTGATCACTATCAGTGACCAGAAACCCTGCAATTCAGTCTGGAAAGAATTCACCAGGCTCAAGCAAACTTGAAAGCTGAGACTGTGAAAGTTTATTGTTACACTGTACAGCACAGTGGGCAAGAGTTCTTAGGGAACCTGCAAACTTAAAGAAAACATAGGCATAGTTTTTAAGGAGTCATAGTAGTAAATCAGGTGTCAATTATGCTAACTAGGTGAGTAAGGGTGGGGTCAGGGAGGAGTTAAGGAGTGGTCAGTGCTTAAAGGAACATGCACTTTTAATATCAACTGCACAGGAGTATTGTCCATAATTTACTGGGAAATAGCCCAAGGTAGGGCTACCTGGAGGTGTGGTTTTAGGCCTGACACTTCACTAAAGTCAACCCTCGGTCAAGGCTGACTGAGGAGTGCCTAGTCTACTGCCCATCAATGTCAAGTTTGACATGATGGATGATAGGAACCAAGGCCAATGGAGACACAGTATGGGTATAATTGGCTAAGGAATTAATCTATAGATAGGGTATTGAAGGATTCATGGTGCAGCTGGCCACTCTACTAAGGGAGATAACATTTGCCTAAGCTAAAATGTTTAGAGATAGTTTAGTGAAGGATAAGTGTAGCTTGTTATTGTTCCAAGCAGAGAAAAACAGTTCTTGAGTACTGGGCAGAATACTGGAAGGGGGAAGGGGCAGAGTTAATGCTCTGAGACTGGGGAGGGAAAATGTGATTTTACAGACTGGTTTTACAAACTCATTTTACAAACATAGATCCCAAAGCACCCCATTTACAAACTGATGTTACAAACTGATATTACAGACTGATGTTACAAATATATATATATCCCAAGCACCCCATCACGGCTAAACTATTTCCCTCACCTGCAATATACTCCCTCCTCATTTATGTTTTATAGAATACACTTGCTATATAAAAACTACATTTATCCTCTCATTTCTGGTGTTCTCCTTCCTGAAATTTATTTTATATTTTCTTAGCTGTACTCATATTGTTTCCCCCAATAGAATGTGAGTTCTTAGAAGGCAGGAAGTTTCTTTTTGTTGTTTTTGCATTCCCAATACCTAGTATAGTGCCTGGCATACAACAGATCCTTAATAAGTGCTTACTGAATGAATGAATAAATGAAGAAGTGAAATAATGAGACCTAAGGTGAAAAAAAGTCACCTAAACTCTCAAGTTTCTTTTTGCTTGGTCATTAAGCCATAATCTTAGAATTTCAAATTCCTGGAAACTCAGAGCTAAATAAGACCTCAGAGATCATTTCATGACATACCTTCAGTTTACAGATGAGAAAACTGAAGACCAGTGCTCAAGCACACAGAAGAATTATATATAGAATGAGGAATCAGACCTGGACAATAGGTGAATCTGAGAAAGGTGCCACTTATAAAAGAAATACATCAAGAGAGAAGATAAATTCTTCTCCATCAAACTAAGGGGACATTTTCTCTTAGAGGCCTAAAGACTTAGCTTTATCAAGTCATATTAGTCATAAGAAAACTGGTTACTGGATATGAGGCAAAATGGATTATATATATTCTAGGGCAGTGAATTTTCTATCTGAAAATTCCCTATGAAGCAAAAAACAAATACGGAACTAGTTCTCTATCCTACTGTTGCGGTGGCTATGGTTACAACTAATGTTATTGTCACCAGGATCTAAACAGTTCCCACCTCCCTGCCTGTTTCTGAGTTTGTTTGTTCCTGACTTTAGGAGATTGTTTAGCTGTAGTCTACATTAATTTTCTCATTAATGTTGTGCAGTCCATTCAGGACCTCAGCTACCTTGAGATCTGTACACATTGGAGCCAGTGAGTAGGGTCCCCTTCCATAGAATACTTATACTACTGTAGCTGGCAATGTGGAAGATAATGGATGTGCAGAGCTTATAAACTATGGGATGGGGAAATATACAAGCAAGGCTGCTTTTCAGATCTCTGCTGTAGTCTATCAAAGTCCACCTGGCACAGACTACAGAGCATGGAGGCAATATTATCTTTGCTCTCACCTGGTTTCTTCCTGCTCTAGGTATTTGTCCTTGCTTCTGGAACTCAGGACAACTGGGTTGGCAGGTGGTAGAACTGGGGGTGGGGCAGAAAGGAAAGCCTTTCTTTCCTCCATTTTCTCAGTTTCACATTCTTTCTAGATTATGCATTTCAAAGGCCCACTTTTCTCCCACTAGCATATCTCCTGGTCAGTTTAAAGGTGGAGGGGAGGGGAGGAAGAAGGGAAGAATTCTCCCTTTGTTCTGTGACCCTATGATATACTAATAAAAGGCAGATTTTGGAGTGGAAAAACAGGAAATAATATTTTAGAGCACCTTAAATTTTCTTTGCCTCACCAAATCCAGGATAATGGGTGTTTGGGGGAGAAGAAGGAGCACTACACTTAAAGAAAAATGCTCATTTGTTGTCAATCTTGTGCCAGTTTCTGGAAAGCAATGAGGATGGGTGAAAATGAAGGACAGTAAGGAAAAAAAATCTAATTTGATAATCAATAAATGCATTCTATGCAACTCCTTACAAGACATGAAGCTGGCATCTTGATGGGACTGACATAATAAACCTTTACAGATAGCAAATGCTCAAACAGCACAGAACACTGCATAATCTCTTTAGAAAGCTAAAAAGTAGGCAAGGGGAAAACAACACAAAGATGTTAAGAGATGTCTCCATACACCATGCCATGCAGATAGTCTTAACTAAATAGAGATTTATAAAATCTAATGTTGTGAGGAATGACAGCTTAAAAACAAATATTACTTCTGTTCTCTTCTTTTAATTTCTAACCAATTTATTGTTAGTGCTTCCAGGACAGTTAGGAATCATTGGTCCTTCCCAGTTGTACCACAGAATTACTTAATGACATTTTACTCTCTATGCAGAGTCATCATTAGTTGATTATCACCTAGGTTTCTCAAGAACTCATATGAAATATAGCATAGGACTGTTTCCACAGATAGCCTTGCATAAAAGCTTGAAACAATTTCTCTTCATAGGCTTACACATGAGATTTATAGTTTAGTCATTAAGCTAAGGTGTGTGTCAAGTCAAATGGATTTAGCTGCCAAGTAAAGGTTTAGGGAAAAAGTTCCTTAAAATTTCCATTAAAAAAAATAGCATTGCATTTCTAATTGAGTGAAAGGCCTAACAAGTCTAAACACAGAAAACAAGATTTGGTTTTTCTTATGTCACCAAATGTTATTCAGTTATGATAAATACAGTTTGTACTTTCCAAAAACTAAGGAGCTCTGTAGATTCTAACTTCTGCAGAAAGTTGAGGTAGTATAGAGTAAATTGAAAGAATACTAGACTACTGAGTCACACAGGTCTGGATTCAAATCCTGTTTCTGTCATTTAGCAGCTGAATAACTTAAGGCAAATCACAATTCTCTGCACTTCATTTTCCTCAACTGTTAAGATAGGATAATGGCAACTACTTCACAGGGCTGTTGTGAAGATCAAATGAGGTATTTTATGGAAAGCACTTTGCCAGACTAAAAGTAAGTTTTCATCATCATTACTATCATAATTAAAACATATCTGTGATTTCACTGATTTGAGTTTGTTCCAATGAGAGATTTCAATCCACACATGATTGACCATCTTTTGCCATATTTATTCATGTCCTCCTCAAAGTTCCTCTACAAGAGGTCTGCCCAGATGCTGGAGGTCTTTCTTGTTTTTTTTTTCCCCACGACATTGCAATTGGAGCATTCTGGTTGCCCACTTGGTATCTCTCACTCTTTCTGTGAATTCTTGTAATTTGTCCTCTTCCTATCATAAAATTCCTTGATGATGTCTTTTTCTCCTTTTTTAGAGCTCCTTTTTGGGGTGGGTGGGTAGGTATATATTACAGCCTTCTCACACACAACATTGTTTTCCTTGCATTACTTCCATCTTTGGAGGCAATGGTTTCAAGTTTTCCTGGCATTTGGCAATACCAATACAATGTTGGTAATGAAATGGTGGGCTTTTAATTTCATGGGAAGTTTGGGGTTAGGAAAGGGGCTCTGAAATTTCCTCTGAGCAATCCAGCCCAATCTCTCCTCCTCTTCCTATTCAACACTGGGCAATTTCTTGGAGAAGAAAGGATAGAATAGGGTCACTTATACATGTAGAGAGGTTTGTCTTTGACAAGAAGTGCCACCTTTTCATATGAGACAGGGATGAAAGAGGATGAAGAGGAGGATATCTGAGTGATGGGAAGAGAGGGAGCTCTTGGTGAATGACCTCAATTTTTTTTTCAGTGAACTATGAGGTAAAGTTCTTAGTTGGGAGTGGGGGGAGGGGATGGGAAAGCCTTGAGGAAGGATGAATTAGAAAAGTCTCTGTGCTGAATAGGCTAGTGAATTGATAAAGGAGGTGTTAAAGGATTACCTTACTACTTTTTTTGGTAACAAGTAAACATGATGAGATCTTATATCCCCTAACTCTTTCGGTTAATTGTGAAATGGTAAAAGATCATCATTTTATGTTAATAACCAAACCCAGCATATCAGTATCTGCCTTGTGGATCACCATAGCTTAAAAATAATTCACTTTTCACCACTCACCTGAACTGAATGACCTACATGGCAGAAGCATTGAAACATCTTGCAATTTGCTGTGGTGGGACCACAGGAAGCATAATTTTTCCTAATAAGGTTACCACATGGGTTATAAGTGATTGTGGCTCTGTGAAGTTCAGTGGGAGTCTACAGATTTCTTTACCTGCCAAAAAATTGTCATTTCTCACATCTTTTCCCTAAGCTTGGCTCAATTGTTGGTCTAACTCTGAGGGTACAAGATTGAACCAAAGAAGGTTCAAGAGGTCAGGTTTAGTTTAGTACAGAATAACCTCCAATTCTAGAGTAAACCTGGAGGTGTGAATAAATGCTTGGGAAACTTTAGGAGTATAAATAAGTGATAGGGCAAAGGAGAGACAGCCTGGATCTAACGAACCCACAAAATAACTCCCAAATATGTAGGTCTGGATTGCAAAGTTGTTATTTTTGGCTACTTTTGCAACAATATCCCTGGACCACTCTCCCTTGCAGCGATACTTTCTGACGTCCTGACCTCAAAAAGAAAAGTCATGCTTAGATGAACTGAAATGATCCTTTCTCCAGCTCACTCTCCATGCTAGCAACTAAATGGTAATAGTTTACTAATAAATCAAATTCAGCAGCCTGAGGGTGGTAAAGAAGGGAAGAAGAATCAGTCAAGTGGCTGAAGTGGAGTAAAGGTCTTTAGCTAAGTGAGAATCAGAGAAAATGCACAGGGGAAATACAATGAAAAAAAAGGAAAATAAAAAGATTGGAACTTAAGAGTTAGTTGTGAAGTAAGAACAAGGGGGCTTTATTATAGTGAGTGAACAGCTGAATTGAACAGATGAAGTGTTTTTAGAGATGTCTTATCCATCTAGAGACTTTGGGATGTATTAAAAATTGTTGCTTTTCTAAAGTCAAGCTTCAGCTTTATGATGTTTTATTTCATGAAATGACAATGGGCTATTTGTATTCAATTTTTTAAATTCTTTTTTTTTCTTTTCTTTTTTTTTTTTTGGAGGGCAATTGGGGTTAAGTAACTTGCCCAATGTCACACGGCTAGGTTTTTGTTTGTGTGTTCGTTAAGTGTCTGAGGCCAGATCCGAACTCAGGTCCTTCTGACTCCAGGGCCGACGCTCTACTCACTGCACCACCTAGCCGCCCCTTGTATTCAATTTTTAAAGGAAGGTCATTGTTAAGACAACAACATTGGTTGAATGGTCAATAATTTGGCAGTTTTAGTTCTCTATGAAATTATGTTTCAAATATAATTTTCTGTTAAAATAATAATCCTATAATATCCTAAATAATTTTAGTCAGTGATTTTTTAATAGACATTTTGGCAAAAATAATAACACCAAAACCTTTGTTTTAAAATAAAAAGCTGCTTGAGAGTAGATGTAAAGCCTCTCTTTATGGTCGCCTCTGATCATTACTTAAGTGGGGCATAAAACAGGAAGACATGCTCACTCCAAGGTATTGACCTGTGCCGTAGCAGATATCCTACACAAAGGTCAAACAGAAGAGAGACTTTACAGATGATAAAGTTCCAAGTGTTTGCAAATGACCTTATGCTGATTGCATCAATAGTACAGGAGCTTCTCAATGAGATTCAGAGGCATTCAAAAAAGATCAATCTAGCAACACAAATAGAAAAAAACAAGTGGATAAAAAATGTATGTTGCCCAGATTATGTCATGACATGAAATTGGATGGGAAGTCAATGGAGCTACTCTATCATTATATGTATATCCCGGACAAACAATGAAGATGGATAAGGAGTTTGGCCAAGGTTTGAAGAGGCACAGAACTGCTTGAGCCATGTTTGAAAAATTATGCAATTCTTTCAGGGAAGCCAAGCTGCTTGCACAAAAGCCTGTATTTTTAATTTCAATATTCTCTTGGAGATATGATAGGACCGTGGATCATGGAACAGCAGCGATTACAGAAGAATCAAAATTATAGGTGACCCAAAGGGCAATGGAAAGACATATGGCGAGTCTACAGTGGTGGCTTGCTCATGAGATGTACGTGATACCCTTAATGAGGGCCAGCACAGTTCAGTGGAAAGGGTGCAGGATCAGAGTTAGGAGACTTAGATTTGAAACCCAGATCTTCTACTTACTACCTAACTGACCTCAGGAAAACTGCTTGATACTTCTGGGCCTTAGTGTCCTCATCTGAAGAGTGAGGGGTTTGAACGATTTTATCTTTAAATTTCCTTCCAGCTCTAAGTCTGTGATCCTACAACTTTGTTGGCAACTCAGTCTTTGTATCAAAGTCCTGTTTTCTTTCACAGAATACTTACTGTTGTCTGAAACTGCATAATCTGAGCTTTCTTGGTAATTTCATCGAAGTTTAGATAGAAAGGGAACTAACTGATTCACCTTTAAGATCCAGGCTGGTACCTATCATTCCCAAGTTAGTTACCAGGAGATACTCTCACGCCCCCCCCCCCCCCATGTTCATCTTCCATTAGGATGCTATGGATTGTAACATTTGACAGAAGTATTCTGTCTTCTTGTCTTCCTTTTCGCACCCCAATCTCTATTTTCCTTTAAAGCACAGCTCAAGTGCCACTTCATACAAGACGACTGATCTCCCCAGAGTTACTTTGCATTTACTTTGTATATAATTTGTATATAACTGTGTGCATGTTATTTCTCTTCAGCTCCTTGCCAGTAGGGATTGTTTTGTTTTTGTCTTTGTATCCTCAGTATTTAGCACTAGCCTGGCAAAAGTACTTGCACAATAACTGCTTGTTGAATTGAATTCCACTAATTTGCTACTATTGCTGGGAATTTAGAGATACTAAAGAAAGAGCTTACAGTCTCCATGCAACAACGAATCCCTCTTATAGTGGGTAGCCACTCTGCAACAACGGAATTTCCCGATTTGTTCCCGTCATCGTGAATAAGGACAATGGATGATGGGTCTTCATGAGGCGAGAACAGAAAGTGATGATTTGGAAGGGTTGGGAAAGTGAAACAAGTATAAAAAGAGTAGCCTCACTAAGCCATTTGAGTATCAGTCACAACTGAAGTTTGGAAATGAAAACTATTGACAAGTGTAAAAGAGTATTTTTCCCTCTCATATCCTTAATCAGTGAGATAAACCTACCCAGGATTTTCCCTGCTGAATGTGAGAGAAAAACCCAACTATGACTTTGCAGTCTACATTTCCATTGTGCATTTTATTTTGTTTTTATTTTTCTTGGAGGGGGGAAGGTAACGCAATTGGGGTTAAGTGACTTGCCCAAGGTCACACAGCTAGTAAGTGTGTCAAGTGTCTGAAGCTGAATTTAAACTCAGGTCCTCCTGACTCCAGGGCTGGTGCTCGATTAACTGTGCCACCTAGCTGCCCCTTCCCTTTTTTTTTTTCATTGTGCATTTAAAAAATGTCAGCATGTCCAAATACTGTTGGCATTATTACTCATAGCAAATCAGTTTCTGTGCTAAAGGATGATGCTAACCACTTAACTTTCTGTGCCATTCTTCCACAATAGAGACTGGCAGTGGTATTTATGTTGCACTTTGGAAATGGAGGCACCTTTTGATTCTTCTCTAATTAGGTAGAACAAGGGCATTCTGAAAATCTCGGGCTTCTGGGATGTTAGAGTTTCCAGTAAATTGAGTGTTTTCCTCAGCTGTTGGCAATGATTTTTGTTAAAGTACGCCTCACTAAAAAGATCTATTTAACCTTCTCTCCCTCTCTGACCCACCACCACCAAATGCTGCTTCCTATACATTCCTGAATCTCCTCTAAAAAGAAATCCAAAGCACATGCTTCTTCAGATTTAGATCAAAGCTAAATGAGAAAGGGTAGACTCAGAGTTGGAAAGGGCCTTAAAGATAACTTAATGAGTCTAGTCTATTAATTTTACAGGTGAAAAAACTTAGGCTGAAAGAGGGAAAGTAATTTGTCTAGTGTCATCATTGCTGTCATAGTGATAACTAACACTTACATAGCACTTACTTTGTGCCAGGCAGTGCCAAGTACTTTACAATTATCTCATTTAATCCTCAAAACAACCTGGACAGGAAGTAGGTGCCATTATTATTCCCATTTTACAGATGAGGAAATGGAGGCAGACAGAGGTTAAATGACCAGGCCCACTTAGTGGCAGAGTCAGAAGTCAAACTTCAGACTCCAGAGCCAGAGTTCTTTCTACTTTATCCTCTCTCTCATCTTTTTCTTCACCCCTGTCTCACATGAAGAGGTGAACTGTCTTACTTAGGCAAACCCCTCTATCTGCATCAGTAAACCCATATCATCCTATCATCCCTACTCACTGACTTATTTTCAGTCATTAGCTGTCTACTGGTTTCTTCCCTCTCACTAGATTTTTCCATACTTGCTAGCTATCATCCTAGATCTCTTCTCCCTTTTGTGCCTACATTTCCTGAGAAGGTTGTATAAAAACTGGTGCCTCCCTTTCTTTTCTTTTCCCATTCTTAGCTCTCTGTAGTCTGGATTCTGACTTGATCATTAGACTAAAACTTTCTTCTCCAAAATTGTCAATGATCTCTGAGTTGTCATTTTCTCATTCTTCAGTCTTCTTGACCTCTCTGGAGCTTCTGACACTAGCATTTTCTTTTCCTTGTATTCTCTTCTTTCTAGGTTTTGAATGGCATTACTTTTTCCTGGTTCTCTTCCTACCTGTCTGACTGCTCCATGTCAGTTTCCTTTGTTGGATCTTCATCCAAAGCACACCTTCTAAAGATGGGTAATCCTTAGGGTTCTTCCTGGTCCTTGTTCTTTTCTCTCTTTTTACTATTTCACTTGGTGATTTCATGAGCTTCCACAGATTCATTTATCATCTTTCTGTTGATATTTCTCTTAAAAATTTTTTTTTTGCTTTTTGGAGGGAGGAAGGCAGGGCATTTGGGGTTAAGTGACTTGACCAAGGTCAGGCTGGATTTGATCTCAGGTCCTCCTGACTCCAGGGCTGGTGCTCTATTCATTGCATCACCTAGTTGCCCCTGTTGATATTTCTTAAATCTACTTTCTTGATCTCCAATCTTACATCTCCAACAGTCAGCTGGATTAAACTGTATGTCCTGGAGATACAAACTCAGTATGTCTAAAAGTGAACTCATTATCTTTCACCCCAAATGCCCTTCCCTTCTGAACTTCCCTATTATTGTTGAAGGTACATTATCCTCAGTCACCCAGCCTTGAATGTATGTATCATCTTTGACTCCTCATTTTCTGTCACCTTCTAAATCCAATGAGTTGTCAAGTCTTGTTAGTTCTAACTTTATAACACATCCCCTTTTCTCTTCTGACATTGTTACCATCCTCATACAAGTCTTCATCACCTCATGCCTAGCCTATTTCAATATACCTTTCCTTGGTCTCTCTGTATTAAATCTCTCTCCACTCTAGTCCGTTCTTCACAGGTGTTAAACTGATCTTCCCAAAGTGCAGTACTGACCATGTTATCCTCTCTTAATCAATAAATTCTAGAGGCTCTTTTTTATCTCCAGAATCAAATATAAAATCCTCATTTTGACATTTAAAACTTTTTATAAGCTGGTCTCCAGGTTTGGACCTGATATTAACTGTTTTCAATATTTTTGTAGGCAAAATAACATTTTAGGAAGCTGTCACTTCCCAAAATAGATGCAAAACATATATGCAAATGTACTTATGTAAATACAAATACACACGTGTGTACACACATCCAAACCCCCAAAATGGATAGAAAAATATAAATACTGATAGGACAGAGTTTATACTTTTTTTTTTTTGATGGGCAATTGGGGTTAAGTAACTTGCCCAAGGTTACACGGCTAGATTTTTGTTTGTGTGTGCATTGAGTGTCTGAGGTCGGATCCGAACTCAGGTCCTTCTGACGCCAGGGCCAACGCTCTACTCACTGCGCCATCTAGCTGCCCCCAGAGTTTTTTCTTATCTCAGTTGAATCCAGTTAACAGAAATAAGTAGATTAAAAAAAAACAAACCTTACCTGCTACTGAATTTGGCCGTGGCATCAGGTAAAGTGGAATAGATTGTACTGATTGGGACAGAACTGTTTCCAGATTCCTTTCTGGGATCTTGTTAAGACTATAGGTAGAGGCTGTCATATTTTCATCTACTCGGTATAAACACGAATCCATACTGGATTTTTGAGACTGCCAAGGTTTCAGGTTTCCTCCAGATCCTAGTTCTTTACTGCTTTCTCCGCCATACTTTGTTCGTTCCACATTTTCAGAATAGCTTGTCAAAGTAGCTGGAACAAAACAAACAGGAAAAAATGAATAAGAGAAGAATCAAGTAAAGGGTCTTTTGTACAAACTTGTCAAAAATCATGATTTGTGAGGATTTCTTAAAAGTATTACTACTGATACTCATTTCATGTCTAAGTTTAGAACACCAAGAACAAAATGAAACCATTTTATATGTATAGTAACTGACAACTATAAGTCAAGCTAATAAGCATTTAAGTGTTTACTATGTGCCAAATACTGGGGTTACAAAGAAAGAAAAAAAACAATAGTCTCTCCTCTCAAGGAGCTCACAGTTAAATAGAGAGACAATATACAAACATCTATATACACATGTATATAGGGTAAGTTGGAGATAATCAACAGAAGGAAGGCACTAGCATTCATGTGGATGCCACTGTAGTTTATTAAACACAAGGGAGACATGGTCAAACTAGCACTTTATGAAGATCAATTTGATAGTCAAGTGGAGGATAGACTGGGATAGACTTTAAGTAGGGAGGCCAATCAATGGCTAATGCAATAATCTGAGCAAGAACACTGATGGCAGTGTTAGAAGGGGCATCCACTAGGGCTATTGCAAAACTAGAATTGACAGGACTTAGTTACTGATTAGATATGAGAGCTGAGAGAAAGTGAGTTGAGGATCATACCTAGGTTTTGAGGCTAGCTGACTGGTAGGATGCTAGGTGCTCCTGACAATAAAGAGGGAGGTTAGGAAGACAGAAAGGCTTGGGGAGGGAAAGACAACGAATTTAATTTTTGATATGTTGAGCTTAGAATGTCTGTGGGACATGTAGTACAAGATGTCCAATAAGCAGTTGGAGTTGCTGGTTGAGCAAAACTAAAACAAATTCTGAGCAATAGAAGTGCTTAAGTACTAAAATGTTGTGGCTGAATAAATATGCTTTAAAAATCCAAACTATTATGCTATAAACTTATAGTTTTAGTAGTACAGTATGGCTGAAGGAACACTGGACTTGGGAGTTAGCATTCCTGGGTTTAAGTTTTAAATTAGCTACTTAGAAACCTTTTGACACCGGGCAACTCACTAAACTTCTCTGAGGCTGGTTTAAAGTGAGTCTGCTGAGATGAATATTCTCATCTCTAAATAGTAATGAGAATTTATGATACATACCCTGCAAGGTGGCTGTGAAGAGAGCATTTTTCAAACTCACACCTACAAATTTATCCTCACTGTTACTTCATTCTTCTCATCTTTTTTGGTGGGGTTCAGCAAGAAATGCTCTTAGGATAAGTTGCTATCCTGCTATAATTCTTTTATATTTACTGTTCTGTGGACTCTCAGGCAGAGAGATAAAATAATGTCTTTGTGACTAGATAAGAGCATGTAAGTTTTTCTTCTGTAGAATCATTTAAAATATCATTAGGGCAATTCTATTGAAAGATGGAAGAGAAAGATGACACATACCTTATTCCCACATGGTTTTCATTTCTTTCACTAGTTTTGGAAAGTTTCTAATTTCATGTAGTTCATATTTTATGAAAATTCAGTACAGTAACATCAACTAAAAAAACTATTCTTAAATTTGTATGATCCAATATTATACCCAAACAACTGTAGGCAACAAACAGCTCTGATGGCAATGATGCTCTGGTTCCAGAACAGTCTATCTGTTGAATTCTCAAGTGTTATTATATAGCTTGTGTTTGTAGTATAAGGCTGTTATCTGTTAGTTTGGAAAAAAAAGGTACTAAGCCTTTAGTATAGGATTCCAGTTACTCCATCATATATTTTTGAGTATCCACTAGGTTGCTCTACCCCCTCTCCCATTTGAAGTGATATATGCAGTTTTCTTTGCTCCATTTTATAATCTACTCTAATTAATAACTTTGGGCTTCTTGAGTATAATCTTTTTCTGTAATTTCTGATGGCAGTGATCTGATTCTGAATTATCATAAGCCTTTCTTGTTTCTATAAACAAATCTCCACTGTGTAGCCAATTTTTCAATGCCTCTTTGTTGACGTTTTGGCTGAGTACACGCGGATCTCACCCATGGAGGGTCTTTTAATTCTCCTCTTGGATCTTAGCCATTTCATAGGTTCCATTCAGAGATAAACCTACTTTGGGTTATGTTTGACAAATCCTGTTATTAACTTTTACTGTTGCTTTGTGAAGAGAGGTCTATTAGCTCCAAAAGTATTACTGTTTTAAACTTGTTTACCAGCTGCTTTAATGTCTGCTAATCCTCTTCTTTTTGTCAAGGGATTGTTAATCTTTTTCTAGCAGCCTTGGGGTGATGAGCTCCGTACTTCATTAACAATGTTCAAGTTTTTGTTTGGAGACACATTGTGGGCCATTTATCATGTCAAAAGTATACATAGACCGGTATTGTGGAGATATTAAATACTTTAAGTGTTTTCCCTCTTAAACTTTTACTTTAGGATGATAGTCTTATATAAGCAGTCTCAGCTTTTTCCTGGATAGCATTATGTACAATCTATCTTGCTTGGTTTTAAGCATCACCTCCATTTATTGGTTTGGTTTGACTACTATATACAAACTTTAATTTTTCAGTATCTATTCTTCTGTGGTGCACAAAATATTATACTTATAATTGCCCAAATGACATTTTGATATAATTAGGAAAAGTTTCCATGATATGAAGCAGTGACGTGATGTGCTTTTCAGCAGAGTCATATATAATTTGAGGTCATCTATGTGCATTAAGTAAATAGTGTGATGTTTTGTTATAACTCCTTTGACTTGAAATCCATATACTGAGTTCTATTTAGGAGCACTGAAAATGGATTTCAGCTAGGCAGAACCATAAATTACTTCTTCAGAAAACGCCATATTTTACATCAATTACTTTTGACATTATTAAGCCTTTAATAAATACCTGCTGATTAATTACTGTGTTGGTATTTTAAAGAGAGAATGTTTTTTAATATGTTGATATCAAATACTCTATTATTGTCACTATATTTACATTTATTTTATATGTTTATAAAATAACACATGGCTAAACCATAAGTGAGGAATGGAGGCAAAAGCTTTGATATAAACAGTGAAGGCAAGTAAATATTGTACTTTTAGTTTGCTTGTTCAATAATCACAAAATCAATAGTGAATTGCTCTTTACACCCCTGGGAATTTCTGGCTTACCCTTTTTGTTCCTCTACTGTTTTCTTGTTAATGTTTATAGAGTTTTCTGAGCCATACAAGCTGTGGATGCTTGGAATGAAATATAGAAATATGTAATTGGCCTTTATTTGGAAGGTCACTGCTATTTTCATCTTTTGGTAATAATTATGTGATGCCGTCTGTTAAGAGATGAAATCAAGTTTGCATCATAGAGGAAATTAGTAAAATGCTTTGCTAGTCATTTATGATTTACTGTGAAGTATTTGAGGCCTTATCTAGACCCATTATTTTCCAGTCTTGCAGAGAAGCTACTTTTAGTCACTTTCCTTGATGTAACTGTTCTTTTGTTCATTATATTAACAGTGTATGTTATCTGTTTTGTATTTGGTCCAACTTTTGTTTTTATTATGTTGGACTTATTTAGGCCATGGAAATGATGGGTAATTCTCCACATCCTCTGCAACTGGGTTGCAAAGTGGATATAGCACTGGGCTCGGAGTCAGTAATATCCTGTCTCACTTAACTAACAGTGTGACCCTGAGCAAGTCATTTAACCTTTGTCTGTCTTAGTTTCCTTACCTGTAAAATAGGGATAATAATGGCACCTACCTCACAGGTCAACTGAGATAATATTTGCAAAGTACTTTGCAAATTTTAAAAAGCTATATAAATGCTAACTATTATTCTTTGGGGGTTCTCTCTTCTAATTTCTTCTTCAACTTTTATACAATTTTATACAAGTTTTTGATTAATGATGAATGGTTTGTTTTGCTCTTTGTACTATGTTAACTGTATTACTGTAATCTTTTGACTTTTGTTTTTGTTCAGAGAATGACAGTTTAGAGCTTGAAGCCATATAATCCAACTCCTCTGAACTGTAGACTAAAGGTATAAGATTTTCTGATATTTTTTTGTGTTCTGAATTCTGTTCTGTATGTTTCTTTCTCAGTACATTTAATCAAGCAATACCATAATCAAATTTTCTGCTGCATGTCCTAGCTAGATACCGATTTAATTTTCCCATGTCTTTTTACAGGTCTTTAATAGCTTTCCCAAATCTCTTCTGCCAAGATAGTATTTGACACTTGTCTTTAGGAATATTCCTAGATAACTCTACCTCTATGGCTACAGCATATACTGTTGTGTTGCTGTGTGCAGCTCCTGAATTTTTTTTAACTATCATCAACTATTGTAAGAGAATGTATTCCTTTACTGTATTACAGGAGAAACTAGCTTTTCAAACTATTATGTTTTGGCAGAATTGGTCTATTATTTGGATTTAGGTCATCAAACTCAAAAGTGCTTTTCAAAATTCTATTCTAAATGTGGTATTTCTTCAAAACCAATTGAGACACTGGTATTATTTTTGCCTTCTCTTAATAATGAAAGAGATGGTACCTCTTAGATAGCACTTCTTGAAATTGTGTTAAGTATAAATTGTCAATACTTTCAGGTTCTTCAGCTTTTCCTTCTTCAGACTAAAGTAATTCTAATTCCCTAATTTCCATTCTTATTTCACCTAATCTGAGTTTAAGAATGAAAGTATTTCTTAGGGCTATTTCACATGGCCTGCTGCAATACATTGTTGTATAATATAGAACTGAGGATATCACTGACAAAAAACAGTATAAAGTCCTAGCCATCTAACTGATAAGATTTATTTCCAATTATATGAGGCTATAGAACTAGTATATAATAAAACATTAATATTTCCAGTCTATTTCATGTCTATGAACACATATGTTCATGTATGTACATATTCATCATTCATACTTCTGTTGAATGGTTCCAGATCCATCAGACACTAAACTGCTTTGTCTATGTCCTATCCTAGATGCATAGTAGTAGTTACATCAATTAGTGCCCTCACTTTTCTACTAGATATTTCAGGATTCTCACCAGGATTTCATAGTGACCAAAGAGGTCTCAGGGTTCACAGAGTCTCCACTATACATCACCTTATTTGTCATTCCCTGACTTAGCAACATCTACTCCTCAACCTTGCCAAGAACAATGACTGGGATTTGAGGGGGTTTCTTTTTTTCCTTTTTCAAATTAAATTTTATTTTTTCATTTAACAGTCATCTCTCTCCTTCCCTCCCTCCTCCCCTCTCTCTCAAACACACACACACCCTCCCAACCAGAGGGGAAAAAAATTAGACCCTCTGCAACAAATATACCAAGTCAAATAAAAGTGACCATGTTAAAAAAATGCATGCATGCATGTCTCATACATATAGTGTTTTTAAGGTCTATCTATCTTTAAAAACATACATACATACACACACAACAAACACACAAATATAAAGATTCTACATACAGTTTTATGGCTAAGTGTTTTTTTTTTTTTGTGACAACAGCCCTGTGAGGTAAGTAATATGTATACTATTCTCCACATTTTATGGATGAGGAAACAAAAATCAGACAAGTGCAACGACTAGGTACAAACTGTCAAAGTCAGGCCTCACATCCAAGTCTTTTTTAAAAAAAAAACTACCGGCGGAGCCAAGATGGCGGAGTAGAAACAGCATTTCCAATGTGCTCTGCCCCACACAAATTTCAAACAATGTGAAAGGGAGCTCCGAACAACTTCTGGAGCCACAGCACCCACAGAACGGCACAGAGAAGCTAACCTCCTGCTGAGGACAGCCCAGCAGCCCTGCAGGGAGCAGCCAGCACAGCACTCTGAGAGCAGGCAGCACAGTGCGCTGGGAACTGACAGCGCAGCCCGCAGAGCTGAGACCAGGTCCGAGGCTTTAGCCCCAGGGCGGCCAGGCCTTCAGCCAGCCGGTGGAAACCCAGAACACCAGCAATTGTGGTGATTCCAGAATTATCAGCACAGATATGCCTAGGACAAAGTGAGAGGTTAGTGCCCTATGGACTTTGGGACCAGTATTTGGGGAACACGTGGCTTCCTCCCCTCGGGGCAAAAAGCTGCTGAAGAAACAGTTGCACAGAAGCCATTTTGCAGCTTCAGTAGTGGCTCTAGCTCCTGGTCTTCGAACTGTAGGAAGATCCAGCAATCAGTCTGGGGGTTAATCGCTTTTGCTTTAAACTGCCTGGATCTGGATTGTGGTCTGGGGGGGAAGTTTGGGGTGGGTATCCAACTTGCCAGAGCGGGTGGAGGCTTTACAGAGGCCACCCAACTGGCGGAAGTTGTGAAGACCCCACGTTTGGGAGGAAGCTCCCCTGTCTGGTGGCAGAGTCCTACTGTGGCAACAAGCCCCAAAATCAAGTAATTAAGTGGCAATATGCCTAGGCAAACGAAACAAAATAAACAGAAAAGTTCAACATTGGACTCCTATTTTAGGGGCAAAGAGGCTCAAAAAAAACTACTACATCATACTACTTTTCCACTACATAATCAAATGCCAACTTAACTATAAATTCAGCCCTTCAGAATCTTTTATTTAGGAGTATTAATGTAATTGTGGGCAGCTAGGTGACTCAGTGGATGTAGTTCCAGGTTTAGAATCAGGAAGACTCATCTTTTGAGCTCAAATCTGGTCTTAGATACTGACTAGCTGTGTGACCCTGGCCAAGTCATTTAACCCTATTTGCTCGGTTTTGTCACCTGCAAGGATGGAGGAAAAAAATGGTAAACTATTCTTGTATCTTTGCCAAGAAAACCCCAAACAGGGTCACAAAGAGTTGGACAGCACTGAAGAAAAGACAACAACAAAATGCTTTTCCTTTTTTTTTTTTTTTGCTTTTTAGACGGGGAAGGGCAGGACAATTGGGGATAAACGCCTTGCCCAAGGTCACATGGCTAGTAAGTGTTAAGTGTCTGAGGCCAAATTTTAACTCAGGTCCTCCTGACTCCAGGGCCAGTGCTCTATTCACTTCGCCACCTAGCTGCCCCCGACAAAAGGCTTCTAAGGCAAAAAAAATACTAGTTTCTTCCATGATGTTCCTGGCTTGGCCTCTAAGGATAGTTTCTGACACTTTCCAAAATTACTGAGATTCTATAATAAAACTAAATAATGTTAGTTGTATGTTACAAATATTCTATGTCCTCAAAGAAATTTTCTGACATGAAGAATTCCACTCTGCTCTATGTTAAACATAATTTTTATAAATCCTGCTTTAAAGGTAACACTTTGAATTACTTGTAGTTCTATGCGTGGAATCTTACTGTCAAGAACTTGGTATTTGAGTTTATTTTCCCGTCTCAACTATTCAGTAAAGCCCCAAGTACTGTGCCATCTCCTCCTCATCTGAAGCCCCTGATCTCCCCCCTTGACCTGACTTTTTTCCTTACCCTTGGAAGAGATATGTAAGGAATTCCTAGTAGGAAAACTCCTTTTTACAAGAGATCTCTAATGTGTTCGGAGCTAAATTTTTGTTTTTATTCTGTAATTTTAAAATGTGGATTACTACGAGGATTCCAGAAGCTTTAAAAGAATCAATGAATATTATAAAAGTGTTTAACTGGACTGTCAGTAGTATCTAAGGGTCCTATAGTCAAGATCCTAAGACTTCTTATAGTACTTTCGGTTACTACTAGTCATATTAAGACTAAACCACTGCTTTTTTAATTAATTAATTAATTTATTTTTCACAATAAATGCTTTATTAACTTCTGTTTTACATCATTCATTTCTGCCAGATTTTGAGTTACAATCATTTTCTCCCGTTATTCCCCTACCCACCCTCCCAGAATAGCAGTCCCACAAGATATCGTTTCCTCCAATCTGCTCTCTCCCATACCTCCTCCCATACCCCCTTCGACTTTTCCATTAGAGGAAGGTGAATCTTTGTGTCCCAATGCCTGCACATCTTATCTCCCAATTATAAGCAAAAGAGTATTAATAATAGTATTTATATATATTTGAAACATTTAATCTTAAGATCTCGAATTTCAGATCCATTTCCTTCCTCCCTTGTCACCCATTCCCTCTGGGGAGATAAGTAATTCAGTATATGTTGTACATGTCTAGCTATGCAAAACATTATCATAGTAGATATATTGTACGAGGCTGCTTATAATTCCCTCCCACTCATCCCACCCCCCATCTGGTCCATTCCCTACATGATCCTGTCCCTCTTCTATACTGGGTACTTCCAACCTCCCCTCACCCCAAGGATGCCCCCCCATCAATCATCCCTCCTCTCATCCCCCTTCCCCCTATTCTGCTGCAGGTTGAGATATCCCATTTAGTATGTATGTCATTCTCTCCCTGAACCAAATTCAATGAGAATGTGGATTTGCCTTTTTTTTTCCTTCCTATTCTCCCCCTCCCTTGCAACCACTTCCCCTTGCTTCTTCTACATGAGATAGTTTACCCTGCCCTGTCTTTCCCCATCTCCTCTTGCCACTTTCCTCTCTCACCTCATAATTTCTACCCTTGAGTATTCTCCCTTCCCAACAAATTCAACCTATGCCCTCTATCCATATACACACACATTCACATATGTATTCATATGACCACACACCCTTCTTCCATTATTTTCATACTGAGAAAGATATCATCACTCACAGTTGTTGTTTTTCCATATAGGAATGTAAATAGTTCAACTTTGATAAGTTCCTTTTGATTTCTTTTCCCTGATTACCTTCTCAGGGATCTCTTGCTTTTTGTGTCTGGATGTCAAATTTTCTATTCAATTCTGTAAACCACTGCTTTTTTGAGGAGGCTTTGGAAATACTAGGTCAGACTGAAAAACGGTTCAGAGTAGGCATGAAGTTCTTTTAATGAATATTCTACAGTGCTTGGAAGAGTGCCTTGCATCTTTTTTTTCTCCCTTGAACCCTATAATTTCATTGACAGAGACAACTTCTAGGATGGAAACTGTCCAGGGAAGTAGATCAATAACTTATTGTAACTTATAACCTTAGAGAATTGCTCAGGGGCACTGAGAGATTAGGCGACATATAGAACATCTAGATGAATCCTTCATCAAGCATTCTTGATTAAAAAAAACAGAGTTGAATAGAAAATCTGACATTCAAATACAAGAAGCAAGAGAAGCATAAGAAGGTAAACAGGGAAAAGAAATCATAAGGAACTTATCAAAGCTGAACTATTTACATGACTACATAGAAAAATGACAATTGTAACTTATGAAACTTTTCTCAGTATGAGGATAGTTGAAGGGAATATAAATGTATATTATATATGTGCACGTACATATGTCTATATAGGAGGGTATATGGGCATATGAATACATATGTGAGTGTGTGTAAATGTGTGTATAGTTATACATAGATAGAGGGCACAGGATCAATTGAATAGGAAGGGATGATATTTACAAGGTGAAATTGAGAGGCGAGAGGAATATAATGAGAAGAGATGGGAAGAGTTAGGATGGGGTATATTATCTCATATAGAAGAGGCAAGGGAAAACTGTTACAATGGAGGGGAAGAACAGGAAGGCAAAAGGGAATGGGTCAGCCTTACTCATGTTTTATTTGGCTTAGGGAGGGAATGACATACACATTAAATTGGGTATTTTTTTTTTTTGCTTTTTAGAGGGCAATTGGGGTTAAGTAACTTGCCCAAGGTCACATGGCTAGGTTTTTTTGTTTGTGTGTTAAGTGTCTGAGGCCGGATCCAAATTCAGGTTCTTCTGACTCCAGAGGCAGCACTCTACTCACTGTGCCACCTACTCCGCCCCTAAATTGGGTATCTTGACACACAGGAGAGTAGGGGGGAAAGGAATGAGATCGGGGATGATAGAAGGGAGGGCAGGTTGGGGGGGTAGTTAGAAGCACACACTTTTGAAAAGGGGCAGGGTCAAAGTAGAGAATAGAACAAGGGGGCGGTGGGATAGGATGGAGGGAAATATAGTCAGTCAGTCTTTCATACATATTCAATATATTCACTATGGAAATGTTTTGCTTAACTACACATGTACAATGTATATTGAATTGCTTATCTTCCCAGTAAGGGTGGGTGACGAGGGAGGAAGGGAAAGAATCTGAAATTCCACGTTTTAAAATCAAATGTTTAAACAAATTATTATTTTTTTTTTTACATGCAATGGGGAAATAAGATATACAGGCAATGGGGTATGGAGATCCATCTTGCCCTACCAGAAAGTCAGAGTGGGGATGGGGGAGGATACAGGAGAGAACAGACTAGGGAGAGGGTATACAGTGGGATGACTGTTTTGGGGTGGTGGGTAGGGGAAAGATGGGGAGAAAATTTATAACTCAAAATCTTGGGGAAATGAATGATGTAAACTCAAAATAAACATACAATTTAATTTAAAAAAAGGATTAGGTGACATACCCTTGCCTTCCACACAACAGGTACTTAATAAATGTTTGCTGAATTTTGGGAAGTCACTCAGTCTTAAGAGTCAGCCATGGTGCCCCATTGTACTGTCTGGGCCAATTCTGATAGTTGAGGAAAACTGGGAATGTTCATTAGGGCCAAAAGCCTGTGAGGATTCCATGGATTTGACCTTTGGGCTGGGATTCAAAGATACATAGCAGGAAGAGTATAAGCATAACACCTGTCATGTTCTCCTTTGCCCTCTAAATAAGTAGCAGCAGCGACTGGACTGGGTGTTTTTCATGACACAGGGAATTCTCAAATAAGAAAATTAGTGCTTGTTTTTTTTTTCAAATGCTTTATTAACTTCTGGTTTACTTCAGTCTCCCTGTTTTTCCTCTACCCACCTCGCCAAAATAGCGTTCCCCAGATATCCCCTCTTCTTATTTCCAAATTACATGCAAAATAGTATTAATAATAGTGTATATATATATTTTAAACATTTGGTTTTAAAACTTTGAATTCCAGATACATTCCCTTCCTCCTTTGTCACACACCCTTACTGGGAAGATAAGCAATTCAATATAGGTTGTACATGTGTAGCTAATGGAAAACATTACCATAGTAGATATATTGTAGAAGAATGATTATATCCCCCTCCCTCCTATCCCATCTCCCACTTATTCTATTCTCTACTTTGATCCTGTCCCTTTTCAAAAGTGTGTGCTTCCAACTTCCCTCCCCCACCCAAGCCTGCCCTCCCTTCCATCATCCTCCCTCTCATTCCCTTCCCTCCTACTCTCCTGTAGGGTGAGATACCCTATTTAGTGTGTATGTCATTCCCTCCCTGAGCCAAATTCAATGAGAATAAGGTTGACCCATTCCCTTTTGCCTTCCTGTTTTTCCCCTCCATTGTACCCATTTCCCCCTTGCCTCTTCTATATGAGATAGTTTGCCCCATTCTGTCTCTCCCCATCTCCTCTCATTATATTCCTCTCTCACTTCTTAATTTCACCTTTTAAGTATCATCCCTTCCTATTACATTAGTCCTGTGCCCTCTATGTATACCTGTAAACATATACACATTCACATATGTATTCATATGCCTATATACCCTCCAATAAAAACATATATATATATATATATATATACATATATATATATTTCTATTCACTTCAACTATTTTCATACTGAGAAAAGTTTCATCAGTTACAATGATCATTTTTCCATGTATGAATACAAAAAGTTCAACTTTGATAAGTTCCTTATGATTTCTTTTCCCTGTTTACCTTCTCATGCTTCTCTTGCTTCTTTTATCTGAATGTCAAATTTTCTATTCAACTCTGTTTTTTTCTTCAAGAATACTTGAAAGTCCTCTATTCCACTGAATGACCATATTTTCCCCTGAAACATGATACTCAGTTTTGCTGGATAGGTGATTCTTGGCTTTAGTCCCAGCTCCTTTGACCTCCAGAATATCATATTCCAGGCTCTTTGATCCCTTAGCGTAGAAGCTGCCAGATCCTGTGTTATCCTGATGGTGTTTCCACAATATTCAAATTGTTTCTTCTTGGCTGCTTGTAATATTCTCTCCTTGATCTGGGAATTCTGGAACCTGGCTATAATATTCCTAGGAGTTTTTTTTTTTTTTAATTAATTTATTAGTTTAGTTTCAGTTAACAAGATTCAATTCCATAGTTCCTTCATTTTCATATTTCCTTTACTTCCCTCCCCCCTCCCCACACGACAGCATATAGTCCAGTATATGATTTGCAAATGCATTCATATTAGACATTATTCCAATTACAAAGGCGTATTGTACTAGGTGGGATGAAAGATGGTAAGGAAGAAATAAAACCAAACAATGAAAAGAACAAGATCATTTAGTTTGCTTCCATCAGGATTCAGGCTCAGTTCTTTCTAGTTATATCTCTGGATGGCGCATTTCTCGCTTTCTTGAGTCTTTCGGGATTAACTTATATCACTGCATTGATGAAAAGAGTCCAGTCTGTCATAGTTGGTCATCACAGATATGGTATGTCTGTGATTGTATACAGATTTCTTCTGATTCTACTCTTCTCGCTCAGCATCAGTTTGTATAAGTCTCTCCAGGTAATTATGAAATCTGTCACCTCTTCATTTCTTATAGCCCAATAATATTCCATTACATTCATATACCACAACTTGTTTAGCCATTCCCCAATTGATGGGCACCCCTTCAGTTTCCAATTCTTTGCAACCACAAAAAGGGCTGCTAAAAACATTTTTGTACATATGGGTCTTCCTCCCACTTCTGTGATCTCTTTGGGATATAACCCTAGAAGTGGTATGGCTGGGTCAAAGGGTATGAAATTATTTATAATCCTTTGGACATAATTCCAGATTGCTCTCCAGAATGGTTGGATAAGTTCACAACTCCTCCAGCAATGTATTAGTGTTCCAATTTGTCCACATCCTCTCCAGCATTTGTCACTTTCTTGTTTTGTCATCTTAGCCAATCTGACTGGAGGGATGTGGTATCTCAGAGTTGTTTTGATTTGCATTTCTCTAATTAATAGTGATTTAGAGCATTTCTTCATATGCTTATAGATATATTTAATTTCTTTCTCTGAAAATTTCCTGTTCATAACCTTTGACCACTTATCAATTGGGGAATGACTTGTATTCATGTAGATTTGGCTCAATTCTCTATAAATTTTAGAGATGAGTCCTTTATCAGAGACACAAGTTGTAAAAATTCTTTCCCAATTTCCCACCTCCCTCTTGATCTTGGTTACATTGGCTTTGTTTGTACAGAAGCTTTTCAATTTAATGTAATCAAAATTATCCATTTTGCATTTTATAATGCTCTCTAATTCTTGTTTGGTCCTAAAGTCTTCCCCTCTCCACAGATCTATCAGGTAAACTATTCCTTGCTTTCCCAAATTGCTTACAGTATCATCCTTTACACCTAGATCATGCACCCATTTGGACTTGATTTTGGTATATGGTGTTAGATAATGGTCTATGCCCAGTTTCTGCCATACTATATTCCAGTTTTCCCAGCAGTTTTTGTCAAATAGTGCATTCTTATCCCCAAAACTGGGGTCTTTGGGTTTATCAAACAATAGATTGCTATATTCATTAACTGCTGGGTCTAGGAGTTTTCTTTTGGGGATCTTTTTTTAGGAGGTGATTGGTAGATTCTTTCAACCTCTATTTTGCCCTCTGGTTCTAAAACATCAGGGCAGTTTTCCTTAAGAATTTCTTAGAGGATGATTTCTAGGTTCTTTCTTTGATCATGGTTTTCAGGTAGTCCAATACTTTAAAAATTATCTCTCCTGGATCTATTTTCCAGGTCAGTGGTTTTTCCCATGAGATATTTCACATTGCCTTCTATTCTTTCATTTGTTTGGATCTGCTTATAGCATCTTGATTTCTCATAAAGTCACTACCTTCTATTTATTCCGGTCTAATTCTGAAGGAATGATTCTCAGTGAGCTTTTGAGATTCTTTTTCCATCTGGGAAATTCAGCTTTTTAAGGCATTCTTCTCCTCATTGCCTTTTTCACCTTTTTTGCCATTTGAGTTAGTCTATTTTTTAAGGAGTTATTTTCCTCTGTCAGGCTCTTGACTCTCATTTCAATAATTTTCTTGTAGCATTTTCATTTTTCTTCCCAATTTTTCCTCCAATTCTCTTATTGGCTTCTTAAGGTCCTCTATGGCTTGTAACCAGCTTGTGTTTTCCTTTGAAGCTTTTGGTGCAGGAGTTCTGACTTCACTGTCTTCCTCCTGTTCCATGCTTCGATCCTTTTTGCCCCCAAAATAGGAATCTAATGTTGGACTCTTCTGTTTGTTTTGTTTCCTTTGCCTGGTCATATTGCCACTCAATTACTTGACTTTTGGGCTTTTTGCCACAGTAGGACTCTGCCACCAGCCAGGGTAGCTTCCATCCCAAATGCTGGGGTTTTCTCAGCTGCTGGACGTATTGGTTGGGTGCTCTCTCTGAAGCCTCCACATGTTCCGGCAGGCTGGTTACACCACCCCGACCCCTAAGATCTCCACCCTAGACTGCAATCCAGATCCAAGAATGTTAAAGCAAGAATGATTACCCAGACCACAATCCAGATTCAAGAATATTAAAGCAAGAGTGATTACCCCCCAGACTGGTTGCTTAGTCCCCCTACAGTCTGCAGGCCAGGAGTTGAAGCTGCAGTGTGGAGCCAGGTGTGCAGAGGTGTCTCAGTGGCTTCTTGACCTGGGGGCAAAAGCCAATGCTCTCCCAACTACTGGTCCCAAAGTCCACACTGCACTGACCTCTCACTTTGTCCTTAGCATCTATGTGTTGATAATTCTGGAAAGGGCCACAACTGCTGGTGTTCTGGAGTCCCTCCAGCTGGTGTTTGGTCAGGCCCATCAGGCCCGCCCTGGGGCTAAAACCTCTGGCTCACAGGGGGGCCTGGGCTTGGCTCCCAGAGTGCTGTGCTGGCCACTCCCTGCCGGGCTGTCCTCATCGGGAGGTTAGCTTCTCTGTGTCATTTTGTGGGTTCTGTAGCTCCAAAGTTTGTTCAGAGTCCCCTTTTACATGAATTGGGAAAGGGGGAAGCTGGAACCGCACGGAAGTCCTGTTTCTACTCCCCCAAATTAGTGCTTTTTAGGACAATGCATTCTATTCTGGTGCAAAGGAAGTAGAAGCAGTTGTTACCTCAAAAGTGAATAAGGATAACAAAAGTAACATAATGTGCTTCAAAAGGTTCTGATTGTCAGCTTATAGTCTAAAGAATATAAAGAACATTCAAACAGAAATGGGATTAAATATAGCAAAATGGTAGTGTCCAACAAGCCATAAATAAGGGACTATGATACATCCTGAGGAAAATTAATATTGTTACATTATTTAATAACCAAAACTACTTTGTAACCCATCATATTCCCCATTTTGTCAAACAGAATTTCTGAGCCTAGCTCAAAAGGAAATTTTTTCCAGTCCAAACTAAAGGCAAGGTTGAGGAATGTAATCACTCCCAGCCCCTGGGGCATTTGCTTGAAACCCAATTTTAAGTGGGATCCTTACTTCTGTTTATCTATAAATATTAGAACCAGCTTGGTTCCCAGAGGGAAGGCTCTCCAGTCTAAGCCTTTTCTTGTCAAACTTAGGGGTGATTTGATCTCCAAGGGGAAAGCTAAGGGGAAGGGAGGAATCCTGATTGAGGTAGTTCCCTTATTCAAGCCAATATTCCTAGAAGTTGTAGAGTCTCATAACAAAATCAGCATTCCTTAGTTGTCAGAGAGGGAGTGTAATCAGTCACACTTGAAGACTAGCCCACTTTCCATAGCTGTGGCTAATTTTAAGGCTTTTCTACTACCTTATCCTACCCCTCCTTTTCCTTGGGGGAGGGGAGGTTCTCAATAAATATGGTGTTTTAAATATATCTATATCTATATCTATATATCTATATATATACACACACACGTATATATATATATATATATAGATAGATAGATATATATGTACATATACACATATATATATTTTATTTTATTTTTTGCTTTTTGGAGGGCAATTCGGGTTAAATGACTTGCCCAAGGTCACATGGCTAGTTTTTGTGTTAAGTGTCTGAGGCAGGATTTGAACTCAGGTCCTCCTGAGTCCAGGGCCGGTGCTCTATTCACTGTGCCACCTAGCTGCCCCTAAATATGGTCTTTTTAGTTCTATCCTGGTCCCTGATCCCCTGAAGGGTGAACAGTCTGACCCATTCTATTCATAGTTACATGTGTCACTTAATAAACTGTTATCATGTCCTGAAAACTTGCCTTAGTTGATCTCTGTTGCATTTTTGCTTGCCACAATTCCAGATGGAACAAGGAATTGTACAATGGCATACAGAGAATTGACAATATTATCTAAGATTTATTTAGATACTTTGAGAGTATTTTTTAGTCAGAATAGGAAAGAAAAGAACTTGGCGGGGGATTCATTTCTTCAGCTGAGATTAAATCACAGTGAAAATATTTGGGAGGTAGGGTAAATTAAAGATAGGTAAGAATGAAGGAACCAGAAGTCTCTACCTATAAAGTCCTTAAGAATACTGGAGGTTCTATAGCTTTATTACTCCTCTGACTCCTCTGACTATGTTGGCCTTAGGGACCACAGATATAGACTTTTTATAAGAAAAAAAAGTCTAGAGTCTTTCATCCTAGTCTCTGTCTCTGCTAGCAGGGTTGCTTGTGGAGGGACTCCTCTCCTCCAAAGTTGCCTGGGTCTCTGTTGGTAGATCTGCACCCTCTGACCCCCTGCAGAAATGCACTACTACTATGGTGAAGCTTTGGAAGGCTGCTAAAAATCAAGGTGAGTCAAAGACACTAGCTAAAGGAGAGAGAAGACAAGATGAGGACATATCAGAGGATAAAGAAGAAACAGTGGAGAAGAGGTTGTGGCCCCTCAGAAGAAGGGCAAGAAGGCTTATGGCTACACCAACAAAGAAGGTACCAGCTGTAAAAAAAAAAAAAAAAAAAAAAAAATCATTACCACCTTAGTTGTCAAGAGAGGAGTCAAGGCTCCTGGTAAGAAGGCAACCATAACCCTGTCAAAAAAAAGTGGCTACCCCAGCCAAAGTTGTCATCACATCAGGCAAGAAGGGAGACACTTCAGTGAAAGCAACAGCCACCCCAGCTAAAACAGCTTCCCTCAACCAAAGGAGAAAAATGGGCAGAATGCTAAGAAATAGGACAATGAATCTGAAGAAGAGGACAGTAAAGAGGAGGAGGATGAAGAATTTGAACCACCTAAAGCCAAAAAAATGGGAACAGCTCTGGCCAAACCAGACTCTAAGGATGAGGAGGAAGATGATAGTAATGAGCATGACAAAAATGTTATGGATAACACACCAGCCAAAGGGAAAACTGCTTCTGTGAAAGCTTAGAAAGTCAAGGAATCAGAAGTGGAAGAAGAAAAGGAAGTGTTCATCAAAGAAGACCCAGGGAAGAGGAAAAAGGAAATGAGCAAACAGAAAATCCTCAAAACCAAAAACAGAAATTAGAGGCTGAAGTGTCTACAAATTTCATTCTCTTTAACTGGCAACCTGAACTTCAGCAAAACTGCTTCTGACCTAAAAACAGCAGCACTGACTTTTCAAAGAAGGACTTCACAGTTATGGATGTCCCCACTGGTGCCAACAGGAAGTTTGGCTACATGGAATTTGGATCAGGTGAAGACACAGAAAAGCTCTGGAATGCAGTGGTTCCAAAGTCCTTGGCTCTAAAATGAAACTTGAAAAGAAAAGTCAAGGACAAGAGAATTGGAAAGGTGAGAAGAATTCCTGGAGTGGGAATAATAGCAAGCTGGCAGATTCAAAGATATTTGTGCTAAATAACCTCACCAACATACAGAGCCACTGAAGAAAATCTGCAGGAAATGTCTGGGAAGGCAATAGTGGTCAGCTTGGTCCAGAACAATGAAGGCTGACCTAAAGGGTACATGTTCATTGAATTTCCCTCTGTGGAAGATATAAAAGAAGCTTTGAATTCTTTTAACTATATAGAATTCAGCACCAAGGAGCCAGTCATAAAGACCTTTGTTCTTCAAAGATCTGTCTGAAGACATGACAGAAGAAACAGTGAAAGGTTCATTTTTATGGCTCTGTTGATGCCAGGGTAGTCACAGATAGGGAAACAGGGTCATCTAAAGGTCCAGTCTCATGGACTCCAACTCAGAAGAAAATGTTAAAGCTGTGAAAGAGGCCAGGGAAGATGGGGAAATTGATGGAAACAAAGTTACTCTAGAATGGGCCAACCCCAGTGGTTTTGGAGGCTGTAGGGATGGCCATGGTGGCTGAGGCAGTAGAGAAGTCTGAGGGGAATTTTGTGGTAGAGCTCAAGGAAAACTTGGAGGTTGGGGTACTTTCTGAGAAGGTTGAGGAAAAGGAGGAGATGACAAGCTACCAGGAAAAGAAGATGAAATATTAATTGCTTCTCCTCATTCCTTTCCCCTTGCTATTTGAACAGACCCTAGTGGGGTTTATTCTGTCATCTAATTGACAGAGTCTCTGAGGACATTCCAAGACAAACATTCAGTCTAGAAGTTCTCTTGGAAAAACCTGGATGATATTTTAAGGGAGAGAGCATGTTGGTTGTTATATGGATGCTCCATATAACCTTTTGCAGAGATGGGTTACAGATGTGGGAGTTAACCTTTTTGTCTATGCGTTGTCATGTTTATAATTTACAAATCTACAAAACAATTTCCTACCCTACAATTATCTGTAGTGGCTTTTTATTTCATTTTAATCCTCCTTTTTGGCTATGAAGAGGTAGGTGCTTTCTCATGGTTCCTCCTTTAGTAACCTGTTTTAGGTCACATTAAAAGAGCTTAACTTAGGGGAAAAAGTAGCCTGATAAAAGTATGGCTATATTGATATGCGTATTTGCACCAAAAGGTAACTGATCCATATGTGAATGGCTTGTCTATAAGATGAACACACTAAACTAATACCATGTAGCAAGTATCTAGCTTCTGATAAGTTCATGAATGCTATGATATGTCAGGCATTCTGCCCTAAAAGACTGATGGGTCACCATTATGGAAATCAATGTCCAATATGCCATATAAGCAGTCAATGTGGAAAAAAATAAATACTTCTATAATGAGCAAGAGGGCATAAGGATATGTTAGTTTAGATGATTTACAAAATAATAATAATAGTGATGCCTATGATAGTCATTTATAGCTTGTTATTATTCAGTCACGTCTGATTCTCTCCATTTGGCATTGTCTTGGCAAATATACTGGAGTGATTTACCATTTTCTTCTCTGACTCATTTTACAGAGGGGAAACAGAGACAAACAGGGTTGAGAGATTTGCCCAAGGTTACACAGCTAGTTAGTGTATGAGGCCAGATTTGAACCCTGGATGATGAGTCTTTCTGATTCTAGCTGTGGCACTCTATCCACTGTGCCACCTAGCTGCCCACCCCTCTATTTACTAAATGTAATTTTCTTTCTACTCAAAGTATATTTTTCAAATAAAAGTGAAAAGCAAAGGAATCATTTCCAAGAAAAATTACTAGTATTTAATATGACAGCATTGCTATGACCCAAATGATTATATACCCTTTACTTGATTAAACATCTGACAGACAGCATTTTTTTTTCTTTCTCTAATTACTTTTAAGGCCAATTTGTTTCTGTATTCAGGATCATAAAAGCACAGCATCTCATCAGTCTTCAAAATTAGCCTCTTATCCACAGTCACTTATTTCATGGAGATTCAATTTTGAAAATTTATCTGAAGAAAGTTTTTAGGAACATTAGATAGGAAAAGAATTTCTTTAAAGATTTTCAGAACATATACACATTTTATTCTAATTTTATACTGAAGTGTCCTTGAAGTCCTTTTGAAGGTAACTGCTTGCAAACAGATACAGCCTCATCTACTGTCAGTATAATCCATTCTACTTTTATGAATATATTACTAAAGCTATTTTTACTTATAGCAATATGCTGATATGCAGTTACAGATGACCTGATACCAACAGAGAATTGCAGGAAGAACTCTGGTTGGGAACCACAAAAGGTATTTTGCTAAAGGAATAATAGCTACTTTTATAGGGGATCCCTGATCTTTATTATTTAATCTCTATAAGAAAGACCCCGATTCTACACTCCTGACTCAATTCATTCTCTAGATATCTTTACTTCCTTTGCCATCCACTTTCCAACCCCTGAGAAACCTTTGTGCTGAAGTACGTACTAAATGTGATCCATCATTTTATAATGGGCTTCAGCCATGTTCATGCCACCATTGGTTCAACTTAACTCCTTTTTGGGGGGGGGGGTGTTAACAAGCTTACTTTAATCAATCAAACATATATCGTTTACCTAGTTCAGGGGAAAAAAGTCAGTACCCTGAACTTCAGAGTATACAGACAGAAGTCACAAGACAGAGAAACAGGCTTCCACACTGGCCAACCATTACATCCATACCAAATCACAGTTACCAGCGAGGGAAACATCAACATCTGGGTTTTCAAAGCCAGGGGGCTCTCTGTGGCTGCCCAGAGTCTCATTTGGTCAAATCACACAACACTTCTCAAAGTGAGCCCCAAAGCAAAGCCTCACATCAGGGATTATATAGCCTTTTCCTGGGTCAGAGAATGTAACCACCCTCTTGACCCATTGCCCAATCACACAGCATCAAGGTGTGGGCATTCCTGAAAACCAAGCCTCTTGCCACAGGCTCCATGTGACCACATTCAGCCTATTAGGGGGGCAGAATATATTTTCAAATCAAGTCAACTTAACTCTTTAGGATAATTTTATGTCCCTGCTTGGGTACCCTTTCCCACCATTCTCCATTTTATGTTATTTTCCTCCAAAAGAACATCACCTCATTGAGGGCGGAGACCATGCTATTTGCTTGTATTTACATCTCTAGTGTTTAACACAGTGCCTGGCACATAGTGTATATTCTGTCTATGCCAAATCACAGTCTTATAAGAACTTTCTAACTGATCTCATACTTTTATTCATCTACCAAACACTTCAGCCATAAAATAGATATATTCATAAACCTAAATTAGCAATCTAAAAATCACAGAATCTTAAAAAAAACCACTACATAGGGAAATCAGAGGTCATCTAGTCCAAATCTCCCATTTTAAAGACAAGGGAGAATCTAGGGGGATTAAAGGAAAGGTCTCTCTTGCTATGGCTGAAGAAGACTAGTACAGGATGGGAGGTGTCCCAGCAAGCCAGTGCCAAACTCTACTTCAGCAAACCAGTGGGAGATCCTGAGCGCCAGGGCGGTGGAACAGGCAAGCACCAACACCAGGCACACACCAGCCACTACCACCAGCTCCAGCTTTAGCTCAGCACCAGTTAAGCTACCAGCCTCCAGCTGCCAGCACCTGAGGCCCCAGCACACAAAACTAGTAACCAGGTCCCGAGACCCCAGCACAAGAAGTCTGGGACAGTGCTCTTTTGCTCCAGAAGCGGAGATTAACATTAAAAGCTGGAAACAAGGGAAACAACATGAGAAAAAAGCAACAACAACAAAAAAAGGATAATAGAAAAGTATCTTGTTGACAGGGAAAATAAAAACACAGATTCAGGAGAGGACAACACTGTCAATATACCCATATCTGAAACCTCAAAGGGGAATATTTACTGGTCTCAGGTCCAAAAAGCCTTTTTGGAAGATCTCAAAAAGGATTTTAAAATTCAAATAAGAAAGGTAGAAGAAAAATTGAACAATTCCTTTAAAAGTACAGTTGACAAAATGGGGAAAAAAAAGTACACTGAAGAAAACAAACTCCTTAAAAAGTAGAACTGGCCAAATGGAAAAGGAGGTACAAAAGCTAACTAAAGAAAACCAATTGTTAAAAATTAGAATTGGGCAAATGAAAGGTAATGACTCTATAAAACATCAAGAATCAGGCAAACAAAATAAAAAGAATGAAAAAATAGAAGAAAATGTTAAAAACCTCATTGGAAAAACAGAAAAACAAATACCTGGAAAATAGATTCAGGAGATATAATTTAAGAATTATTGGTCTACCTGAAAACCATGATCAAAAAAAGAACCTGGATAGTATCTTTCAAGAAATCAACAAAGAAAACTGCACTGAGGTTTTAGAACCAGAGGGCAAAATACTTGTCGAAAATATCCACCAATCACCTCCTGAGATTCCAAATTGAAAATGCCAAGGAATATTGTAGCCAAATTCTAGAATTATCAGGTTGAGGAGAAAATACTGTAAGCAGCCAGAAAGAAACAATTCAAATATTGTGGAACCACAGTCAGGATTATGCAGGACCTTTCATCTTCTACAATAAAAAAATCAAAGGGCTTGGAATATGATATTCTGTAAAGCAAAGGAGTTTGAATTACAACCAAGAATCAACTACCCAGCAAAATTGAGCATTATCTTGCAGCAGAGGAGATGGACATTCAATGAAATAGGGAACTTCCAGACTTTCCTGATGAAAAGACCAGAGCTCAATAGAAAATTTGATCTTCAAATACAAGACAGCAAGAGAGACATAAACAGGTAGATAGGAAAGGAGAATTAAAAAAAACATGTTACTCCATAAGGGCAAACTGTTTATATCCCCTACATGGGGAGATGATACTTATAACTCTTGAGAACTGTCTTTATTATGACATTTAGAAGGGATATACATAGAGGGGGTAGGTTTAAGGTGACTTTGATGTGATAATAAAATACCTAATTAAGTGGTAAAGGGGGATTGTACAGGGAGAATAGGAAAGGAGGAGGAAGAAAAGAATAAATTCTATCACATGAAGAGGCATAAAAATATTATTACAGTACAGGGAAATAAGGGAGGGAGATGAGCATTGTTCTAAATTTATTCTCATCATATTTGGCTCAAGGAATTAGGTATAGAAATCTAACTTGCCCTGTAGAAAGAAGGAGGGGAAAGGGAAAAGAAAAGGGAGGGAAAATTGAGGGAGGTAGTGGTCAAAAAAGAGTAGGAAACTGAAGCCTAGAGAAATAAAGCTACTTTTCCAAGAATACATAGCTAATCCCTGACCAACTTTTGATAAGAAGCACTACATTAATGTAGTAGATGACAGAAGTATTTATTTTGAATTTAGTAAGCATTACACACACACACACACACACACACACACACACACACACACACACACACACATATATATATATATATATATATATATATATATATATATATATATATATATACACATACACACACATTATCAGTTGTTTTATTTGTGACCCTATTTAGGGTTTCTTGGCAAAGATACCGGAGTGGTTTGCTATTTCCTTCTCCAGTTCATTTTACAAATGAGGAAATGGAAGCAAATGGAGTTAATTGATTTGCCTGAGGTTCACACAGCTAGTAAGTGTGTGAGTTCATATTTGAACTCAGGTCTTCTTGTCTCCAGGTCAGGTTTTCTATCCCCTGTGACACCTATTGGATCTAAACTGAAAATGGACAGAGATAATTACAGGACTCACATATAACTGTTAAGCCAGGTATCACAGGCATATGCACACACATGCACACATATCCCTGACAATCCAGAATCTGTTTAAAGACCTCCAATAAGGGGAATTCATTTCCTTCTCTGACAATTCCACTTTTAGACACCTCAAGTTGTTAGGCAGGTCTTCCTGATATAAAGGCTAAATGGTTTGGCCTTTTGGGGCCAAACAGAACATGTCTAATCGCTCTTCAATACGAAAGCCCTTGAAATACTTGAAGTCAACAAACCAGAGAAGGAAAGCATAGTGGAGATCATTTGAGTGAGGACCAATGGAGAAAGAAACAGAAAGGATATCATGACAGGAGTATATTTTAGATTTATGACTAGAAGACAGAATTTGACTAATGAACTCCAGAAAGAGATAACAAAGCTATCTCAAAGGTAGGCCATAGTAGCAATGGGCAACTTCAACTAACCAAAAATCTATTGTAAATCTTTCTCTGCTAAAAGCACAGTAGCTGAGAAACACTTGACTTTCTAGACACTTTCATCCTTTAGAAGGTAGAGGAAGCAACAAGGTATTTGATAACCAAAAAGTGAATGTGATCTGAAGTTGCTTTATTTTTTTCAATAAACTTTTCTTTATTTTTTAATAGTATTTTATTTTTTCCAATTACCTGTAAAGAAATTTTAACATTTTCTTTTAAATTTTGAGTTTTGAGTTTCCTCCCTTCCTCCCTCACTTTTCCCCTCCCTAAGATGGTAGGCAATTTGTTATAAGTTGTATATGTACAATTATGTAAACCATATTTCCATATTAGTCATGTTGTGAAAGAAGAAACAGACTAAAAGAAAAAAACCCACACACAAAAATAAAGAAAGGAAAAAAAGTATGCTTCAATCTGCATTCAGACTTTATCAGTTCTTTCTCTGCATGTGAATAGCATTTTTTATTTTGGGTCCTTTGGAACTGTCTTAGATTACTGCATTGCTGAGAAGAGTTAAGTCATTCACAGGTGATCATAGTACAATGTTGCTTTTACTATATACAGTGTTCTCCTGTTTCTGCTCAAATTTGTTCCTTTAGTACACTCAAGTACGTCTTTATGAAAATATGACAGGTACTAGAAGCAGAGTAACTAAGAACTTGTATTAGGAATCACTGCCAAACAGATAAGCATCTGAAATAAAATTAAAGCCTCTCAATCATTAATATCAACGGGGAAATAAGGTTTGATTTACCAAAGTTCAATTTACACAAAACTTTCAGGAATAGATCTGTCTAGTGATTAAGGCCCTTTATATCTTCTAACTTTTTTTTTCTGAAAAAAGGGCAAACACTAATACTGTATGTTGGTAGGTCTTTTTCTCCCAAGTTATAAAAGATGGCAAAAAATGGGTTGTTCACTCTTGATTTGACTATTCCAACTAATGGTAATAACGTAAGATGTATAGATGCTAATACTCTGGAAAGTAGGTAACCTAGTTATGAATGAAAGTGAATGACATATCAAAAAACCGACATTTATTAAATGCTTACTATGTATAGTGAGCTATGCTTAAAAACTGGGTATATAATCAGAAAAACAAGATAGTCTCTGTTTTCAGGGAGCCCACATTCTAACAGGAGGTAACATATATAAGAAATTTAAGATATAGGTCAGATGGAAAGGTCTTATGATCCTTATGGTACAAAGTAGATGGTATTCATCTTCTTTAATGTAATTTTCACTGATAAAACAATATCCAATTCTGATGTTGAATCATTACTTTGATGATAAAGAATTTTCTCTTCCAACTCTTCAATTATTTGTGGCTACTAAGGCTATAGAACTTGCAGAAGTAGTAGCCAGGTGGCATCTCCACAATGGTTGGTTCCTTGCTTGTTAACTGTAGGGGCTGGGCTGAGAGCATGGTCAGCAATCTGGCAGGGTGTTGCTATATTTGTCTTTTGGGCTAAGGCTTCTGAGCTGTCTTCATTGTGGTCTGAGGGAAGGTGATGCTCACAGTGGTAATGGTCATTTGACTTTCTTGGTACATACCACCTCTTATCTGTCCCTCAGGGTGTCATGATGCTTCAGCTAGCCTGGCTTGTCTGCCCTGGGTGGGGGTGGGTAGCAGTTGGTAGAAAGTGTTGCAGAGCTCAGCCCAAACATCAAGTATAAAGTCAGGAAATAGGATAGAAGAATGAGCAAAAAAGAAGAAAAGAAAAAAAATCCCACTATGAATGAGCTTTTATGGTGGCAAGGATGCTCAAGATACAAAGGCAGATGAGAATGTCTTTAAAACATCTACAAGTATTGCCTTAGAGTAAAACACAGGTTAGGCACAAACTCAACAAGAATTTCTGGAAGAGATGAAGTTAGATTTAAAAAAATAACCTTGAAATGTTTTAAATGAATGGAATGAAACTGTTTGAGGAAAAATTGGAAGAGAAAGGAAAGCTATCAGAGAAAAAAAATGAAAAGAGAATTAACTGCTTGGCACAAGAGAGACAAAACCTTGTCCAAGTAAAAACTCTTCAAAATTTAGAACAAACCAAATAGAACTCAGTGATTCCATGAGGCAACAAGAAATATTAAAACAAAGTCAAAAGGCTGAAAAAAAATAGAAGCAAATGTAAGTTGTCTCATTGGGGGAAAAAAAACCAACCTAGAAAACAACTCATAGAGAAAAAAATGTAAGAATCATTAGACTATTTGAATATCATGACCCAACAAAGAGCCTAAGCAGCCTATTTCAAGAAATCTTAGAAGAAAACTGCCTAGACTCTTAGAACCAGAGTAGGATAGAAAGAATTTATCTGTCACTTCCTGAAAGGAACCCCCAAATGAAAACTCCCAGGAACATCACAGTCAAAATCCGGAGCTTCTAGGTCAAAGAAAAAACATACTGTAAGCAGATGGGATGAATTCAAGTAATAAGGAGTGACAGTCAGGATCAGATACAATTTTAGCCACAACTACTATAAGGGAGTAGAGAATTTGGACAACGATATTCCAGAAGGCAAAGGATATATTCTTACAGTCAACAAAACCTTACCTAGCAAAACTGAGTACCATACTTCAGGGGGAAAAATATGAATCTTTAATGAAACAGAGTATTTCCAAGCATTCCTGATGAAAAGTCTAGAATGATAGAGAAACTTTGAAATAAAAACACAGGAGTGAAAAGAAACATAAAAAGGTAAACATGAATGAACAATGATAATGGATTAAAAAGGATAAACTGCTTACATTCAAATATAGGAAGATGATACAGATGTCCCCTCTGATCCCTATCATCATCAGGGTTCACAGAAAGACTCTAATTAGATAAGGCCTGAGAGTAGTTATATCATGTCCTGATGTTTTGTTTTGTTTTTTTCTTTTTGGAGGGCAATTGGGGTTAAGTAAATTGCCCAAGGTCACATGGCTAGGGTTTTGTTTGTGTGCATTAAGTGTCTGAGGTTGGATCCGAACTCAGGTCCTTCTGACTCCAGGGCTGACGCTCTACTCACTGCGCCACCTAGCCGCCCTGTGTCCTGATGTTCTTTAAAAAAGAGTGGAAAGAAAGGGAAAGAAGAATACACTGAGGGAGAAGAGAAAGGAAAGTTAGATAAAATTATATTACATAATGATGGTATATAAGCAGATACCTACACAAAGAGGAGGGAATGGGAGGGTGGGGGTTGGGGGGAGTGGCTGACACCTAAATCATGCTCTCATCTGAACTGGTCAAATGACGGAAGACACACACAGAGTTGGGTAGAGAAATACTCTTCACTCAAAAAAAAAATGGGAGTGAAAGGGAAGAAGGGGAAAGGGGAAATTAGAGGGAGAACAGATTAAGGGAGGAATCAGTCCTAAGCAAAACAAATTCTAATGATATACAAAAATATTTGTAGCTCTTTTTGAGATGGCAAAGAATGGGAATCTGAAGAGGCGTCCATAAATTGGGGAATGGATAAACAAGTTATGGTATACAAATTTGATGGAATATTATTATGCTGAACTCTTATCAGCATAATGACTAAGCAGGATTCCAGATGACTAGTGATGAAACATGCTACCCACCTCATGATAGAAGGATTCAGAATGAGACAAATATTTTTTAAGACATGGCTATTATGGAAATTTGTTTTGATTGACTATGTGTGTGTAATAGATTTTGTTTTTCTTGTGTTCTCAATGGAGGATGAGTGGGTGGGAGTCAGGGTAAGAGGGTGATCTTGGCTGATTAAAATTTGGAAACTCTTATCAACATGTTTAACCACAATCCCTGAGGACTCATGATGAAACATGCTTCCCATCTCCTGACAGAGGTGATAGTCTCAGAGAATAGACTGAGACATATTTTTTTAGACATAGCCAATCAAGTTTTATATGACTATATATGTGTATAACAGAGATTATGTTTTTCTTGCAATTTCAGGGTGGGGAGGGATAGGTAAGTGGGAGAGAAAGAAGGCTGATATTTGTTTGAAAGTAAAATTTAATTACAAGAAAACAAAGAAAGTCTATGGGCCATAAAAATAAAAGAAGAAAAGGTTGCTGCAATAGTCCAGGAGAGAAATGATAAGGGCCTAAAGTAGGGAAAGAGATTACAGTTATTCCTTCCATGTTGCAGGAATAAGGGACATGGCATTCCTGCAATCTGGAAAACCTGCATAAAACTTTTTGGCCCTCCCTCTATACCAGAGAAGTCTGAATTTTTCCTTTTTTTTCCTTAGGGGGTATTTACAGTACCTTATTGTAAAATCTGGGTTAAGTATTTGGTTGTAGACTCTGTACTGTAATGTGTCACTCACAGCTTCTGCAAACTCCCCTAAAATCCCCATAATTTCTTATGCCTACTTGTGATATGCTGAAAACACAATGGAAGAAAGTCACAATGTGGAAAGGATAACTTTACTAGATTTAGTAATTTGACTGGATACGTGAGGTCAATATGAGAAAGAGAGGATACTAGCAAGGCTGTGAACCTAGATGACTTGGAAAGATGGTGGTGCCCTTGATAATAATAGGGAAGTCAGCAGAGATGTGATTTTTGTGAGGAAAGATAATGAGTTATGTCTTGGAAATGATTACTTTGAGATGCTTATGGAACATCCAGTTTGAAATGTCCAGTAAGTAAGTGATGTGTGACTGATGCTCAGGAAAGTGACCAGGGCTGAATATACAGCACTAGGAATCATCTATGTAAGAAGGTAATTGAACTGATGAGAACTGATAAGAGCACCAAGTGAGAAAATATACAGAGAAAAGAGAAGGGTGCTTAGGACAGAGTCTTGAGAAACAGCCATGTTTACTGGCTGCAATATGGATCAGGAAAGTACATCAAGAAAACTATCTCTAGTAAACCAGAAAAGGTATGTAAAAAAGAAACTGATCTTAAGCTCTTTGCATGGAAAAAGGGTTAAAAGGCTTTGTTATTCTGGTGAAAGATTTTTTTTTTGGAGAGATGTTTTGTATTAGCTCTGAAAGATTATATGTGCTGTGTTATATGAACAACTGAGTCCTCATGTTGGATTGACCCCTGCATCCAAGATATTGGGCTCTACAACAAGGAAGAGATTTGGTCCACTGGTCATTTCGAATTCAGAAGTGAATGTATTGGGGTCCATGCCTTGTAGCAAATATTTTGAATATGAACCCATTCTCCCAAGGACTGAGGTGACAGATGGGAAGTGTGTGATGTTTTTTACTGCCCCCCTCCTCCTATGATTGGGGAGGGGAAACAAAGGTTTTTTTTTTTTTTTTTGAGGAGGGAAGGCAAGGCAATTGGTATTAAGTGACTTGCCCAAGGTCACACAGTTGGTAAGTGTGTCAAGTGTCTGAGACCAAATTTGAACTCAGGTAGTCCTGACTCAGGGACTGGTGCTCTATTCACTACATCACCCAGTTGCCCCGGGAATAAAGTTTTGTAACTGCTTTTGTTGCTATAACTTTGCAGTAAATATATTTTTTGTAAAAGCCAAATGAAATGAAAAAAAAAAAACTGGGTTACTCATCAATGATGACTAACACAGGGGAGAACACAGAATAGGAACTCAAGTTCAAAGCATTAGAGGATCATCCCCTGACTCCTCAGAAGTATTCCTGGAACCCTGAAGGGGAAGTTGTAGCCTTGTTCTAGGGAACCCAACTCATTTCTGTGAGTGTGATGTGAGACAGGATACCCAGAGCTTATGAGGGCTACATGTATTAAAGACAGTTATCAGTCTCTTGACTGACTATTCCAAAAGTAACTGGAAGATGGGTTCCTCCTTAATATTGGGCAAATTTCATTGTTGCACCAGCACTCTGGCTTATTATTCTGCCAAAGAAATCTATAGCTGTTACGTTAAATCTCTGGCATAATTAATACGTTTTATTTCACCTCTTTCAGCTGTTGCTTGGAGCATTCTAGGTTACAGACAAGATGGAGGGTATGTTACCAAGACACCTCTGTAAGAAAAATGGGTATTATCTCCATATTAGGAGATTACAGTAAGAATGGCTTGGGAAGAGGCTAAGGCACCAGCTATAATAATAGCTGTAACTTCCGAGAATTTTTCTAGAGTTCAGAAAACCAATGATGTCTATAAACCCTATCTCTAAAATGACCTCTGCACAAGAAGTCTGGTAATAAGCAAAGCTTGATGTAAAGATGAATCTAAATGCCAACTTATAGGTTTGGTAGAAAGAACATCTTAGTCTCTTACACAGTAGGTAAGTTGAGAAAATGAGTCACCTTCACAGGGACTTTTATTTTCTAGTCTCAGGATCAAGCATCCTGGGAAAAAATTCCATGCCATTTGAGGATAAAGAAAGCTTTGATTTCAGATATTTTGTAGCTGCTCTTTGAAAAAAGATGATCAAATCTACTGCTAATAAGCCACAAGGAGAGATACTTGTGGAGATACCAGTGGATGAAGAGAAATGCTTCGAAGAAAAACGGCAGCTGGAAAAGTGTTGCTTTTTTAATGGAGAAAGAAAATGTGGCATATGTGACAACAAAGTATGAAAAAAAGACTTAGAGAAAGGATAGGACAAAGCTTATATAAGCATTCCAGTTTTATTTTGGAAAATGTGTTTTATTCCAGTCTGGAGCTAATAGAGTAATAGGTGCAATGAGAAAAAAAGATCACTAGATTGGGAAAGGAGTAATCTGTGTCTTCAGTATACTGGTTCAGAAATCATGAAAATTATTAGAACAAACAAATATAACATTTTCATAAATCAGAATGTTTAAAAGTATTTGTAATGGATAGTTCCTTGAAATCAAGTAAAAATTCTGAAGTTAATAACACATAGCCACAGTGAATTTTCCTCTGAGGGTCCCCAGTATTAATAAAATCGCAGGTCTAGTAAAATAAATACAGTAAATAAAAAATAGGAAGTACCACTAAACCAAAGCTGTTATGGAACTGACATTGCTTACTGGGAAGGGTGAGGAAACTAACATCTTAGCTTTACACAATCATTGATGGAGATTCTTGTCACCAGGACAAATGCTTTAGCCATGAGGGAAGCTGAGTAACTAAATAAGCTATAGCTCTCAGGACGTCAGACCTAGGAAGAGCTGCCACTTCTTACCAAGGAAGATGAGAAAATCAGTAGTGTCTCAGCCCTCCATAATCATCACCAAGTACCAGGCTTCTTCCAATAAGCCTTCCAATCCTTTCCAAGACCAGGGCCTCAGCCACTGGGGAGGATGAGAAAAACAACGAATAACTACTAAGCTGTAGCTTTCTATGATCATGATTTAGGCCAGGTGGAATAGTTGTCCCTTCCTGAGAAGAATGAAAAAATGAATAATACTTAGGCCTCCTATAACCATTGACCTACAGGCTCCTTGCTGCCAAAAACCTATACAGGCCCAAAGTCTTGGAAACCACACTTCTCACTTTCAGGTCCCAAGCTAATACCAGGGCCTCAGGTATCAGGTTTCTTGCTGCCAGAATACCACATAAGAACTGGGTTTCAGTCATCAGACAAAACATCAGACCAAGTAAAAGGAAATCCTGCCACTGTGGATCAGTCATCTGCTAGTTTAGAATAAGACAAAGAAGCTGGTGCTGAATACAAATTCACATACTATCCTAGTTGACTGTCCCCATCTCCCCTTTTCTCTGGACTTTGAGAAATCCTTGTGGATGTGGACCTCAAATTGTGCTTCCTTATTCTATGGCTAGAAAACTCTCCTCTCCTTCTCTAATCCTTGTGATTCAGAGCTGCAGGCTGCTTAGAGTAAAAACTCCTTCCTCCTGCAACAATTTCCCATTCCCTCTCCTTGAGATAACTAATGACTATTCCTCTTAAGTCCCTACTCTGCCCCATTATACACTCTGGAATCCCTGTTTCATCATTAACAAACTTCTTTCTAGATCTAGTTCTAGACCTCTTCTTCTAACAGATGTCTGACTATTGGTTTTTCTTCCCCCCCGCCCAGCTATTTTCTTATTTACATGTAGAAACAACTTTTTTTTTTTTTGCCTTTTTTGGAAGGCAATTGGGGTTAAGTCAACTGCCCAAGGTCACACGGCTAGTAAGTGTTAAGTGTCTGAGTCTGGATTTGAACTCAGGTCCTCCTGACTCCAGGGCTGGTGCTCTATTCACTGCACCACCTAACCTCCCCTTAGAAACAACTTTTAACATTTGTTTTTAAATTTTTTGAGTTCCAAATTCTCCCTCTCTCTTCCTCCCTCACCATCTTCCTCCATTAGATGGCAAGCAATTTGATATATGATATATATGTGAAGTCATGCAAAACATATTCCCATATTAGTCATGTTGTGAAAAAAGACCCCCTATGGGGCAGCTAGGTGGTACAGTGAGTAGAGTGCCGGCCCTGGAATCAGAAGGACCCGAGTTCTGATCTGGCCTCAGACACTCGAAGCACACACAAACAAAAAAACCTAGCGTGTAACCTCAGAAAAGTTACTTAACCCCAATTGCCCTCCAAAAAAAAAAAGACCCTCTCCCCCGCAAGAGACACAAAAAATAAAGTAAAAAACAGTATGCTTTGATTTGCATACAGATACCATCAGTTCTTTTTTTGGAGGTAGATAGCATGTTTCCATTGTGTATCTTTTGGAATTGTCTTGGATCTCTATATTGCTGGCAATAGCTAAGTCATTCATAGCTGATCATAGTACAATATTGCTGTTACTGTATACAATGTTCTCATGGTTCTGCCCACTTCACTTTGCAACAGCTCATGTATTTTCCAGGTTTTTCTGAAAGCATCTTACTCATCATTTCTTGTAACAACAGTATTCCATCACAGTCACATACTACAGCTTGTTTAGCCATTCTCTAGCTGATGGACATCCCCTTAATTTTCAATTCTTTGCCACCATTAAAAGTGCTGTTATAAATATTTTTGTACATATAGGTCCTTTTTCTTTTATCTCTTTGGGGTACAGACATAATAGTGGTATTGCTAGGTCAAAGAGTATGCATGGTCTTACGGACTACTGTTTTTCAATCTTGCACTCATGGCAACAGGAACCTCCCAAAATACACTGCTTCTATTCTAGCCTTAGATACATCTTCTCTCATTCCCCACTCCCTTTGTCCCACCACAACATGGTGTTCTAAGAGAAAAAGTAGGAATACTCTTTTATTCTCATTGACACTATCAGATCTTCTCTCTATTGCCATCACCCAGAAACATCTTCTATGAGGGTCACTCTGTAACCCTGATCCAGATCCTAGATAGTGATCTATCATTATATATATATATATAAACACCCCCACACACACCTCCACCCCCCAGAGTTATAGTTATCTCCTGGTTCCTATGTCACTTATCCTTTCTCAGTAACCAATTCTGTCCCTGGTTCACAGTGTTTTACTCTACTGCAATCACTGCTTGTGGCATTCAATACACATTTTGACATCATCTTTCTTAATATCCACAACCTGCACCTTTACTCCATCTCAGCCAATTCCAGGGATAGTCATACATTTTTATCTCACTATGAATTGTAATCATTCACTATCCATGATCTAGAACTTGGGAATTCCTCTGACTGGAACCTCTTATCTTTCCATCTCTCTCCCCTAAACCTATTCTTTGTACTCACTGTGCCTTTCAACCCCTCCACCCTTCCTTTCTCTTCCAGTTCACTGCCCCCTCCCCCGCTCTGGTCTTTCCTTCCTTTGAAATCTTGCTCCTATAGTTAACCAAGTCAAATATATCCTGAAATCTGCTCTTGGTCCTTTAACCCATATATAGCTGTTCATGCTTTGACATGCCCCAAACCTCAGTTACCTCCACCTACCTTTTCTGTTCTTGAGTGTTGCTGAATGATGCTGGAAGAAGTGATAAAACCAGAATCTACCACAAATGTGTTTTCTAGTTTCAATTGAGCCTCGCTTCACAGCAACACTTTTAGTCTTCCTTAAATGACTATTATACTCTCCATAATAGTTTTCTCATCTCGTTACACCACTTCTCCCTCCCCCTTTCTTCAGGGTATCCTGCCTTTTATTTTATCCAGAAAATAGAGGTTCGTCTAGTACTTCCTCTCATCTGCTAGTTAATCCCACAAACTTCTCTATCGTTCTTTTATTTTCTCTTATTCAGGCGGTCCACCCCCTTAACTTGTGCCTTTAAATTCCATCTTCTCCCATCTCTGGAAGACAGGTAGAGGTCAGAACACTGGGCCTAGAGTCGGAAAGACCTGAGTTCAAATCCCTCTTCAGACACTTGCTAGCTGTGTGACCCTGAGCAAGTAATCAAATCTCTGTCAGCCTTAGTTTCCTTAACTGTAAAATGGGGATAATAAAAACAGCATCTACTTTCCAGGGTTGTTGTGAAGATCAAATGAGATACTTGTAAGATGCCCAGTACAGTGCCTGGAATGTAGCAGGTGATTAATAAATGTTCATTGCTTCCTTTTCATTCTATCTCTGCCAGGAGCTTGACCCAATAATCATGCCTCCTCTTCCCCTTCTTCCCCCCAACTGCTGCAACTTCAGCCTCTATCTACTGGTTTCTTACTTGTTGCCTACAAACATGCCTAGGTCCCTCCTTTACCTGCCGCACCCACCAGCCCCATCCTTAAAAACGCCTCACTTAATTCTACCATCCCATCAAGATGTTGTCTTCTATTTTTTTTTCACAAACTCCTTGGGAAAAAAAACAAAAACAACAGTCCACATTCCTTGCTGTACTTCTCTTTGGACTCAAACTCACCAGTCGACTGAAACTGCTCTTTCCAACATTACCAATACTTTTAAAAATTGTTGAATCTGACGGCTTCCCCCCCCACCCCAGTTTTAACTCTTCTTGATCTCTCTGCTGTATTAGGCACTGTTTTATATGCCAGTACATGGTTGATAAATACTTACTATCTTGCCTTGACTTTCGCTATTCTCTCATGACTCTTTTCTATCTTAATTATTTATTCCCTCTGTTTCTTTTCCTGGATCATTGGTCATATTGTGCCCTCTCACCAAGGGTGTTCCTTATGGCTCTGCTCTGAATCCTCCCAACCCTTTCTAACCCAGGGATTTCATCAACTTCCAAAGGTTCAAAGATCACTTAATTCTTTTTTTTTTTTTTTTTTTGCTTTTTGGAGGGCAATTGGGGTTAAGTAACTTGCCCAAGGTCACACAGCTAGGTTTTTGTTTGTGTGTGTTAAGTGTCTGAGGCCGGATCCAAACTCAGGTCCTTCTGACTCCAGGGCCGGCACTCTACTCACTGCGCCACCCTAGCCGCCCCCAAAGATCACTTATTTCTATGCAGGTGTCTCCCAGATGTATATATCTAATCCTAACCTCTCTCCTGAGTTCTACCTTTCCATCCCAAGGGATACTCGGTAGGTATGTCAAACTCAATACATGCAAATCAAATTCATTCTTCCCTTCTAAATCCCTATCTCTCTGCAAGTTTTCCTGTTTTGGTTAAGGTCACTACTATCCTTCTAGTGACCTAATTTCACCAATTTAGTATCAGCCTTGACTCTTACCTCTTGCTCACATCCTATAACCACTCAGTTACTAAAGTCTTGCTAATTCTACCTGCACAGCATCTACTGTATCTGTCCTCTTTTTTTCCCCACTTGTTTGGCAATCAATCTAATTTAGCCACTCATTGCAACAGATGCCTAAATGGATTTCTGGTTTTCAGTCTCTTGCTATGCTCATGTATCCCCTATACATCTGCCAAAATAATCTTCCAAAAGCACAAGTCTGACTATTATATTCCCCTGCTCAAGGACTTTCAGCAGTTCCCTACTGCCTCTAGGATAAAATATACATTTCTCAGCTTGGAATTTAAAACCCTCCACAATCTGGCTCCAGACTACCTTCCCCGAATTATTTCACATTACATAATACACCATGTTTTAGCCAAACTGACCTACCAGCTATTCCCTGAACTCATTTTGTTTCTTACTCTGTAGCTTTGCAGAGTCTGTTCTCCATGTCTTAAATGCACTTCCTCCTTACCCCTTAGAGTTCCTAGCTATATTCAAAGATCAGTTTGTGTGCCACATCCTTTAGGAAGTCTTCTGATCCCCTAGGTGTTAGGACATTCTTCCTTCTCAAATTATCGCAAATCTACTTATCTGTTTAGATGCTGAATTTTGCCAGCAGAATTTTTATATATGCTTGTTATCTCATCCACCAGAATGTAGGTTGATTTCAAGTAGGATGGTTTCATTCTTTGTACTTGTAGTTTCAGTATCTAGCACAGCACCAATACATTGGAGGCATATAATCAACACTTGTTGATTGATTGAAGGCAAAGGACTGTTTCTTATTTTGTCTTTGAATCCCCAACTAGTAACAAATAGTAAGTGTGTAATAAATACAAGCTGACTGAGTAAGGGACTATTCAGTGGTTTGTCTTTGTCCGGTGCCTAGCATGGGTTTGAAAGAATGGATTAAAAGAATTTGCTTTTTGAAAGGCAGATATTGCTCAAAATAGCCACCAAGACAACCAGCTGTAAACACGTTTATCAGAGAACCTATCACCACAAAAATAGGAAAACAAACTCCTCAATGTCTGTAAGATAATGACATATATCACTGATTTGATGTTTCCGTTTATTCTGTGTGTAGTTATGATACTAAATAACAAGTGTGGCTAACTCTTCCCAGAATTCCTCAACATTTTCTGCTTTAGAACTTCTAGCAATAGGTAATGTTTTTATACTTTTTGGCTAGAAAACAGAAACCTGTATATTAACTCTGCTCTACTTCCACCCTCATACTTACTCCACAAAGAATGCCAGTCACACTTCAATGCTCCCTGCCAGCACAGACATGCAGGGAGAGGCCTAAACCAGCAGGTTTCTTCACAAGCAGGCCAGGGATATTTGTTTATAAATTCCTTTATAAAGACTTGTATGTATAATCATGATAGTGGAAACTGGAAACTCTGGTGGTGAAACTGTTTAATAATTTTTCTCATTATATGGAATAACTATTAACTGTTGAGGTTGAAAAGTCTCCCAATCCTTTTACTATCTCTATAACAAGCTACTATTTTGAGGATGGTTCTAATAGCATCGAGTAATGCATAAATAAAAGTACAGTAAATTCTACTCTGGATTATTTCTTCTCACTACAGATTATTTATACATTCTGTGATCTACCTTCTTATCTTCTCATGTCCATTCTCCTTGAGCAGATTTTCTCCTTTTCACATAGCTTTCCTTGTTTCCTAAAAGATAATAGTGCAAAGCTCTTGGCTTTCTCTACTCCTTTCATTGTCCCAAACAGACACATCAATTATAGAACTACAAACTGGAAAGGGAGGGCAGCTAGGTGGTGGATAGGGTGCCAGGCCTGGAGTCAGGAAGACTTCTCTTCCTGAGCTCAAACCTGGTCTCAGACACTTACTAGATGTATGACCCTGGGCACGTCACTTAACCTTATTTGCCTCAGTTTCCTCCTCTGTAAAAGGAGCCAGAAAAGGAAAAGGCAAACCACTCTGGTATCTTTGCCACGAAAACCCCAAATGGGGTCTAAGAGTCAGACGCAACTGAAAAATGACTGAACAATAACAAACTGAGGAGTTCATTTTCCCAACATTTTTCAAATCTTACTGCAGTGTTCTTTAAGGTGTACATTAAATTGAATGTAAGCTCCTCGAGGTCAGGGACTACTTTTCATTTTGTCTTCAAATCCTATGCACCTAGCATAAAGCTCTGAGCACACAAAACACTTAGCAAATGCTTACTGAACTAAGTTGAAAGTGGCTTATATCTGGACAGAGGTTGCTATTTTGCTCAGCTTCTTTTCTTTGTGCTGCAAATACGTGTGGGTATTTTAGTGAAATGAAACTGTTTCCTTGAACAATCCATTTTTACCCAATGATGAGGAACCCAAGAGCAGCCATTAGGAAAACAGGCATCAAAAGGACACTGGTATTTACCAGTTCCTTCCTCCTCTTACACACCTTCCTCAAACTCTCAGGCTGAATTGCTTCCTGTGTCATGTGGCTGCAAGCTATTTTATCTGTGCTTCAGACTCCAATGCTACTGTGGCAGATAGGAAAACTGGAGGAAGTTATCCCTAGTTCATATAATGTGTGCTAATGTGTCTCTCAATTAGAACAACAAAGAATTGATTACATGAACAATAACACTATCTTGTACACAAAGACACAGCAACATTTTTCTAAATCATCCCTTGATATAATTATGCAATAGAGTATGCAGTAAAAAGATATAAAAAAAAATCACAACACATTGTTTTTGCTTAAATCCAACTTGGGGCTGCTGATTTTCATTTCTATGATGTGCACAGAGTATATAAGTATTTCTAGGTAGCACAGAGTAGTGCTCTTTATAGGAATCTCTCCAATTTAAACTCACAGGTCAGGAATTCTGGAAGATGGCTACCTCAGGTTCAAGATACTCTCTGGGTCTGATTCCTAAACCTAGAGCTTTTGAGGCTCCAGAGATCTTTACTCTTCAACAGTCAGCCATAGGACATATTTGGCTCAAAGTAAAGGCATTTATTGAAATGGCACAGATTAAAAAAAACCTTATTCTACTAAAATATGAATGGGTTGTAATATTATATCTCATAGTCACATTTCTCTCCCATAAGATGAAGAACACAAATACAATCAGTCAGTGGAAAGATTAACCAAGATCTCATGAGTGGGGAAGCATATAAAGAGGGAACATATGGGGCCAAAGCAATTTACATCTCCAGCATTGCCAACCTAGGTCTTGCAGTCTCTTCTGCCATACTAGCTATTTGTTATTGTACACTAGTGACTTTCCTCTAGCAGATAGAGAACACTGAGTTTATTCAAGTGGCCAAAAGACCCACTTAGTTACAAAATTTACGAAAATTTAAGAAACTATTTTATTTCCCTGACATCTTTACTGAACCAGAATAGAGATGGATAAAAAGCATATTTTAAAAAATCTCTCCCTACAAGAAGAAAAATAAAACCTCGATGCTGACAAAATAACTAATGAGCTATATATACACATACATATATACATACATATACATACACATACATATACATGTTATCTGGTTTTACATTACAATCCTTTTTCTAAATTGTCTCTTTATAAGTATTGTTATTGCTATGTTGTTGCTGTTTAATAGTTCAGTCATGTCTGACTCTACATGACCCCATGGACATTATCCTTGGAATTTTCTTGGCAAAAATACTGGAGTGGTTTGCCATTTTCTTCTCTAGTGTGCCCTTATCTTACAGATAAAGAAATTAAGCAAATAGGGGTTAAGTGACTTGCCCAGGGTAAATGTCTGAGGTTATATTTGAACTCAGATCTTCCTGACTCCAAGTGTGGTATCTATCCATTGTACTACTGAGCTTCCCTTTTTATAACTACAGATGCATATAAATGATAGCTATGAAGACTCCAAAAGCAAGGATTCTTTACCAAGGGTCTGTAAATTTTTAATGTTTTGAAAAATGTGTTTACATATATTTGGTTTCCTTTGTAATTCTACATATTTTGTTTTATGCATTTAAAAACATTACTTTAAGGGGTTCATTAGTTTCACCGAACTTCCAAAGGGGATCATTTCATAAAAAAAAAAAAAAGGTCAAGAACTGCTGCTCTAAAAAATAAAAGATTATTACAGTCCAGAACTAGTTATGATTAAATATTCAAAAAAGTCCACTGGAAACAAACAAACTATATCAATTCTCATCAGCCCCTTTTTTCATCATTGTTCTGTTGTTTTTCAGTTTCAAACTGCTAATAATAAAACCAAAGGTAACTGGATAATGCTTCCAAGTCCCAGGAGCAAATTTTAACCTTATGTAAGTTATCTGAAAATTCACATAAGAAAGCTGAAACTGACAAATTTCAATTCTTGGGGACTTTCCAAGTTCTATATACCAACTGAAGAATTTAAAGCTTCTAATTTTTCATGTACTGGTATATCTTGATATCCTGGGTCAAACTCAAATTCTCCCTTAGGTATGGATGAGATGGGGGTACCTCTTCTTTCTTCTATCTCACTCAAAAAACCTACGGTGAGGTGGTATTGGCTTAAAGTTTCTGAAAACTAAGCAATTTTCACATTATAGTGGGAAGTTGTTGTTTTTTTTTACCTTGGGCTAACTACCTGAAGTTACTAGGAAGACTCATCTCCCTGACTCTGAATCCAGACTCAAGACATGTACTAGCTGTGTGACCCTGTACAAGCCACTCTGCCCTGTTTGCCTGAATTTCCTCATTTGTTGTAAAATGAACTGGAGAAGTAAATGGCAAGCCATTTCAGTGTCTTTGTCAAGAAAACCCCAAATGGGATCACAAAGTCAGACATGACTGAACTGAAGTTCATACTGCCAACCAGAAATAACAAAAAATGGTGGCAGTCTGGAATGGTTTCCAAAATACATGAAAAATGTTGACCTTCAGAGTGAATGAAAACTGAGATACCTCAAGATAATGTAGCTGGCTAGGTGACTCTGTTTACTTTCTTCCTTTTGACCAATCTCTCTACCAATGAGGACTGAATTCACTAAACAACCTCTGCAGGTGGGAGTGAAAAATTAGCTAAATGCCTGAATAGAATGTTTAGAATGATTTGCTAAATCATTCCTCATATAATAATTTTACAGTAGTGGAAAAAGTAGGACAGAGATATTGGTCACCTCTGTTTTTCTCTCAAAGCTTCATTAAAGCTCATGAGAAACACATTCTTTATTCCCACTTTACCCCTTACTGTGGTAATAAGATACAAAGCCAAAGATGAGAAAAGATACATTTTTTTTTGCTGGATATATATACATCTAAAAAAAATCTCAAATCAGGATATCAGATACTTTTTCAAATCAAAAGGTCATAGGGTTTCATTAAAAGAAAGGAAAAAAAAAACCCACCAAAATTATTAGTACAAATCAGGACTCACCAATGATACCACTATCTCTGCTTTCAAGTGTGGAAGTTGGACTGGTGACAGCCCCATAGTTGCAGTCCTTGGCTGTTGCATTGGTATTGACTGGTGGGAGGGTGGAACAAGGGCTGCTGGCTGGTGGAGAGGCAGTGCTACTAGTCAATGTGGAACAAGGACTTATTCGTTGAGTGACTGCTGAGGTCTGAAAGATGGAAAATAAGAATGCATTACTTGCAACGATCAACAATTATAGAAATGACTATCAGTATGGCTGTAAAACTGCATGGTAGAGCATATCTTCAGAACAGCAAAGACAAGCAGAAGGAAAAAAACATCCAACGATGTACAACCTCTCTGTCTTAGACAAATGCAGAGCTAGTCAGGGCTTGGTTGGTTTGTATTTCTTTTTACCTCCAGGCATGTAAGCTTCCAAGTCTTGCATTCAACATGAAATTCAGTGAATTTAAAACAAGCAGAGACTGTGGGAGAAAAACAGGCACAGCAGGCTAAATTCTCTCTGGAAAGTTAGCTCAATTTATCTGGTATTGGATACAGATCAAAATCCAGCTATAACTTAGTTTTGAGAGTTGCCTGAGGGCCAAGTCACTGTCCACCATCATAAAGAAGTATTTTAATTCACATCTTCCTAAAACCAAGTATAGAATTCTATTCCCCAAGCCATGCCATCTTCCACCAAAGTTAAAGCTCTTATTTCAGTTAGCATCAAGTTAGGATAGTCAGTGTCATCCTGAAGAACAAAGGCTGCAATTTATTATTCTACTCAGGCAAAGGCTACAGAAATGTCAATGACTAGGTAATTGCATGATCTCACCTCCCTTGCAATGTTAATGGCATGGCTCAAATGGAATTGCATGATCTAATCAATTTGGGTGTTCCCTGGAGGTGGGGGGTAGGGATTTGATTTCCCTGCTCCACCCCCTCAATCTTCCCTCAGGTGATATAGTCATGGGATACATTCACAGATGAAGAAAGTTGGATTCATCAACATAATGTTAACACCTGCTTTCCTATTCCAACTATAAACAGATTTCTGATTGATTTAGAAGGGAGCAACATCATGGACTGGAAGAAAAAAAAAGGCCCTTACTGGGCTTTAAAAACTAAGCCCTAAAGAGAAGTTTGAGGTTCAAGAGTTGGGCAGTTCAGCTAAGCACAGGATGGGAGCTTGCTGCCTATGTAAAATACTGTAGAAAGGGCAGGACAGGGACAGTGGAGAAGAGGATTTCAAACTTCACCTTCCAGCCCCCATGGTCTATAGCAGCAGAGCTACTTGCCCAGAAGGATACACCCTATCCAGCTGGCACATGATATAAAGGTGCCAATTTTGTATACTTACAAAGACAGATCAGAACCTATATCTGCACATCCTGTAGGATTCTTATTGATATCTTTCTATAAGTTCATCACAAAGGGCCCACTCAGTATGTTATAAGACTTCCTCACTTTCTTTTGACATCATGAGGATATCAAGGGACTGTCCATCTGTCAAGTTAGTTATCCTTTGCTCCAACGATGTGACCAGGCCATCTCTTTCTCACACATTTTCCTGATGACATTCTTATTCCTTTTCAAAGTTCCTTTATTTATTAGGTTTCAGTCTGCTCACACCCACCATCTGCTGCTCCATTGCCCTCCAAGAAATTACTATTATGTCATGGCATTAGTGCACAAAGGGAATCCTAGAAAACATGGAATCTCTATTCCACTTTGAGCCATGCAAAAATTTCACAAAGTTTTCTTCTTGTTGCTTCTTTCATGTAAGGAAAAATCTGACTATATACACAAAGAGAAAAAATAAAAATTTCCTCATCCAAAGAAATGTTTCTCTAATACACACATACTCCTACCCATTACACAAAATTCACTGTAATTCTGCCTCCTCTCTGAAGTTTTCCCTGATGCTCTCCAGCTAGAAATGTTTTTCCTTGCTTGGAACTTATACTGTATTTTGTATGCATTTCAATTACAAACTTAATAATGTTCAGTTATCTTTATTTATAGGCATCCTCCTACTAGACTGCAAGCTCCATGAAATGTCTCCTCTCTCTTTCAGTCTCCTTCAACACCTAGAAAAATGATTAGCAATAAATCATTATTTTTAAGCAAAGTAATGAATGTTGAGAAGTGGCTTCACTAAAAACAGAAAAATACTTGTTAATAGGAGATAGGTTGCACGGTATATAGAGTGATTGGAGTCAAGAAGACCTGAGTTCAAATCCAGCCTTAGACATTTACTGTGTGACACTGGGCAAGTTACTTAACCTATTTGCCTCGGTTTCTCTGACTGTAAAAGGATAATAACATCATCTACTTTGCTGGGTTATTGTGAGGATCAAATTAAATAGTATTTGTGAAATGCTTAACCTTTACATAGTAGGTGCTATGTAAATGATATTATTATTTTATACCTGATACCAGTTTTAAAGAACTGGGATGCAAAGGAGAAGCCATCATAAAAGGTAATTGGAACTTAAGTGATATTTAAATGCTTAAGAAGAGCAATTCAGGCAGTTTCCTCACCTGGGAGTTTCTTAAAACAATGAAGCTAAAATTCTAATCCTGTCCCTGTCCCTGACCCTGACCGTTAGAGGAGCTTAATTCATTAGGCATTTATTGGCCATTGCAGAAGAATATATTGAGATTAATTCCTCTTAACTGATATGGTGAGTTTCTTTCTTGTTAGAAATTTCTTGGATGCATGCTCTTCCCCAAATTCTTTGTATTCTAATGCTGTTAACTTGTTTTGTTGGAGAAGTTTCTTTAATAGAAGGTGAATGGATTTTCAAAGGTTATATCAATGCATAAGTTATAGTAAGTTACCTAAGCAAACTAGAAGGGACTATTTAGATAGTATGAATGATTGTTTTATTTTTAGTCTGAGTTCTGATCTAGCTATGTATGATAAGCCTCATCAAGAGGCTAGCTAAAAAGAGATAGATTTTTTGGGCAATTCATGAAAAATGTATGAGGAATTCCAATTTGAATTGGTAGAAGAAATCCCCACATTAATTAAATCAAAGATCCTTCAAACAGAATTGAAGCAAAATTATGGCAAAAGTCAACATCAATAATAAAACATGACTAATTTCATTCCCCCTACCCATGTCCCCAAAATAGCAGTCCCACAGCATATCCCCTCCTCCAATCTGCTCTCTCCCCTATCCCCTTCGACTTTTCCAATAGGACATGGTGGATCTCTATGCCCCAGTGCCTGTATATTTTATTTCCCAATTACATGTAAAATAGTATTAATAATAGTATATATACATATGTATATATGTATATATATACACATACATACATACATAAATACATATATATATATATATATATATATATATATATATATATATATATATATATATGTTTAAACATTTGATTTTAAAACTGAATTCCAGATTCATTCCCTTCCTCCCTTGTTGCCCACCCTTACTGGGAAGATAAGCAATTCAATATAGGTTGTACATGTGTAGCTATGCAAAACATTTTCATAGTGGATATATTGTAAAAGA
>WOXC01007798.1:0-84992 GCA_011680675.1 Gymnobelideus leadbeateri | reverse complement strand
AGTGAAGCTAAGAGGTAAGAAAGGAATGTGGCGAGAGGAGATGGGGGGTAAACTATCTTATGTAGAAGAGGCAAGGGGAAGTGGTTGCAGGAGAGGGGAAGAACAGGAAGGCAAAAAGGCAAAACCATATTCTCATTGAATTTGGCTCAGGGAGTGAATGACATACATACTAAATGGGATATCTTGCCCTGCAGGAGAGTAGGGGGGAGGGGGATAAGAGGGGGGATGATGGAAGGGAGGGCATGCTGGGGGGAAGGGAGGTTGGAAGCACCCACTTTTGAAGATGGACAGGATCAAAGTAGGGAATGGACCAGGTGGGGGGGGGTGAGATGGGTGGCAGGGAAATATAGCCAGTCTTTTACAGTAAATCTACTATGGTAATGTTTTGCATAACTATACATGTACAACATATACTGAAATGCTGATCTTCCAAGCGGGAGTGGGTGACAAGGGAGGAAGGGAATGGATCTGGAATTCGAAGTGTTAAAATCAAATGTTTCAAATATATATATAAATACTAAAAAAACAACAACACAAAAAACAAAAAAAACAGCACGATGCATATAAACCAAAAATACTTTCAAGAAGTGAGTTAAAACACCCTAAATGCTGTGAGTAGAGAATAAAATCAGAAAAAAAATGACCTTGACTTCATTTTAACAGAAATTAATGACTAATTTCTATCCCACATTCTACAGGAAGCCTTCCCTACCCACTCTTAATTCCAGTGTTTTCCCTCTTTTAATTATTTTCTATTTAACTCATATAACTTACTTTGCATATATTTGTTTTTATGGTGTCTTCCCTATTATACTGTAAGTTTCTTGAGGGTAGGGACTCTTGTCTTTTGTCTTTTTTTGTATCCTCAGTGCTTAGCCCAGTGCCTGGCACATAATAGGTATTTAACAAATATTTATTGAATGAACAAGCGTGAGAAGAAAATATTATCTGTAATGAAAACAACTCCAATCTGATCTATTCAAGCATGTTATTAATATCCTGAAATTAAAAAAAAAGGAATAAAGGAGGAGACATTGACATAGACTTCCACCATTTCCCATGTTCAGTGAACATTTGATGGACATAAAACAATAAAAAGAGGAGGCCAAAAGAACCTGAAAACCTTGAACAGTCAATACTTGGATCCATTGCCAAAGGCAGTGCTGATTTGGAATATAATTCCATTTACAAAATATTTTGGAGGAAGATGGTGGAAGATAATCAGGAGTACCACTTCATAAAATAGAAGGAATGAAGGGTAAAATAAGTTTTCAGAATGTTTGGTATGAGACAATTATGGCAGATTATCTCAAGGACATGTAAGGATGAAAAAATGAACGAAAACAAGCAAGGAAAACTGGAAAATATCTGCCAACATTTCTATAATAATCTTGTTTCTTCATTAATGACATTGTACCCACATCTAGGTTCCAGTATTATAGTTCTCAATGTGATTAATTAGGAAACAGCACTAAATAAAACTACGATATGAAAAACAACTATGTATATTAGAAGTCACAATTGAAAGATTGGTTTTCAAGAGATCTGATAAAGGGGAAGATACAGAATCAGTAGGAAATATCATGAATGAACTGAAAAAAAGTGAATCTATAATATGTCAACAAATACATCCATGTGAATATTTTCTTATTCCCTCCCCCAAGTCTTTATGTAAATTATCTACATACATATTGAGAGCATCCTTGGTAAATATGAGGAGACAACAGATGAGCCTTTTTGCAAGTAATGTTCTGTATTAGATCACACATTTATGATCACATAATTGACTAAAAGTTTCAGAGAATGAATGATTCCACTGCACTTACTGTTTTTGGCTACAAAAAGCACTCAGTTTGGTAATAGTAATAGTTGATATTTACACAGCACTTTACACACATTGTCTCATGAAAGCCTTACAATAACCTTCTGAGACATATATGATAAGTATTGTTAGCCTGATTTTACATCTCTTGATCCCAAAGAAAGTAAACTATGGAGCCAAAATTCAAATCTAGTCCTTCTCACTCCCTACAAATTCAGTGCTCTTTCAAATTTTCATATGGTTTCCTTTATTACCAACTCCAACCATTTATGGTGATGAGATGAGACATTTTAAGACTTAACTTAAACTGGATCCCACGTTTCATTATAAGCTCATCCACTGACTGAATTGTTGTGATGTTGGGCAAGTCATTTCTTTGTGTCTGAACTCTATTCTCAATAGGTTTTTTTTTTAATTTTAATTTTAATTTAATTTTATTTTTTTAAACAAATGCTTTATTAACTTCTGTTTTACATCATTCATTTCCACCAGATTTTGAGTTACAATCATTTCCCCCCGTTATTCCCCTACCCAACCTCCCAGAATACCAGTCCCACAAGATATCGCTTCCTCCAATCTGCTCTCTCCCATACCTTCTCCCATACCCCCTTTGACTTTTCCATTAGAGGAAGGTGAATCTTTGTGTCCCAATGCCTGCACATCTTATCTCCCAATTATAAGCAAAAGAGTATTAATAATAGTATCTATATATATTTGAAACATTTAATCTTAAGACCTCGAATTTCAGATCCATTTCCTTCCTCCTTGTCACCCATTCCCTCTGGGGAGATAAGTAATTCAGTATATGTTGTACATGTCTAGCTATGCAAAACATTATCATAGTAGATATATTGTACAAGGCTGCTTATAATTCCCTCCCACTCATCCCACCCCCCACCTGGGCCATTTCCTACATGATCCTGTCCCTCTTCTATAGTGGGTACTTCTAACCTCCCCTCCCCCTAAAGTTGCCCCCCCCATCAATCATCCCTCCTCTCATCCCCCTTCCCCCTATTCTGCTGCAGGTTGAGATATCCCATTTAGTATGTATGTCATTCTCTCCCTGAACCAAATTCAATGAGAATGTGGTTTTGCCTTTTTTTTCCCTTCCTATTCTCCCCCTCCCTTGCAACCACTTCCCCTTTCTTCTTCTACATGAGATAGTTTACCCTACCCTGTCTCTCCCCATCTCCTCTTGCCACTTTCCTCTCTCACCTCATAATTTCATCCCTTGAGTATTCTCCTTCCCAACAAATTCAACCTATGCCCTCTATCCATATATAACTGTAACCATATACACACACATTCACATATGTATTCATATGACCACACCCCCTTCCATTATTTTCATAGTGAGAAAGATATCATCAGTCACAGTTATTGCTTTTCCATATAGGAATGTAAATAGTTCAACTTTGATAAGTTCCTTTTGATTTCTTTTCCCTGATGACCTTCTCAGGCATCTCTTGCTTCTTGTGTCTGGATGTCAAATTTTCTATTCAATTTTGGTTTTTTCCTCAAGAATGCTTGAAAGTCCTCTATTCCACTGAATGACCATATTTTCCCCTGAAACAAAATACTCAGTTTTGCTGGGTAGGTGACCCTTGGGTTCATTCCCAGTTCTTTTGCCCTCTGGAATATCATATTCCATGCCCTTCGATCCCTCAGTGTAGAAGCTGCCAGGTCCTGGGCTATTCTGATTGTGTTTCCACAATATTGAAATTGTTTCTTCCTGGCTGCTTGTAGTATTTTCTCCTTGATCTGGGGATTCTGGAACCTGGCTATAATATTCCTGGGAGTTTTCTTTTTGGGATCTTTTTCAGGAGGTGATCTGTGGATTCTTTCAACCTCTATTTTGCCCTCTGGATCTAAAACATCAGGGCAGTTTTCCTTGAGAATTTCTTGAAGGGTGATTTCTAGGTTCTTTCTTTGATAATGGCTTTCAGGTAGTCCAATAATTTTTAAATTGTCTCTCCTGGATCTATTTTCCAGGTCAGTGGTTTTTCCCATGAGATATTTCACATTGCCTTCTAATCTTTCGTTTGTTTGGATCTGCTTAACAGCATCTTGATTTCTCATAAAGTCATTAGCTTCCATTTGCTCCAGTCTAACTCTGAAGGAATGAATCTCCTTAGTGAACTTTTGAGATTCTTTTTCCATCTGGCAAATTCGACTTTTTAAGGCATTCTTCTCCTCATTGCCCTTTTGGGCCTCCTTTGCCATTTGAGTTAGTCTATTTTTTAAGGTGTTGTTTTCCTCAATCAGGCTGTTGACCCTCATTTCATACTTTTCCTGCATCCTTCTCATTTCTCTTTCCAATTTTTCCTCCACTTCTCTTATTTGATTTTTAAAGTCCTTCTTAAGGTCCTCTATGGCCTGCAACCCGCTCATGTTTTCCCCTGGGCCTTTTGGAGCAGGACTTCTGACCTCACAGTCCTTTTCCCGCTCTATGCCCCCAAAATAGGAGTCTAGGGTTGCATTTTTCTGTTTCCTTTGCCTTGGCATGTTGCCACTTAATTACTTGACTTTTGGGCTTGTTGGCACACTATGGCTTTAAGGCCAGATAGAGGAATTTTCGTCCCGAACGTGTGGGGGGCAACTTCCGTTTCTGGCAAGCTGTAAACCCACCCACAACTTCCACCCTAGATCACAATCCAGATCCAGGGAGGTTAAAGCAAGAGCGATTACCCCCCCCAAGACTGATCGCTGGATCTCCCTACAATTTGCAGGCCAGGAGCTGGAGCTGCCTCTGAAAACTACAAAATGGCGTGTCTCCTCAGTGGCTTCTAGCCCCCAGGGGAGGGAGCCAATGCATTCCCCAAATACATGTCCCAAAGTCCATAGGACACTAACCTCTTACTTTGTCCTAGGCATGTCTATGTTGATAATTCTGGAGTCGCCATGGCTGCTGGTGTTCTGGGGTTCCTCCAGCCGGCTGCTGGCCCTGCTGCCCTGGGGCTAAAACCTCGGCTCACGTGGACCTGGGCTCCGCTTGGCTCAGCTTCCTGCGCTCTTCGTGTTGCATGCTGCGCTGGTCCTTCCTGCAGGGCTGCTGGGCTGTCCTCAGTGGGAGGTTAGCTTCTCTGTGTCGTTCTGTGGGTGCTGGGGCTCCAGAAGTTGTTCAGAGTCCCCTTTTACATAGTTTGGTGGGAATCTGGGGGCAGAGTGGCTTGGATGAGCTGTTTCTATTCCACCATCTTGGCTCCGCCCCCCTTCTTAATAGGTTTTAATAATGTAGTATCAACAAAGAAGAAAATGAAATAATGATGTAATTGGTTTGTATGTTAAGTAAATTTATACTTAAATTTTGATGAGTAAAGACAGATTTAAATATGAATATGAATGACAGAATATGGCACATGATATTTTAAGTGGGCATGGTGAACTAAAAGAAATTAAAATAATAACAGAACTGGCAGGGAACTTAGACTACAATATTTATTTGGATGGACAACCTACAGTTTGCTTATCAGCATATATGGCTTGGACAGGTATTGTAAATAGCCAATTGGTTGGGCACAAGATGAGGATAATGGATTGAATTCCTTTGGGAAATGCATTTAATTTAAATTTAATTCGAAACCCAATGCTTCTCCGTTAAACAAAGACACCTGTTTTTTAATAGTAATATTCTTCTGGTGGAGAGGCAGCATGACATTTTGGGTAGATAACAGACCTTGGAGTCAGGAAGATTTGTGTTGGGGTACTACTTCTGATGCATATTGGCCATGTGACCTTGGGCCAGTCTCTTAACCACTTAGTGACACGGGAAAATCCTTAAGACTCTAAATAGTAGAGTAGGCACTGATCATCTTTGGTAAAGGGAGTTTCCTCCTTAGGAGTTCTGCATGCCAGTAAAATCATGGTTCAGATTCCTCCTTCCTGATCCCCCTTCATACCCACTAAATCTCCTTCTCCTCCAAATTTCTGATGCAAGTCACAGAACATTATGGCCTGAAAAACTGAAATTTAGTTACACAAAGGACAATGGAGAGATACGTGGTGGGAGTGAGTAGAGTGCAACTTGTTATAAACAAGGAATTACAATGGAGAAGATGAGTAGAGATGTATCTACAAAAAGGGTATGAGTGAAAAAGAACTGGTTTAAGAAAGAAATGGGGATAACAATTGTACAGATGTGGGCTCTAGTGATATCCTTCTGAAGTTAAGAGAAAGTAAGGAAGGCTTTCAGCATGTTGGTTGGGTCTTGTGGCAAACCTATGAGGATATGGAGCAGAGTGAAAATGGACAGGTATGGATGGGTGATCTCTATTGTAAAAAATAACTGCATCAACCTGAATATGTAAAAAGACTTCAGTGTTGCCTAATTTAGCTGAAGAGGCTAATTAGTAAGGTAGAAATTACACTGAAGTTGGAATTTGGAAAAAGAAGGGAAAAAGCATTTACTGAGTGCTTGCCTTGTGCCAGATGTTATGCTATGCACTTTTTTGGGATATAATTTCATTTGTTCTTCACGAGAGACTGGTGAGGTAGGTGCTAGTATTATCCCATCTTATAACTGAAGAACCTAAAGCAGAGAGAGGTAAAGTTCCCAGCATCACATAGCTAGTAAGTGTTAGAGGCTGATTTCAAACTCAGGTCTTCCTGAGTCCAGGCCCAGTTCTCTTTTAACTGCACCACCTAGAATTCTTAGAGTTGAATTTCTGTCCTAGGTCTGTCATTATCTTGCTGTGTGACCATGAACAAATCACTTCACAGCTCTGAGTCAGTGTTGGACATGATGATTTCTAAGATTCTTTCCTTCTCTGATATTTTATATTTTAAAAATTTTATCTATTCTAGGATAACATAAATCATCTTTTTCAATTTCAACTGGCCCCTCAGTGAAACCAGACAGTCCTTTTATTCTTTCCTAATTGATTCCCCACCTTGATCCCCTCAGAATATTTTCCTTGCCTCAAATCTGTTTTTAATCCAGTCTCTCTTCCAAATAGCTGCCCAAGTGATTTTCTTGAATCACAGATCTGACCATCTTACTCTCCTACTCAGTAACTCCAGTGGTTTCCTAGAGTCCCTCAGATAAATACAAGCTCTATTTAGCTTTTAAAGTCTTTCCCAACCTGTGCCCAGCCCATCTTCCTAGCCTAATCAGACATTACTCTCTTTCCCGTTCTCTGTGACCCAGCCAAACTGCCCTTCTCTCCCTTTCAGTACTCTATCACCTATCTCCATGTCTTTGAGCTGGTTGCCTCAGATTCCTGGAATACATTCCTCCTTACCTCTGTTTCATAGAATTCCTAGTTTGGTTAAAGATACAGATTAAGCACATCTTCTACATGAAGGTTTTTCTGGTTCTCTGCCAGTTTCTAGTTCCCTCACACCAAAACTACTGTGTATTTGATTATTTTATATTTATTTGTATTTATTCTTTTTATGTGTATACATGTACACACATATTTATTTATATTCTTCCTCTCCTCTCCCCCTTTAGATTCTTTCAAGATCATTGTAAGTAGGGATTATTTCCTTCTTGCCATTTCTCTTCTGAGGACATATCAGAGTACCTGATACATAGTAGGTGCTTGGTAAATGATCGTTTTGTTTATTGATTGATTCATCACTTCTCTCCCCAGACAGTTCTTCTAGATACTAATATATGCAAAGAATTCTTCTAGAAAATCCTTGAATGTTTATTTGTGATAGGTCCTATTCTGGGCCTTCATATTCTTTTCCTTCTTCTAGTTATTTTTAGTTGCATGCCCAATTCATTGATCTCCTTTTCTTTCTTTTTTGTATGTGTTTAGAGATAAAAATTTTCCCCTAAGTATTGCTTTGGCTGCATCCTACAAATTTTAGTATGTTGTCTCATTCTCTTTAAAGAAATTATTGATTGTTCCTATGATCTGTTTTTTTTTATGCACTCATCCTTTAGGATTATATTGTTTAGTTTCCAATTAATTCTTAATCTATGCTACCACAACCCTTTATTAAATGAAATTTTTATTGAATTATGGTCTTAAGAGGTTAATATTAATATTTCAGCTTTCTCAAATTTATGAGGATTTTATGCCTTAATACACGGTCAATTTTTGTTAAGGTATCACGTACAGCTTATAAAAAGGTGTACTCCTCTCTATTTCTATTCAATTTTCTCCAGAGGTCTAGCATATTTAACTTTTCTAAAATTCCATTCATCTTCTTAACTTCTTTCTTATTTATTTTATGGTTAGATTTATCTAGATCTGAAAGGGGAAAATTGAGGACCCCACTAGTATAGTTTTACTGCTATGCTAATTTACTGCCTTTGTCTACTGCTATACTATGCCATTTGGGGCATATTATGTTCAATTTTGATGTTGCTTCATTGCCTATGGTGCCTTTTAGCAAGAGGTTTCTCTCTTTTAATTAGGTCTATTTTTGCTTTTGCTTTGTCTGAGATCATGATGGCTACCTCTGCCTTTTTATTATGTCAATTGAAGCATAACAGATTCTGCTGCAGAATCTTGTTTTAACTCAGCATGTATCTCTGTTTCAGGTATGTTTCTTGTATACAAAATATTAGATTCTGGTTTCTAATCAATTCTGCTATCTGCTTCCATTTTATGGGTGAATTAATTGCATTCACCCTCACAGTTATAATTACTTGTTGTTCATTTCCTCCCCCCATTCTTCTGTTTATTATTCTCTCTTTTTACACTGTCCTTCCTCTAAAACCTGTTTTGTTTCTGACTGTGGCCTTTCTTTATCTACCCTCCCTTTTATCACCTTTTGGTTCTCTTATCCACTTCCCTTCCCACTTTACCATTTTTGAATGAGATAGAATTTCCCCACCCAATTGAGTGTGTATATGTATTTTCTCTTTCAATCAATGTATATAAAAGTGAGGATCAAGCTTTCTCCCACCCATTTTACCTTCCATTGTAAAAACTCTTCCTTGTGTGCCTCTGTTATGCTTGAAAATTTCCCCTATTGCTCCTCCCCCCTCCCCCTTTTCCCTTTGAATCCCTCTTTCTTGCCCATTTAAAAAATTTATTTATTTTTCTTTTTTTCTTGCCCATTTCTAAAGCTCATAACAGTCATAATTGATTCATTCCTGTGCCCTCTATGTGGAGAACTGCTATCTATACCAATACTGATGAAGATCTTAGGAGTTATCTATATCTTTTTCCTGTATAGAAATGTAAACAGTTTAACCTTATTGAGTCCCTCATGACTTTTTTTCCCCATGTTTATCCTTTTATGATTCTCTTGAGTCCTATATTTAAAAGTTAACTTTTCTATTCAGCTCTGGTCTTTTCATCAGAAATGATTGAAAGTCTTTTATCTCATTAATATCCACACCCCTGCCCTCGAAGGATTATGCTAGTTTTGCTGGGAAGGTTACTGTTGGTTGTTACCCTAACTCTTCTTTTGCCTTCCAGAATATAATATTCTAAGCCCTCTTCTTGTTTTCATGTAGAAGCTCCTAAATCTTCTGCTGCTTGAAGTATTTTCTCTTTAACCTGGGAGTTCTGGAACTTGACTATAATACTCCTGTTCCTCATGTTAGGATCACTTTCAGGTGGGTACAGGTAGATTTATTTCATTTTCTGTGTGATCATCTGGTTCTAGGATAATAGGGCAGTTTTCTATGATAATTTCTTGAAATATACCATTTAGGCTCTTTTTTTGATTATGGCTTTCAGATAGCTCAATAATTCTTTTTTTTTAAAATTTTTTTTATATTTTTAAGCAATTGGGGTTAAGTAACTTGCTCAAGGTTACACGGCTAGTCATTATTTATGTGTGGGTGCTTATTTTCTGAGGCCAGATTTGATCTCGGGTCATCCCAACTCCGAGGCCGGCACTCTTACTCACTGCGCCACCTAGCCACCCCTTTTAGGGCAATTGGGGTTAAGTAACTTTCCCAAGGTCACACAGCTAGGTTTTTGTTTGTGTGGGTTAAGTGTCTGAGGCCGGATCCGAACTCAGGTCCTTCTGACTCCAGGGCCGGCGCTCTATTCACTGTGCCACCTAGCCGCCCCCTCAAAAATTCTTAAATTGTCTTTTTTAGATCTATTTTCTAGGTCAGTTTTTTTTTTTGATGAGGTATTTCACATTTTCTTCTATTTTTAAATTCTCTTGATCTTGTTTATTGTTTTTTAATGTCTCATGAAGTCATTGGCTCCCACTTGCCCAGTTCTAATTTTTAAGGGATTACTTTCTTCAGTCAGCTTTTATACCTCTTTTTCCTTTTGGCCAATTCTGCTTTTGAAGAAGTTATTTCATCAGTAAATTTTACTATATTTATCATTTGGCCCATTCTTTTTAAGGTGTTATTTTTTTTTAGCTTTGAAAACAATGAATAATATTTATTATATAGTTTTTTTTAACAGAAATTGTTTTATATTGAATCCTCTCATGTTCTGCTATATATATGGCATTTTTTCCTTTTCTCATTTTGTATATAAGTTTAAAATGAATTTTAAAAATTTCCTGTGGCTATTATATTTTAGTTTAAATACCATCACCAGAACCATCTAGTGATCTCTTTACATGCAGATCAGAGAAGACCAGTATGGTATCATAGAGTGAGCACTGCACTTGGAGTCAGGAGAACCTGAAGTCAAATCCCACTTCAGACTGTGAGACCCTGGGGGAGGGAGGATCACTTAAGCTTCCTTTGCCTTAGCTCCTGTTGAAAATGAGGGATGTGGACCAATTGTCCTCTGTCTCATCCAGCTTCAAATATATGATCTTTTAAATATTTTTTTCTCTTATTAAGACTTGATTGCAAATGCTTGGCATTTTATACACGCACATATACATATTTTCTGTGTCTCAGATCCTTCACACATAAAATGGGGATAATGATCAGCAAAAATGCTGCATACAATGCTGTAAATTAAAAAGAAATTAGTTACTATGTTGCTATATAATATATATCTATATATATGTATATGTATATAAATTGTTTTCACTGCTTTAGCCAGAATGACTCCATTCTTGCCTGGTATGATGCCCAATTTGGCTACAGTGGCCACTTTCTTGGCCTGAGTCAAAACTGCCTTCTTCCCAGGGATCAGGACTGCTGTCTTGGCAGGAATGGTGGCAACCACTGCTTGTTTTGACTGGTTGTACCTTATTTGTTGGTGTAGCCACAGCTTTCTTGCCCTTCTTTGGAGGAACCACCACCTCTTTTTCATTGCTTTCTTCTTCATCTTCTGATATGTCCTCATCCTTTATGCAAGGAATGCTTTTCTTTGCCTTGCTTTGGCAGCCTCTTTGAGTTTCACCATAGTGGTGGTTTGACTTGGGGACAGATCCATTAGCAGAGGCCCAGATTATGATGGTGGTAGCAGAGAACACTGGGTAGAGTCACCCTTCAGGGAACAGGCTTTTGCTGGTAGAGACAGAGATAAAATCTTCTACTGTGTTTAAGAAAATACTTTTCCATGCATTATTTCATTTTATATTCACAATAGTCCTTCTTAAGCTTCTCTTGCTTCTTGTATTTGAATGTAAAATTTTCTATTCAACTCTATTTTTTTCATCAAGAATGTTCGAAAGTCCTCTATTCCACTGAATGACCATATTTTCCACTGAAACATGATACTCAGTTTTGCTGGGTAGGTGATTCTTGGTTTTAATCCTAGATCCTTTGGCCTTGAGAATATCATATTCCAAGCCCTTCAATCCCTCAGTGTGGAAGCTGCCAGATCTTGAGTTATACTGATTGTGTTTCCACAATATCGAAATTATTTCTTCCTGGCTGTTTGTAATATTTTCTCCTTGATTTGGGAACTCTGGAGCCTTGGCTATAATATTTCTAGGAGTTTTCTTTTTGGGGTCTTTTTAAGCAGGTGATGAGTAGATTCTTTCAACCTCTATTTTGCCCTCTGGTTCTAAAACATCAGGGCAATTTTACTTGAGAATTTCTTTTTTTTTTTTTTTGCTTTTTGGAGGGCAATTGGGGTTAAGTGACTTGCCCAATGTTACATGGCTAGTTTTTGTGTTAAGTGTCTGAGGCTGGGTTTGAACTCAGGACCTCCTTACTTCAGGGCTGGTGCTCTATTCACTGCGCCACCTAGCCGCACCGAGAATTTCTTGAAGGATGATTTTTAGGTTCTTTTCTTGATCTTGGCTTTCAGGTAGACCAACAATTTTTAAATTAGCTTCCCTGGATCTATTTTCCAGGTCAGTGGTTTTTCCAATGAAATATTTGACATTGCCTTCTATTTTTTTTTTCATTTGTTTGGATCTGTTTAATAGTATCTTGATTTCTCATAAAGTCACTAGCTTCCATTTGCTCCAATCTAATTCTGAAGGAATGATTCCCTTCAGTGAGCTTTTGAGATTCTTTTTCCATCTCGCAAATTCAGCTTTTTAAGGCATTCTCCTCATTGGCTTTTTGAGCCTCTTTTGCCATTTGAGTTAGTCTGTTTTTAAGGTGTTATTTTCTTCAGTTAGGCTATTGACTCTCATTTCATAATTTTCTTACATGGTTCTCATTTCTCTTCCCAATTTTTCCTCCACTACTCTTATTTGATTTTCAAAATCCTTCTTAAGCTCCTCTATGGCCTGTAAGCAGCTTCTTCTTTTGTTGGAAGCTTTTGATGCAGGAGTTCTCACTTTGCTGTCTTCCTCCTGTTCCATGCTTTGATCCTTTTTGTCCCCAAAATATGACTGTAAAGTTGGGTTGGTCTGTTTGCTTTGCTTCCTTTGCCTGGTCATGTTGCCACTCAATTGCTTGAATTTTGGGCTTTTTGCCACAGTAGGACTCTGCTACCAGAAACGCGAGTTTATCCCAAATGCTAGGGTTTTCTCAGCTGCTGAAGGTATTAGGTGGATGCCCTCTCTGAAGCCTTCACACACTCTGGCAAGCTGGTCACACACCCCAGGACTTCCACCCTAGACAGCAATCCAGATCCAAGCAGGTTAAAGCAAGAACAATTACCCCTCAGACTGGTTGCTTGGTCCCCTACAATCTGCAGGCCAGGAGCTGAAGCTTCCATGTGGAGGTGGCTGCAGGGCCGTGGCACCTCAGCTGCTTCTTGCCCGGGGGCAAAGGTCAGATCACACTCTGAATTCCCAGGTCCCAAAGTCCACACTGAACTTACCTCTCACTTTGTCCTTGGTATCTATGGGCTGATATTTCTGGAAACTGCCACAGCTGCTGGTGATCTGAAGTCCCTCCAGCCAGCCGCTGGTCAGGCCTCCCTGGGGCTAAGACCTCCGGCTCCAGTGGGGCTGGGGTTGGCTCCCAGAGCACTGTGCTGGCTGCTTGCTGCTGCCCTGCAGGGCTGTCCTCGGTGGGAGGTTAGTTTCTCTCTGTCATTTTATGGGTTCTGTAGCTCCAAAATTTTTCAAGCATCGTTTTTTTACATGAATTGGGAGAGGTGGGAGCCAGAGCTGTGAGGAAGTCCTGTTTTTACTCCACCATCTTTAAGGTGTTATTTTCTTTAGCATTTTTTGGTCCTCTTTTTACCAAGTTAGTAATTGTCTTTTCAGAATGTTCTTCCCTTGCCTGTTGACACATTTCAGGACTCATACTCATCTTTTCCTCATTTAATTCTATCATTCTTATTTGATTTTGAAAACTATTTTTAGTTCTTCCAGGAATTCTTGTTGGAATGTGTCCAATTCACATTTTTTTTCCTTTGAGGCATTGTCTGTAGTTATTTTGATAGCACTGTCTTCTTCTGAGTTTGTGTCTTGATCTTCCTTATCACTACAGTAGCTTTCTTGGTGGTAAGGTTCTTTTTTTCTGTTGTTTGTACAGTTTTCCAGTTTTAGGGGACCTGATCTCTTGTGACCAAAAGTACTTCTCTCTGTCCTTGAACTGTGACCTAGAAGTTGGTATATGTAATGAAGTTACCAAACAGCATCTGGTCCTACACTTGGTGCTAGCACAGGCATCCTCTGTAGTCTCTTTCTGACCAGTTACCTGATTATTTACCATCTCTACCTTGAGAGCTCCTTAAGCTGCTGCTGCTGTTTCCACCACAAAATTCCACCACTGGTGTTGCATCCACATGGGCTATTGGCCAGCCTCCATCTCTTCATCACAGATCTTTCCTTCTGACCTCCTCAGTTGTCTTGGGCTAGAAGAATGTCTTACCCTGAACTTTTGTTGGCTCTGCTGCTCCAGAATTCATTTGAGGTGTTATTAAAGTTGTTTGGAGGGAAATGTTAGGAGAACTTCACTGTAGTGCTTTCTCTATTCTACCATTTTGGCTCTCTTTCCTATTTTTTTCCAACCAATTCTATTGAACTGTATCAAATCCAATTGATTGCAATCCAATTCACTACTCCAGGACAATAAGCATTTAATATCTGTTTATTATGTACAAGGCACCATGCTAGGGGCTGGTGATACGGAGAAAAAATGCAAAATTGTCCTTATCTTCAGAGAGGGTAGAGGAGAATTCTAATTCCACAAGTATGTACATGATAATTTGAGAAGGAGGAAGCACTAAGAAATACAAGGATCAGGAAAAAAAAAAAACTTCCTGTAGGAGATGGCCCCTGAACTTAGTCTTGAAGGAAGCCAGAGATTCTTAGAGAGAAGGAAATGAATACTGGGCATAAGGAAACCACCTATGCAAAGATACAAAGCTAAAGTAGCTCAGCTGAATGTTCCTTTATTGTGTGATGGTATCATTTTAGCTCACTTATGCAGGTGTGAGGAAAGAATTCATTTTAATTCTTTAAATTTACTCAGCTCATGGAAGCCGAACATTGGGACCAAGGTAGTCAGATTTATTGTTTAGAAACGGAAATAAACATCACTTGGCATTCACTGTGTGAAGTATCAGACAAATTCAGATAATTGTTTACTAAAAGACTAAGATCACCATCACTATTTTATTTGGTACACTGACAAAAGATCACCAGAGTTTTATTTGGAAAGATCTCTGTAGCTCCTTCACCCTGCAAAGGAATGACTTAAACTCATGCATGGTAAAGTGCTGAGTTTGTTCCCTGTGAAAAAGGAGTTGAATGGGAGGGAGAGGATCTGTCCTTAGCAACTGCTCCACATATACACAGCTGAAGGAAATGAATGTCAGATCCAGCCAGTTTTTTTTTTTTTTCCTCTTGGCACAGTTCAGGACTCATACTCATCTTAGAATCAGTCCAGTCCTGGGAGAAGTTTTCAAAGTAAAAAAAAACCCAACAAAATTATCAAAATAGAGTTTGAAAGGGGGCCAAGAAAAATTGCCTCTTCCCTATTACTACCACATGTGCCTTGGGGCTGTGCCTCAACCTCCCCCCACCCCCACCCTCTAAATTGTAGCCTACTAGGGAGCTATTTCCCTACTTTAAGAGTGCTCCTAATCATGTGTTTCATTTTGTGTCACTTGAAATCCAAATGCCACATGGAATGCTATCATCACCCCCAACTTTCTTATTTTGTTACTAAGAGGTCTTGTTTTAATTCAGCTCACCTGCAAAGCTTGACGTGGTGGTGAGTTAAGGTTGTATTAGCTCTTTTAGAAAGTGTCTTTGTTATACTTTGTAATATCACTTTTTTATCTGGATAATCACTTTGCTCTCAATTTTTTCCAGTATGCATGCTGAAAATAAAACATATTACAAAATCCAATTGGTTTTCAACACATACTGCACGCAATGCATATATACCAACATAGCAAATGCAATTTTAAAAAATAAGTGCTTTGTTGATGCCTTTTATAAAATATCTCATTTCCCAATAACTTCCCACCAGTCCAGATAGAACCCTCCCTCATAACAAAGAAATATAATAGGCCATATCTGACAATGTGTGCCTTATTCCGCACTTATAGTCTTCCAAGTCTCTGCAAAGAGGAGGATGTCAAGAGTGATCCTAAGTGTTTGTCAGAGAACAGACTGAGTTGCATTTGTAAGATTAAAGGATCATAGACATAGAGTTGGAAGGCATCACCAAAAATCATCCAGCCCAGCCTCTTTATTTTACAGATAAAAACCTGAGGTTCAGAAAAGTTGTATGACCTGCCCAGTTAGACTCCATGTTCTCCTGTGTCATGTTGTCTCTACAAGGCAAATTGGCAACATAGAAACTAAAGTGCTTTGTACAAAAGTTTTCATTCAGAAATGAGGGGTATGATTCTTAGTAAAGTATATAGACTTCTTTCTCCATGTCCCTCTTAAACTGGTTGGTTCATTGGTCTCCTGAGTGTTAATGATTGGGCATATAGGGGAGGAATATCCATATGCTTACTGTAACTAAAAATTTGGACTATAGATTTGATGTCATCTATTTGACAACATTTATGTTACACAAAACTGCTTCTCTGCCCATTGCTTGAGTGTTGGTCCTCACCACACTTCAGCTGGGAATATCCTCATTTTTTTTCTACTGGATGATAGTATTACAATCTAGTTCAATTTACAATCACCTTTAAAAAGGGTATTTAGAAAGTATTATCTCTTAATGTGAGCAGCCATTCTCTTTAATACTGTATTAAAAATTGGACAGTCATGTTACTCTCTTTTTTTTCAGGCTGCATGCCAAAAATATAGAATATCACACATTTGAATTTGTTTTCAACACATATTGCAAGTAACGCATATATAACAACACATGATGTCAATTAAAAAAATGCTTTGTTAGTGCCTGGATTTTTTTTTTTTCATATCACTCTCAGTTCCAAATAACCTCACCCAGTCCAGACACAGCCCTCCCTCATAATAAAGTTGTTAGATCAAAAAGATCAATATATTTGGCATATATGGTAATGTATAACTTATTTAGCACCTACAGTATACCAGCTCTATGCTAAGAGAAGGATGCTAAGTTTCAATCCCTGTAGTTAAGATTGGTTTTAGGTACTTTTAATAGTGACCCAAAGATTATCAGGGAATAAAGAATTGAATTCCATCTAGGATCAAAGGATTATTGATCTAGAGCTCATAACTGCCTAGGGTTGTTGTAAGGATCAAACAAGATAATATTTATAAAGTGTTTAGCATAGCGCCTAGCACATAGTAGGTGCTTAATAAAAGCCTGTGTTCCTCCTCTCCCTTTAAGCCAGACAAGAGCAAAGCTCATTCAATTGGTGATCTCTGTGCTAAACAAACCAGCCCAGCAAGTTATTTACTTACTCAAATAACTCATTGTTCAAGCAGATCAGAGAATTTAGGAACATAGCTCAGGTTGATTCTTTTAATTGTGACAAAGCTAGCCAACAAATTGCAATGCAAATCAGCTACAAAGGCCTCTGATTTTTCCTCTCAAACTAGAGTTAGCAGTAGAGAGCAAAAGATTTTTATAAGAAGCTTCACATTTTTCTAAATTTTGGTTGATAGTTGTTATTGAAATCCTTGGTCATAGATCTGACAGTGCTGCTTATCATCTCCCCAAGCTGTGCTGTCAATTTGACTCCTCAGATTCAGGGGTTATGGGATAAGTTCTTTGTGATTCCTGTACTGAGTGTTCCTATCCACACCACTGCCTTAAATGAGAACTTCTGATTCTCAGTGACTTATCAACTACTTAAAAAGTCATATCACCAAATTTTTCTTATCAGATGAATTCATTTCAAATCATACCTTGGTCTCCAAATGTTTATATGATTTCTCATTTTTAAAGTTTTATTATTTTTTATTTTATCCTTAGTCATAAAAGAATTATAGGTAAATGAGCCAAGGTATCATGATGCCCCACAGCTCTAAACTATTCAACATGGTCCTCTCATTCTTTAATGTCTCTGAAATGATTTCTTTATGCTATCATTTCCCCAATTATTAGTAAATAAAAGATTTTGTCTCTTTAAAGCATTAAACTTTTACCACACAAGTGAGGCATCTTTCTACATTGTTCATAAGGTTATTTGAGCTTATTCTTAAAACATAGTAATTTTCCTTCCAAAACCACTCAAATCCCATCTAAAAGCTTTGTTTCTTGATATATGTATATTAGCAGTTTGTATTAAAGCAACTATATTCTCTTTTTGTTGTCAAAATGTTCATCCACTGCAGTGGCAATATCTTAATAGGACAAATTGCTAAAATTATTTTGCTTTACACAATTTTTTGTCTCAACACTAAAGCATTCAATTTTTTTCTTTTGGAGGACTTTTTTTCTTCTGAAATCATAAAAATAACATAACAGTGGGATACTTAAGCTGTTTACTGCTCAGCTTTTATTCTCACCACATGACTAGCAAACCTCCTCTTTCTAACATACATTTTAAGATAGCATCTTTAATTCCTTTATTTCTTCAAAGTTTCCAAGTGATTATATGCTGTAGTGCATACCTATTTCATAACTCTGTGAATTACTTATTTTCAGTTCTTCAGAAACTGTATTTATGTTTTACTAACACACAACAAAATCATTAAGTAGTAGTATTAAAAAGATGAGTCTTTGTTTTAGACAGTAACTTGAAGTCCTTAATGAAGCTTTGCAATGTTCTAAAGACAACCCCATCCATTTTATATTTGATCCTACAGATGAGAGAGAACCATTGATCTTTACTGAATAGGGTGGTGATGTGGTCAAACTTGTACTTTAGGAAACTCGCTTTGGCAGCTAAGTGGCAGATGGATTGGAGTGGAAAAAGATATGAGGTGGGGAGACTAATTAGAAGGCTACTGCCATGGGGGAAATGAACAAGTATTTATTAAACTCCTTTTAGGTGCCAGGCACTGTGCTAAGGCCTTTACACTTGTCTCATTTGTTCCTCATAAGAACCCTCTGATGTAGGTGCTATTATTACTCTAATTTTGCAGTTGAGGAAACTGAGGCAGACATAGGTTAAGTGGTTTGCCTAGAGTCACACAGCTAGTAATTGTCTGAAGTGGGATTTGAACTCAGGTCTTCCTGAATCCAGGTTCAGCATTCTATCTATTGTGTCAACTGGCTGCCTAATAGTCCAGGTGGGAAGTGATAAGGACCTGAAATATTGTGGTGGTTTTGTGAATAAAGAAAAGGAGATATATATGAGAGATGTAAAGCTAGAAACAACAAAACTTAGCAATTGGTTAGATAAAAGGAAAGTGAGGAGTTAAGAACAAACAATTTATACTGTAACATCACCATTATAAAAATAAACATTTGGGGTGGAGCCAAGATGGCAGAATAGAAACAGCACTTCCACTACACTCCAGCCCACACCACTTCCAAATCATGTAAAAGGGGACTCTGAACAACCTCTGGAGCTCTAGCACCCACAAAACAACACAGAGAAGCTAACCTCCCACTGAGGACAGCCCGGCAGCGAGCAGCCAGCACAGCACACTGGGAACTGACAGCACAGTGCTCTGGGAGCCAAGCCCAGGCCCTCCTGAGTCTTGGTTTTAGCCCCAGGGTGGCTGGGCCAGCAGCTGGCTGGAGGGACCCCAGAACACCAGCAGTTGTGGCAATTCCAGAATTATCAACACAGATATGCCTAGGACAAAGTGAGAGGTTAGTGCCCTATGGACTTTGGGACCAGTATTTGGGGAATGCATCAGCTTCTTCCCCTGGGGACAAGAAGCTACTGGGGAGACTCAGCACACTCGCCATTTTGCAGCTTCAGTTGCAGCTTCAGCTCCTGGCCTGAGAACTGTAGGGAGACCCAGCAATCAGTCTTGGGGGTTAATCACTCTTGCTTTAACCTGCTTGGATCTGGATTGTGATCTGGCAGGGAGGTCTGGGGTGGGTATCCAACTTGCCAGAGTGTGTGGAGGCTTTACAGAGGCCACCAAACTCCGGAAGTTGTGAAGACCCCAATGTTCAGGATGGAAGCCCCCCTGTCTGGTGGCAGAGTCCCACTGTGGCAACAAGCCCCAAAATCAAGTAATTAAGTGGCAACATGCCTAGGCAAAGGAAGCAAAATAAACAGAAAAATGCAACATTAGACTCCTATTTTGGGGGCAAAGAGGATCAAAGCATGGAACAGGAGGAGGACTGGGAGGTCAGAACTCCTGCACCAAAAGCCCCAAATGAAAAGACAAGAGGGTTACAGGCCATAGAGGACCTTAAGAAGGATTTTAAAAAACCAAATAAGAGCAGTGGAGGAAAAATTGGGAAGAGAAATGAGAAGGATGCAGGAAAAGTATGAAATGAGAGTTAACAACCTGACCGAGGAAAATAACACCTTAAAAAATAGACTAACTCAAATGGCAAAGGAGGCTCAAAAGGGCAATGAGGAGAAGAATGCCTTAAAAAGCCAAATTTGCCAGATGGAAAAAGAATCTCAAAAGCTCACTGAGGAGATTCATTCCTTCAGAATTAGACTGGAGCAAATGGAAGCTAGTGACTTTATGAGAAATCAAGATGCTGTTAAACAGATACAAACAAATGAAAGAATAGAAGGCAATGTGAAATATCTCATGGGAAAAACCACTGACCTGGAAAATAGATCCAGGAGAGATAATTTAAAAATTATTGGACTCCCTGAAAGCCATGATCAAAGAAAGAACCTAGAAATCATCCTTCAAGAAATTCTCAAGGAAAATTGCCGTGTTCTTTTGGACCCAAAGGGGGAAATAGAGGTTGAAAGAATCCACCAATCACCTCCTGAAAACGATTCCAAAAAGAAAACTCCTAGGAATATTATAGCCAGGTTCCAGAATTCCCAGATCAAGGAGAAAATACTACAAGCATCCAGGAAGAAACAATTTCAATATTGTGGAAAGACAATCAGGAAAGCAGAGGACCTGGCAGCTTCTACACTGAGGGATTGAAGGGCATGGGATATGATATTCCAGAGGACAAAGGATCTGGGATTAAAACCAAGAATCACCTACCCAGCAAAACTGAGTATCTTGTTTCAGGGGAAAATATGGTCATTCAGTGGAATAGAGGACTTTCAAGCATTCTTGAGGAAAAAAAAACAGAGTTGAATAGAAAATTTGACATCCAGACACAAGAAGCAAGAGATGCTTGAGAAGGTAATCAGGGAAAAGAAATCAAAAGGAACTTATCAAAGTTGAACTATTTACATTCTTACATGGAAAATCAATAACTATGACTGATGAAACCTTTCTCAGCATGAAAATAATTGAAGAAGGGTATATGGGCATATGAATACATATGTGAATGTGTGTATATCTGTTTACAGGTATACATGGATAGAGGGCACAGGCTGAATTTGGTGGGAAAGGATGATACTTAAGGAGTGAAGCTAAGAGGTGAGAAAGGAATGTGGCGAGAGGAGATGGGGGGTAAACTATCTCATGTAGAAGAGGCAAGGGGAAGTGGTTGCAGGAGAGGGGAAGAACAGGAAGGCAAAAAGGCAAAACCATATTCTCATTGAATTTGGCTCAGGGAGTGAATGACATACATACTAAATGGGATATCTTGCCCTGCAGGAGAGTAGGGGGGAGGGGGATAAGAGGGGGGATGATGGAAGGGAGGGCATGCTGGGGGGAAGGGAGGTTGGAAGCACCCACTTTTGAAGAGGGACAGGATCAAAATAGGGAATGGACCAGGTTGGGGGGAGTGGGATGGGTGGTAGGGAAATATAAGCAGTCTTTTACAATATATCTACTATGGTAATGTTTTGTGTAGCTATACATGTACAACACATACTGAATTGCTTATCTTCCCAGAGCAAGTGTGTAACAAGGGAGGAAGGGAATGGATCTCAAAGTCGAAGTTTTAAAATTAAATGTTTCAAATATATATAAATACTATTACTAATACTATTTTTGCATGTAATTGGGAGATAAGATGTGCAGGCATTCGGACACAGAGATTCACCTTGCCCTAATGGTAAAGTTGAAGGGGTTATGGGAGAAGATATGGGAGAGAGCAGATTGGATGAGGGGATATATTGTAGGACTGCTATTTTGGGGTGGTGGATAGGGGGAAAATGGGGAAAAATTGTAATTCAAAATATGACGGAAATGAATGATGTAAACCAGAAGTTAATAAAGCATTTCTTTAATTAAAAAAATAAACATTTTTGAGACTTTTATAAACTTATGAAAAATGAAATGAGCATAACTAGAAGAAAAAGTTTATGTAATAGCAACAACACTATAAAAATAACTTTGAAAGGCGTAAGAATTAAAATCAATATAATTAATATCCATGATTCCAGAGTACTGATGATAAAACATTCTATCCATGATAGAGAGGTAAGAGATTTAGAATGCAGAATAAGACATACATATGTACATATATATTATCGGTTTATACCTCCCATATGTATATATATGCATATAGCCACTGAGAGAATATATTTTGCTTGATTATGAAAAAATTGTGTTATATTTGTTACAAGATATTTGTTTTTATTTTTCTTCTCTAATAGTGTGGTGGATGGGAACAAGAAAAAATAGATGTCTGTTTATAAAATGTAGATAAGTTGATGGGGGCACTATAGATGTGAAGTTTTGCATATATTTGCATATGATGTCACTATTAGTTTTTCTTAATTGTTTTCCTTTGTTATAAGAGACCTCTTATGGAGTTGGATAATTTGTAAATGTTTATCTATAAAAACAAAATATATCAATAAAACTTAAAAATGACATTAAAAATTTGAGCCTAGGTGACTGGGAGGATAGTGGTGCCCTTAATAATAAGACAATTTAGAAGATGGGAGGATCTGGGGGAAGATAGTAAGTTCTGCTTTGGACATATTCAGTTTGAGACGTCTATGGAACAACAAGTCTGAGATTTCCAAGAGTCAGGAGGTGATACAGGGCTGGAGGTATAGTCATAGAAATAGTAATTAAACCCATGGAAACTGAGGAAATCACCAAGTGAGATGGAGCAGATGTTGAGCCCAGGTACTCTGACTCCACATATAATACTCTCTCCATTGCGCAATGTTGCCTCCATCATCTAGTTCACCTTCTATCCTAAGCATTAAGAAAATTCCCTCAATTGAAACCCAGGCAAATGATGCTCCAGCCTCTACTTAAAGACTTTTAAAAAGGTGGGGATTCAGTATCTCACCAGGAGGTTCATTTTATTTTTGGATAGTGATAATCTTTGGAAAATTTTTCCTTAAATTGAATTAAAATCTGCTTTTATGTTTGACAATTACAGCTCTTTTGTCTTTTGGGTCAATCAGAACAAGAATATTCCTTTTCATCAATAGAATATCAACTCCCTGAGAGCAGGGCTATTTTCATCTTTATATAATAGGTCCTTGATAATATTGGTTGAATTGAATTGAATCCCACAGGACAGTTATTTAAAGAAAGACAGTGATCATATTCCCACTCACTATGTTCTCTTAATAGACCTTCATAAGTATAGTCCCCAGTGCCTTTCTGCATCTTGTTGTCTTCCTCCAGACATAATACAGTTTGAGTATTTCTTCATATAACGTGGTACCCAGAAAGCTCCATTGCTACTCGCATGCCATTAAACAAAGCAAACAGAGAAGGAGCCACAGATTGGCACCAAATGAATGGAGGGCCTCACCACTGCACCACCTGCCTAGTCCTACCCACTCTGGGAAGGACTGTGCCCAATTGTCTGTAACCCTGCTACTAGTGCAATGAGGATTTTGCTTTGCTTGCTTGTGTAAATAGAGCTTCAAGGGAGTGAATTCCTGGAATTATTCGACCTCATTTATTGTCAGCTACATAATAGTAACTGGACATTTGGCTTACATACTTGAGAGGCTTATCCTGTCCTATAATGGTGATTCTTTTCCCTATTATTTGCAGTATTACACTTGTAGAGATGAGTGGGAAAGAGTCAAAGCCAGTAGATGTAGTCATTATCATGATCAGACAACAGGGCAAAGTCACCAGTGTATGATGTCTATCATGCTGAGCTCCTTAATGGGTGTAATTTAGTTAGTCCTGCAGTAAGAATTCTTTAGGTCATTTGCACTGGAAGGAAAAGCTAATTTAACAAGGTTGTCACCTTCTCTAAAGTGTATTCAATGGCTTGAGAGCCTGAGAAATTCGAATAAAGGGGAGGGATCATTGCTTAAAGCATTCTCTTTCTTCCCCTTCCTTTCTTTCTCCTCATTCAACCAGGAATGTCAGAAAAATATGTCCAAGGACTAGGGAGAGATAAAGAGAGAGAGGCTACACCCCCCTTTGCTTTTTTATTTCTTTTCTCCCCCTTTGAAAGCTAAACATGAAGGCGATGCAGTATGTGTGGAGTGGGTGAGGTGCTTGTATCTCTCAGTGACATTACTGAGGGGGATAGGGGCCAGAGGTGCCCAGGTGGGGCTGTCAATCTGAGGTAACATCAAGGGCTCTTACAAAAACAAAAGGGAAGAAAATGGATGTTTAATCAATAAAGCTGCTCTCTGCTTAACCTTTTGTTTTTTAACCAAGTTTCATCCAGCTCAGAAATGGAGCCTGATATTTAACATATAAAAGGAGCTTCAGGAGGTGAAACCTTCGAGGGCACCCTGAGAAAGCAGAAATGGAGCTCAGGGCAGGGAAGAAGAGGGGAAGAGGGATGATGGGAGAGGATATCAAATGGATAGTTAAATGCTGGGTGCCATTAGGAGCCAAGGCTGAAGAGCACTCTAGGAAGTGAGCTGAGAATTAACACAATGTTAGACTGGGAGGGTGACGGGCTGCTGGTTCCTTCTGAGCATTGAACTCATTTAACCTTTTCTAACTTCTAGAAATTAAGCTGGGATGTAATTCAAGAGAAAAAAAAAACCAAGAGAAAAGAATATGTGACCTTATTTGGATTGAATAGATGCAGATAACATATACAGTAATCCTAAAGGTTTACCTATAGCAAATTCTTTAGTTTTAACTCTTAAGGAAGCATTGGTGTGGACAATCAAAGATGGTGGCTATAAAAAGGAGGATTTTACTGGAAAGCAGTTGGGCAATAGATACTAACATCACAAGCTTCACTGGGTAGTGAAGAAGACTAGTCAGGGATATTCTTTGGCAAACTGTAAGGAGGATGGCTAAGTCATATTCAGATATATTGGTGTTTTTTATGATATTTCTAGAAAGATTTTAGACTTAAAGTCAGAAGACCTAGTAGGTTTAAAGCCCAGTTCTGTCTTGGATGCCTATGTGACTTTGGTCAAATCACTTACCTTTGTTTAAAAAAATAAATTACATTTTTATTTTCAGTTACAAGTTCTCTCTCTCCACCCATTGAGAAAGCAAGAAATACAATGCCCATTATGCATATGGAGTCCTGCAAAAGACATTACTGCATTAGTCATGTATTTAGTTGCTTGGAACCATAGTTTCCTCACATGTAAAAAACTTACACTACATACCTCATGGGATTGTTGTGTAGTTCAACTGAGATAAAGTATGTAGAGTGTTTCATAAATGACAAAGCACTATATGAATATGTTATCAATATAAATCATCATCATCATCATCATTCTTAGAGTACCAGAGTACAGAACCTGAGGATGGTCTCAATCAATTAATCAAGGAACAAGCATTTATTATGTGCCAGGATTGTGCTAAACACTGGGAATACAAAACCAAAAATGGAACAAGGTGCTTTCATTCCTTTGGAAGGGACAACATATACATGCTTAAGTATAGCATCCACTCTCGTGCTACTTCCCCAACTCTTACTCCATTGATATGAAGGCTAAGTCCCCAGTGGACAGCTGAATAATTCTTTCTATAATATTTTCATGGTAATTGCAAAGGGCTTAGGATTCTAGTATTGTTCTTTATAAATCATCACTGTTATGTTCCCCATTGATTATGACCCAGACTTTATTAGATTTTAGAAAGTTTATTTACTAAAAAAGTATAGCAAGGATAGAAATTATAAAAAAGATTCCCAACTAAAGGGCAAACTCTTTCCTTGCATACACAAAGTCCTAGAGGAGAATGTTCTTAAGACTAAAGCAGAAAAGTAGTGAGAAACTTCTTTAGGGAATAAAAGGGACATTTGGACATGTTTGAGAGTTCAGTTTGTGACCATAGGATAGATCAAACCTCAATGGGTCACCCAGGGAATGAGTTGGTGATGACAACCAAAATGAACACAGACATGTATTAAGCCCCTGCTGTGTGCAGAACACTCTCCTAGTGAGGTGCTGGGAGAGGGATAAAGACAGATGTGGCACAAAGACTCCAGGAGTTGGTAATCTAACAGGAAAGAATACACAGACACAAGTCACTGTGCTGCTAGGGAGAGTGAGATCTCTCTCCAAGGAGAGGAAGAGGGAGAGGTCCCAGAAAGCCAGGAGGAGAAGACCCCTTCAACTAGAAGGGCTCAGAGAAAGCTATTTGGAGGAGAGGAGGAAGTGGTGCTGCATTGGACCTTGAATCAATGATCCCTGTACTCAGGAGAAATGTTATTTTAAATTTAAAAATCAGAATTCAACCTTCCCTTTCACAAAGAAACCTATGTCATGGTTTCATCTGCTTTCTTTCCCTTCTCAAATAGATGTCTGGCTCCGTGTGAGCACTGATTTACCACAAACTCCCATTTTTGCTATTAGTAATTTGTCCTGCAGCACTGATAGTCTCCGTTCAGAGAACATTCTGCCTGGATTGTTTATGGGTTGGTATCTTCCATAACTTTTATCTGTGACCTTGTGTTCTCAGATTTAGTGAGAAACAACTGATTAATGTCAATTTGGTCTTCTCCTTTTAGAACCTTAATAGAAAGTATTCCTACATCCCTTATATCTGTCCCCCATAGCACACTTCTCAGATTAAGTAAAAAGGGCAAATTCAAACAGTATCCCCTCTATATTTTTAAATCCACACACCAATAATGCTTTGTTATTTGGCCTTAATGGCTGTCCCAGGTCACTGCAACACCTTCTAGAGGGACCTAGAGATTCCCAGAAAAGAAACAGTCTGTACATTTTACCTAGTATGACGAAAAGCACTTAACTCAAGACACGAAAGTGTTAATAAGGAGGAAGAGAATGGAAGAAGGGACAAATATAAATAGGGATCCCAGTTACCTAAGAGACAAAGATACAATTGGATTTAAAGAGGAGCAAGAGCATAGCTGTGACTTAGCCAGAAAGGTCTGGTCCCTCTGAGAGACAAATCTAGGAAATTAAATCTAGGAAAGAAGGAAGAAGGGGGACTGATAATCAGGGTTACAAGAAACTTTCCCTGTCCCTTCTGGTTTGGTGTAGGCACATATGAGGTATTTTCTTTTTTTTTTAATATAATAGGATTAATCCGAGATTTAGAAAAAGGCCAGGTATTTTATAGAGAAGAATGAGGTCTCACTAATGTATATTTGATTAGTTTCCCATCTCTGATGTCATAGACAAATAAATTTCAATTAGCTAGAAAGGTAAAAGTTTGCAGAAAAGAATGAATGAATGAACAAATGAATGAATATAAGAAAAAAAGAAACAAAAAAGTATTGAAGAGCTTACTGTATGCCAAAGACTACGCTAAGTGCTAAGTACACAAATAAAAAAAAAAAACAATGATGCTTGGTTTTGAGGAACTTCTCATCCAAATAGTGGGAGAAATCAGCATTGAGCTATCCCTGAGTTTGACTCTTATGAAGAATATTTCAATAGGGATCTTGTTTTCATCTGAGTTTGTCTCTTTTTTTCCTGTCACTATAATGGAATCTGATCTGTGAACTTTTGATTTGGTTCCAGTGAGAAGCAATTATTTAACAACTACTATTACTGAGTGTGATTGCTACTAGCTGTTGGGGGATACAAAGACGGATATGGAATAGTTTATGCATTCAAGAAGCTTAGCTCCTTTTTTGGGGGGGGGAACAAGATGGACACCAATCAGTCAATGTTAAAATGTACAAAAAAGTAAACGCAAAGTAATTTCAGAGAGATGGATGAACAATGTGTTGGAAAACATGGAATACCATGGTGATCAGGAGGGTTTCATGTAAATGGCAGCACTTGAGTTGAGCCTTGATTCTAGGGATTCTAGGGGATGGAGCAAAAGGGGCAAAGTATGCTAGGCATTGAGGACATTGATTTTAAAAAGGCAAAGAGGTGGAATATGGAATATATAGCAAGTAGGCTAATTTGGCTGTGAAGGAATGTGTGCAGGACATTAATATAAGATTGGTCTAGGATAGGGCTCTCCCAACTTTTCTGAATAAGCAGTAAAATTTTTTTAAACACATACTCCCCACATATCTATTTTTATTTATTAAAAATTATATACATATGCTACTATACTAATAATTATAAATATACTAATACTAATAAAATTTATGCCCAAATAAAATTAAGAAAGATGTGATAATGATAAAATGATACTTTATCCTACAGTCAATAGGGAGCCACTGTTGTTTATTGAATGGGGTGGGAGGGAGGTGACGCTGTCAGATATGAACTTTAGGATAATCACTTTGTTAGCTTTATGAGTGATGGATTGGAGAGAGGAGAGATTTGTGAAATGGAGATCAATTAGGAAGCTATTGTAATAGCTCAGGTAAAAAGTGATGAGGGCCTTTATGAAAGTTGTGGCTGTGTGAGGAAAGAGAAGGGAATGTATATAAGAAAAGTTAAGGAGATAAGTTTTATTTTCAACTGGTTGGAAACTTTAGTCAGTCAATTAGTATTTTATTAAGTGCCTAGTATGGGCCAGGCACTGAGCTAAGTTGTTGAGATACAAAGAAAATTAAAAAAAAAATTAGCCCTAGTTTTGTATTACTTTTAATAGAAATCTATTCTTGTTCAGTTGTATCCCACTCTTTGTGACCTCATTTGGAGTTTTCTTGGCAAAGATACTAGAGTGGTTTGCCATTTACTTTTCCAGCTCATTTCACCGATGAAGAACTAAGGCAAAGAGGGTAAAGTGACTTGTCCAGGGTCACACAGCTAAGAAGTATCTGAGGCCAGATTTGAACTTATGAAAATGAGTCTTCCTGACTTCAGGCCCAACAGTTTCACCACTGTGCCACCTAACTGCCAGGTTCTATTTTTTCTTTTTCTCTTTCTTTTTCCCTTTCTTTTTCTTTTTCCTTTTCTTTTTCTCTTCCCTCTTCTTTCTTTCTTTCTTTCCTTCTTCCTTCCTTCCTTCCTTCCTTCCTTCCTTCCTTCCTTCCTTCCTTCCTTCCTTCCTTCCTTCCTTCCTTCCTTCCTTTCTTTCTTTCTTCCTTCCTTCCTTTCTTTTTTCCTTTCTTTTTTTTTTAAGCAATTGGGGTTAAGTAATTTGCTCACGGTTACACAGCTAGTCATTGTTTATGTGTGGGTGCTCATTTTCTGAGGCCGTATCTGATCCCTAGTCATCCAGACTCCAGGGCCGATGCTCTTACTCACTGCACCACCTAGTCGCTCCTCTTTTTTTGCTTTTTGGAGGGCAATGGGGGTTAAGTGACTTGCCCAAGGTCACATGGCTAGTTTTTGTGTTAAGTGTCTGAATCTGGATTTGAACTCAGGGTCTCCTGACTCCAGGGCTGGTACTCTATTCACTGTGCCACCTAGACGCCCTAGGTTCTATTTTCTTAATAGAAATCAAAAAGTTGAAAAGAGTGGTGGGATTGGAGGGAAAGACATTGTAAGCACAAAGTCAATATCCATTGTGAGGAGTCAGACACAGCACTTTCACAGGCAGTGTGTGGGGATAATATGGTCAAGGGATGTTGCCTGCAAAGCTATTGCTGCTTTGATTCCTTTGACTGTAGTTAGAATATAATTTCCCTGACTAATACCCGATATGGAATGGGAGTCTGCTTCAGCCATGGAGGGAAAGTGGGAGGGAGGAGAATGAGTGAGCATCAGACACTATTGGGTGAAGGTAATCTTGTGATAGTGGACAATTGTGAATTTTTTCTCCATGACTGACTATCACAGGGAGAAGGGGATGTGATCTATATTCCCATACTTTTATTAATTAATATGTACCTCTTAGAGTCATTATCTGGTCACCAAGGAAGTCAGATCCCCGGACTGGAGAGAATTGAATCAGATGGTTTGGTCATGAAGAATTTTCAATGCCAAACTGATTAGTTTTTATTTTGTCCCAGAGGCAATAGGGACCCACTGAAGCTACATGAGTAGGGGAATCTCATGTTTAGATATGTACTTTAGGAAAAGCAATTTGGTAGCTATGTGAGGGATGGTGTGAAGATAGGAGGGACTGAGTGTGGACCTCTCCCAAAATGTCCTACTTTGTATCTCACAGAATCAAATATGGGTAATTTTCAGGGGAGGGCTTCTAATCTTTGAAATCTGTATTTCACTCTAATTTGACAAGTCAAAAGGCTACTACTGCCTAGGAAATGAATGCTCATATTCCTTTGTTCTTAGGTTGGAATATCTGCCCCGCCTCCTTTCTTACTTACTATTTATTTATTTTAAAAATTCTTTTCTTTTTAAACTTTTGAGCTCTAAATTCTTTCCTTCCACTCTACACCACCCCTATTTATTGAGAAGGCAAGTAAAATGTTGTCAATTATAAATACAAAATCATGAAAACACATTTCCATGTTAGCCATATTGTAAAAAAAAAAGTGAGAAAATTTTACTTCAATTTTGTTCAGAGTTCATCAGTTTTCTCTCTGGAGGTGGATAGCATTTTTTTCATCATGAGTCCTTTGGAGTTATCCTGGATATTATATTGATCAGAGTAGCCATATTTATCATCATTACAGTGTTGCTATTTACTGGGTTCAGTGCACATTTACTGTACACAATGCTCTCCCATTTCTTCTCACTTCACTCTGCATCAGTTCAGTGAGGTTTGCCATGATTTCTCTGAAACTATCCCCTCATCATTTCTCATAGCACAATGGTACTCCATCACAATCATATATCACAACTTGTTCAGCCATTTCCAACTAATGAGAATCCCCTCGAATTCTTTTCCAATACAAAAAAGAATTGCAGTAAATATTTGTTTACATATAGGCTCCATTCCTTTTTCTTTGATCTCTTTGGGGTACAGACATAGTAGTGGTATTATTGAGTCAAAGGGTATGCATAGTTTTATATACCTTTGGGCATAATTCCAAATTGTTCTCCAGAATGATGGTAATAGCTCATGATTTCACTAACAATTCATTGGCATACCTATTTTCCCTCATCCTCTCCAGCAGTTGTCATTTCTGATAGGTGTGAGGTGGTACCTCAGAGATGTTTTGATTTCTTTTTCTCTAATCAATAATAATTTTAGAGCATTTTTATATGACTATGGAAAGTTTTTATTTCTTCTTCTGAAAACTTCCTATTCATATGCTTTGATCATTTATTAATTGGGGAATGTCTCTTATTTTTATGAAATTGACTCAGTTCCCAACATATTTGAGAAATGAGACCTTTGTCAGAGGAAATTTCTGTAAAATTCTTTGATATTACTTCATTCTCTATGGTTCCTTTTAGCAAAAGGTAGTTTCCTTGATTATCTATTTTAATTAGGTCTATTTTCGCTCTTGCTTTATCTGAGATTATGATTGCCACCCCTGCCATCTTCCCTTCAGCTAAAGCATAATAGACTCTGTACCAGCCTTTTATTATTAACTCTGTATATGTCTTTCTGTTGCAAGTGTATCTCTTCTTAACAACATATCATTGGATTCTGACTTCTAATCCATTCTGCTATCTACTTCCATTTTATGGTTAATCTTACCCTATTTGCATTCACTGTTATGATTACTAATTGTGTATTTCCTTTCATCTATTTATCCTTTTCTTTCTCTCTTTTGCTTCTGACTATTGCATCCTTTAATATACCCTCACTTTTATTATCCTCCCCCATATGTCTTAGTTCCTTCCCCTTTTATTTCCCCATTGGGTAAGCTAGATTTCTATACCCAACTATGTATATATAGTCTTCCCTCTTTGAACCAATTCTAAAGTGAGGTTCAAGCATTGCCTACTACACCCATATAGAACCCTCCACTATAAAAGCTCTTCCTTGAATGCCTTTTCTATGTGAGAGAATTTTCTTTATTTTATTTCTTGCTTCTTAGTTCTACATCTTTCTCTTCCCTTCATTATTTTAAGATCATCTCAATATAATCGAATCACATTTGTAATCTCTACATAGATTACTTCTAATGACACTGCTCTTAGGGGTTACATGCATCATCTTACCAAATAGGAATATTAACAGTTGAACTTTCCTGAGTCCCCTATGATTATTCTTTCATTTTTATCTTTTTATGCTTTTCTTGACTTTTGTCTTTGAATGTCAAATTGTTCAGCTCTGTTTTTTTTCTCTCTTCCAGAATGCCTAAAAGTCATCTATTTAATTAAATATCTATTTTGTCCCTGAAGGATTATACTCAGTTTTTCTGGGTAGGTGATTCTTGGTTGTAATCTTTGTTCTTTTGCCTTCTGGAATATCATATTTTAAGTCTTCTACTCTTTTAACTTGGAAGATGCTAAATCTTGTCCTAACCTGACTTTGGATCCACAATATATAAATTGTTTTTTTTTTCCTGACTGCTTGTAGTATTTCCCCCTTGGCCTGGGAACTCTGGAAATTGACTCTAATATTCCTGGGAATTTTCCTTTTGCAATCTTTTTTAGGAGGTGATCAGTAGATTCTTTTGATTTCTATTTTATCTTCTGGATCTAAGATATCAGGGAAGTTTTCCCTGATAATTTCTTGAAAGCTATATAGAGTATTTTTTAAATCATGGCTTTCAAGTAGTCTAATAATTCTTAAATTATCTCTCTTTGTTCTATTTTCAACATCAGTTGTTTTTCCAATATTCCACATTTTCTATCTTTAAAATTCTTTTGACTTTGTTTTATTGTATCCTGAAGTGACATGGAATCATTAGCTTCCACTTGTCTAATTTTAATTTTTAAGTCATTATTTTCTTCAGTGAGCTTTTGTACTTCTTCCATTTGGCTAATTATGCTTTTTAATGAGTTCTTCTCTTCAGTTAATTTTTGTTCCTCTTTTACCATTAGGTCAATTCTGGTTTTTTTTTTAAACAAATGCTTTATTAACTTCTGGTTTACATCATTCATTTCTGCCAGATTTTGAGTTACAATTTTTCCCCATTTTTCCCTACCCACCACCCCAGAATAGCAGTCCCACAAGATATCCCCTCATCCAATCTGTTCTCTCCCATATCGTCTCCCATAACTCCTTCAACTTTACCTTTAGGGCAAGGTGAATCTCTGTGCCCCAATGCCTGAACATCTTATCTCCCAATTACATGCGAAATAGTATTAATAATAGTATTTATATATATTTGAAACATTTAATTTTAAAACTTCGAATTTAAGATCGATTCCCTTCCTCCCTTGTTACCCACTCCCTCTGGGAAGATAAGCAATTCAGTATGTGTTGTACATGTATAGCTATGCAAAACATTACCATAGTAGATATATTGTAAAAGACTGCTTATATTTCCTTCCCACCCATCCCACCCTGCACCTGGTCCATTCCCTACTTTGATCCTGACCCTCTTCGAAAGTAGGTACTTCCAACCCCCCCTCCCCCCAGGATGCCCTCCCCTCCATCATCCCCCTTCTCATCCCCCTTCCCCCTACTCTCCTGCAGGGTGAGATATCCCATTTAGTATGTATGTCATTGGCTCCCTGAGCCAAATTCAATGAGAATATGGTTTTGCCTTTTTGCCTTCCTGTTCTTCCCCTCTCCTGCAACTACTTCCCCTTGCCTCTTCTACATGAGACCCCACCCTGTCTCTCCTCATCTCCTCTTGCCACTTTCCTCTCTCACCTCATAATTTCACCCAAGTATCATCCCTTCCCACCAAATTCAACCTTTGCCCTCTATCCATGTCTACCTGTAAACATATGTACACACATTCACATTTGTATTCATATGCCCATATACCCTTCTTTAATTATTTTCATACTGAGGAAGGTTTCATCAGTCACAGTTATTGATTTTCCATGTAGGAATGTAAATAGTTCAACTTTGATAAGTTCCTTTTGATTTCTTTTCCCTTATTACCTTCTCAAGCATCTCTTGCTTCTTGTGTCTGAGTGTCAAATTTTCTATTCAACTCTGGTTTTTTCCTTAAGAATGCTTGAAAGTCCTCTTTTCCACTGAATGACCATATTTTCCCCTGAAACAAGATACTCAGTTTTGCTGGGTAGGTGATTCTTGGTTTTAATCCCAGATCCTTTGTCCTCTGGAATATCATATCCCATGCCCTTCAATCCCTCAGTGTAGAAGCTGCCAGGTCCTCTGCTTTTCTGATTGTATTTCCACAATATTGAAATTGTTTCTTCCTGGCTGCTTGTAGTATTATCTCCTTGATCTGGGAATTCTGGAACCTGGCTATAATATTCCTAGGAGTTTTCTTTTTGGAATCGTTTTCAGGAGGTGATTGGTGGATTCTTTCAACCTCTATTTCCCCCTTTGGGTCTAAAAGAACACGGCAATTTTCCTTGAGAATTTCTTGAAGGATGATTTCTAGGTTCTTTCTTTGATCATGGCTTTCAGGGAGTCCAATAATTTTTAAATTATCTCTCCTGGATCTATTTTCCAGGTCAGTGGTTTTTCCCATGAGATATTTCACATTGCCTTCTATTCTTTCATTTGTTTGGATCTGTTTAACAACATCTTGATTTCTCATAAAGTCACCAGCTTCCATTTGCTCCAGTCTAATTCTGAAGGAATGAATCTCCTCAGTGAGCTTTTGAGATTCTTTTTCCATCTGGCAAATTTGGCTTTTTAAGGCATTCTTCTCCTCATTGCCCTTTTGAGCCTCCTTTGCCATTTGAGTTAGTCTATTTTTTTCTTTTTTTTTTAAACAAATGCTTTATTAATTTCTGTTTTACATCATTCATTTCCTCCAGATTTTGAGTTACAATCATTTCCCCCCCATTATTCCCCTACCCAACCTCCCAGAATAGCAGTCCCACAAGACATCGCTTCCTCCAATCTGCTCACTCCCATATCTTCTCCCATACCCCCATTGACTTTTCCATTAGAGGAAGGTGAATCTTTGTGTCCCAATCCCTGCACATCTTATCTCCCTATTACAAGCAAAAGAGTATTAATAATAATATTTATATATATTTGAAACATTTAATGTTGACCTCGAATTTCAGATCCATTTCCTTCCTCCCTTGTCACCCATTCCCTCTGGGGAGATAAGTAATTCAGTATATGTTGTACATGTCTAGCTATGCAAAACATTATCATAGTAGATATATTGTACAAGGCTGCTTATAATTCCCTCCCACTCATCCCACTCCCCACCTGGTCCATTCCCTACATGATCCTGTCCCTCTTCTATAGTGGGTACTTCCAACCTCCCCTCACCCCAAGGATGGCCTCCCATCCATCATCCCTCCTCTCATCCCCCTTCCCCCTATCCTGCTGCAGGTTGAGATATCCCATTTAGTATGTATGTCATTTTCTCCCTGAACCAAATTCAATGTGAATGTGGTTTTGCCTTTTTAGCCTTCCTATTCTCCCCCTCCCTTGCAACCACTTCCCCTTGCTTCTTCTACATGGGATAGTTTACCCTACCCTGTCTCTCCCCATCTCCTCTTGCCACTTTCCTCTCTCACCTCATAATTTCATCCCTTGAGTATTCTCCCTTCCCAACAAATTCAACCTATGCCCTCTATCCAAAACAACCATATACACACACATTCACATATGTATTCATATGACCACACACCCTTCTTCCATTATTTTCATAGTGAGAAAGATATCATCAGGCACAGTTATTGCTTTTCCATATAGGAATGTAAATAGTTCAACTTTGACAAGTTCCTTTTGATTTCTTTTCCCTGATTACCTTCTCAGGCATCTCTTCCTTCTTGTGTCTGGATGTCAAATTTTCTATTCAATTTTGGTTTTTTCCTCAAGAATGCTTGAAAGTCCTCTATTCCACTGAATGACCATATTTTCCCCTGAAACAAAATACTCAGTTTTGCTGGGTAGGTGACCCTTGGGTTCATTCCCATTTCTTTTGCCCTCTGGAATATCATATTCCATGCCCTTCGATCCCTCAGTGTAGAAGCTGCCAGGTCCTGGGCTATTCTGATTGTGTTTCCACAATATTGAAATTGTTTCTTCCTGGCTGCTTGTAGTATTTTCTCCTTGATCTGGGGATTCTGGAACCTGGCTATAATATTCCTGGGAGTTTTCTTTTTGGGATCTTTTTCAGGAGGTGATCTGTGGATTCTTTCAACCTCTATTTTGCCCTCTGGATCTAAAACATCAAGGCAGTTTTCCTTGAGAATTTCTTGAAGGGTGATTTCTAGGTTCTTTCTTTGATCATGGCTTTCAGGTAGTCCAATAATTTTTGAATTGTCTCTCCTGGATCTATTTTCCAGGTCAGTGGTTTTTCCCATGAGATATTTCACATTGCCTTTTAATCTTTGATTTGTTTGGATCTGCTTAACAGCATCTTGATTTCTCATAAAGTCATTAGCTTCCATTTGCTCCAGTCTAACTCTGAAGGAATGAATCTCCTTAGTGAACTTTTGAGATTCTTTTTCCATCTGGCAAATTCGACTTTTTAAGGCATTCTTCTCCTCATTGCCCTTTTGGGCCTCTTTTGACATTTGAGTTAGTCTGTTTTTTAAGGTGTTGTTTTCCTCAGTCAGGCTGTTGACCCTCATTTCATACTTTTCCTGCATCCTTCTCATTTCTCTTTCCAATTTTTCCTCCACTTCTCTTATTTGATTTTTAAAGTCCTTCTTAAGGTCCTCTATGGCCTGCAACCGGCTCATGTTTTCCCCTGGGGCTTTTGCAGCAGGACTTCCGACCTCACAGTCCTTTTCCCGCTCTATGCCCCCAAAATAGGAGTTTAGGGTTGCATTTTTCTGTTTCCTTTGCCTTGACATGTTGCCACTTAATTGCTTGACTTTTGGGCTTGTTGCCACACTATGGCTTTAAGGCCAGATAGAGGAATTTTCATCCCGAACGTGTGGGGGGCAACTTCCATTTCTGGCAAGCTGTAAACCCACCCACGACTTCCACCCTAGATCACAATCCAGATCCAGGGAGGTTAAAGCAAGAGCGATTACCCCCCAAGACTGATCACTGGATCTCCCTACAATTTACAGGCTGGGAGCCGGAGCTGCCTCTGAAAACTACAAAATGGCATTTGTCCTCAGTGGCTTCTAGCCCCCAGGGGAGGGAGCTGACGCATTCCCCAAATACAGGTCCCAAAGTCCATAGGACACTAACCTTTTACTTTGTCCTAGGCATGTCTATGTTGATAATTCTGGAGTCGCCACAGCTCCTGGTGTTCTGGGGTTCCTCCAGCAGGCTGATGGCCCTGCCGCCCTGGGGCTAAAACCTCGGCTCACAAGGACCTGGGCTCCGCTCGGCTCCCTGCGCTCTGTGCGCTGCGTGCTGCCAGTTCCCAGACCGCTGCGCTGGTCCTTCCTGCAGGGCTGCTGGGCTGTCCTCAGCAGAAGGTTAGCTTCTCTGTGTCGTTCTGTGGGTTCTGGGGCTCCAGAAGTTGGTCGGAGTCCCCTTTTACATAGTTTGGGGGGAATCTGGGGGCAGAGTGGTTTGGATGAGCTGTTTCTACTCCGCCATCTTGGCTCCGCCCTGAGTTAGTCTATTTTTAAGGTGTTATTTTCCTCAGTGAGGTTGTTAACTCTCATTTCATACTTTTCCTGCATGCTTCTCATTTCTCTTCCCAATTTTTCCTCCACTGCTCTTATTTGGTTTTTTTTAAATCCTTCTCAAGGTCCTCTATGGCCTGTAACCCTCTAGTCTTTTCATTTGGGGCTTTTGGTGCAGGCGTTCTGAACTCCCAGTCCTCCTCCTGTTCCATGCTTTGATCCTCTTTGCCCCCAAAATAGGAGTCTAATGTTGCATTTTTCTGTTTGTTTCCTTTGCCTAGGCATGTTGCCACTTAATTACTTGATTTTGGGGCTTGTTGCCACAGTGGGTCTCTGCCACCAGACAGGCGGGCTTCCATCCTGAAAGTTGGGGTCTTCACAACTTCCGGAGTTTGGTGGCCTCTGTAAAGCCTCCACACACTCTGGCAAGTTGGATACCCACCCCAGACCTCCCTGCCAGATCACAATCCAGATCCAAGCAGGTTAAAGCAAGAGTGATTGACCCCCAAGACTGATTGCTGGGTCTCCCTACAATTCTCAGGCCAGGAGCTGAAGCTGCAACTGAAGCTGCAAAATGGCGAGTGTGCTGAGTCTCCCCAGCAGCTTCTTGTCCCCAGGGGAAGAAGCCGACATATTCCCCAAACACTGGTCCCAAAGTCCATAGGGCACTAATCTCTCACTTTGTCCTAGGCATATCTGTGTTGATAATTCTGGAATTGCCACAACTGCTGGTGTTCTGGGGTCCCTCCAGCTGGCTGCTGGCCCAGCCACCCTAGGACTAAAACCAAGACTCAGGAGGGCCTGGGCTCCTCTCCCAGTGCACTGGGCTGGCAGTTCCCTGCTGGTCTGCCGGGCTGTCCTCAGTGGGAGGTTAGCTTCTCTGTGTTGTTCTGTGGGTACTGGAGCTCCAGAAGTTGTTCAGAGTCCACCTTTTACATTGTTTGGAAGTGGTGTGGGGGAGAGCACCTTGGAAGTGCTGTTTCTACTCCACTGTCTTGGCTCCACCCCCTCAATTCTGTTTTTAAGGTGTTATTTTCTTCAGTATGTTTTTTGTGCTTCTTTCTATCAAGCTATTAATCTTCTTTTCATAATTTTCTTGCATAATTCTCATTTCTTTTTCCAATTTTCCCTCTAGCATTTTTTTCTTTTAAGTCTTCCAGGAATTCTTGTGGGACTTGGGTACAATCAGCAATTTTTTGAAGTTTTGCTTCTAGGTCTTTTTACATTGTGGTCTTCTGAGTTTATGTCTTGGTCTTCCTTGTGACCATAGTAGCTTTTTTTAAGTCAAGTTTTTTTCTGTTTGCTTATTTTTCCAGTCTATTTCTTGTATTTGAACTTTATGTTAAAGTTGCGCTCTGCTCTCCTGATGGTAGAAAGGTGTTTCCCCAAGTTTCAGCCTTTTTCATGGTGCCATTTTCAGAGATGGTGCTGAGGGCCTGCAAATTTTGGTTCTTCCAATGTGATATGATTGGGGAGAGGTAGGCTCACTACTCTCTTGGACTTTGCTCTAATTTTTACCCAGAAAGGTACCTTGGCACCCTGCAGCCACAAAAACTAGCTGTCCTCTTGTATCTGGAACTGTGACCAGGGCCCCTGTTCCCTTGTTACTGACCATCAGTGCTCTTCATCACCCTGAAATAGTAACTTAGAAATAGGTTTATGCAATAGAGGTGCCAATTAGTGCCAGCTGCACCCAATATCAGCAAAAGGCCCCCTGTAATTTATTTCTGACTAGTTGTTCAACTCCCTTAGCATTTCTTGGATAAGACTTCCTACAGCTGCTGCTGCTTCCATTGGTAGCCACCCCCAAGGCTCACCACTCATGCTGCCACCATGTTGCTTTTTACCTTCTCCAACCTGGGTGTCACAGACCTCTTCTGTTGACCTCCTACATATCTTGGGCTAGAATAATGTCTCAATCTTACCTTTGTTGGCTCTACCAGTCCAAACTTTGATTTGAAAAGTTATTATGAAGTTGTTTGGAGGGGGATATTGGGAGAGTTCTGTTGGGTTACTGATAGTACTGGGTTATCTTGGCTTTGCCCTCTGGCTAGAATGTTTTAAAGGGTGATGAAAATGCTGTGATGGTTGTCTTGATTTTATGTATTTAGTATGTTAATTCTCACAAGTGGGAATCTCTAAAAAAAAAAAGAACTTTTATATATTGAATAAATGTGTAATCCAGACTTAACCTGGGGTCCATGACCTTTTTTTCATTGACAACCGTATTTTAACATAACAAGTTTTTTTGGTAACCCATGTATTTTGTTTTATGCATTTAAAAGAAACATGTTTTTTCTGAGAAGGGGTCTGTAGCTACCACCAGACTGCCAAAGTAACTAATGACACAAAGTTAATAAACATATGTTTAAGTTCTTTTTTTAATGTCTTTACTTATTATTGGATTCCTTTCACCTACCTTAAAATTGCTATTAATTTTAGACCAGCTGTTTCTGTTTGAACCTTTGGGAACAAGAGAAAAAAATCCATCCCTCAAAGCATGTCTTATCTTGTATAATGGGTTATCAGTTCAGAATCATGTTGGGCGTATAGTAACATTTCTTGGTGAGGAGTTATTGAGTGCTTGTTTAGATGCTTTCACTGACCTTCTCAAGTCACCCAGTCTTTCTGACTTGTTCTTGAGATTGAGTTGGAAGTGATGGTAGGAGTGAAGAAAACTTAAAGAAAGAATGAGGATTAAAAGAGAAGACAATGAAGTTATGGAACTATAGGCAGGTAGAAAGATAAGAAGGCTTTAACATAAAAAGAAGAAAGGAACTTCCAATATTACTCTAGAAATAACAGAGATTGCAAAGAAATAGCATCAGATAGAAAAAGGTGAAAAGACTATAGCAAAGGTAAGATATATGGTCCTCTACTAAGGTCCTTCATTGATACTTCTGATATTTGTGGAGATGGATTTTGTTGAGTGTGTGTGTGTGTGTGTGTGTGTGTGTGTGTGTGTGTGTGTGTGATGATCTTTATTTGATTTTTGGCAACCTCTTATTTTTTAGACTTTGATATAGCAGTTTTCTTGGTGGGTGCTTTCAGAGTTAGTCTCATCTGGTTTGGCCCTTTCTGGCCATGGACTTTTTGAGTCTTGTCCTTAGTGGGGATCATTTAACAAGTATTTCTAGAGCAGGTACTGTTTTTAAGGCAGCTCCTCTTGTAGGAGATGCCTTTAGAAGCTTTTTTATGTCATGTTTGAAAATTCAATTTCTCACTTTTTTGGCCTTCAAGATGGTCATAATCACTGAATTTCCTTTCTCTAACTTCAGTCTTTTTGTCTTATCTTGTAGCCATACTCTAACAAGCACTTTGTAGAAACTCAAGGATAGAGTCTGTGAGTCACATCCATTTGAATGGCATAATGTATGTCCTCACACTGTGGAATGGACCATTAACCGAAGTCCTGTTCTGATCAATAACTTTACATATTAGCTATCATTTTTCCTATATGTGAACTAAAGGAAATGTAGACTGGCCAACTCCATATAGCCCTGGTGGTGTTGAGCAAGAAGGAAGGAAAAGAAGAGAAATGGTCCAGAGTTTTCAGACTATCCCAGTGGAACAAATGCTCTGACAGGTTCTCCACCAAGACAGAAAATCTTTCAGTATGAGATCAGCCACTGTGGCCTGATGTTTGAACCTATTATCAGTTATTAACACTTTTGCATGAATTAGATACTCGTGTGGCTTTCAGACACCAAAAGATATGTCAAAGACATGGGGTGCTTGACAAATGGGTATTGGGAGAGAGGATGTAGAACATCTGGAAAGATCCATCATATGAAGAACTATATTTCTGTGGAGCATGACAGTTGGATACTCAGGCAACATTTAGGGGAGGGACATTGATGTGAAAAGAACGGCATATAAAGGGACAAGAAAATGATCATTAAAACAAACTTCATCTTTTCCAAAACTTTTTTTCTAGGTTCATTCTTAATCCTTTACATTCCAACATTCCTGGAAACTGAATTTGTTTGTATGTCTGGCATAATGAATAGAGAGTGATCTTTGAAACCCCAAAGACCTAGATTCAAGTTCTGTGTATAGCACACACTTGCTGTGTGACCCTGGGCAAGACACTTCACCTGTCAGTGTTCTAGGTAGCTCTCCAAGATTATATCTTGTAGAAAAGATGCTGATCTGTAGGGAGTTTACTCAGGAGTTTCTTGTACATCTACTCATATGTACTTGTGAAATAAAAGGTCCATTCCCTATCCTCATCTCTCTTTTTAAGTCCCCCCCCCCCATAGCCCTAACTCTAAATATCACTTCCCATGTGTCTCTGGCCAAATCACTCCCCTTTTTAAGCTTCTTAAGTTTCCTCATCTGTAAAATGAGATGGATTAAATTAAATAAACCATTATGTCTCTCCCAGGTCTAACACCCTATGATTCCATGGATTGTTAGAAGCTTGTATGATGTTTAAACAGCAGACCACTTAAAACATAACCACAGCCTAAGCATCTCTGTGACAAAATGACAGTGAAAGGTACATGTTTTAAGAGGATATTGCATTCCAATAAATTACTGTGTAGTATATCAGCTATAAGAGGAAACATTTGCAATGTATTAGTCAATACTTCTGGTGGCTTGAGTATGGAATAATATATCACTCCAGCTAATATATGGGGATGTGACTCTTAGTGGTAGTGAAGAGAGAAGATATGAAGATTAAAGCAGTCCAAAAACAAGGGAGTTTTATCCTGCAATGTAAAAGCACATCACCATAATTTTGCCTTTAATGTAAAGGACAATTCATCAATAGATTTGGACTTAATCGCTGAATGAGGACTGTTGAAAGGAGATAGCTATGTTAAATGATAAAGTAATCTTAGTTATAAAATACTTGGATATTTCAGTTACACTGAAGCCAAAGAACCTGCCAGAAATTTATGAGTGTTTAAGAGAGATGGAAAGAATTTGAGGAGAGTTTGGAGAAACACAGAGATGCATAAGATCAAAGAAGAAAGGCACTGCAACATGGTTAGCAGAAAGTTCTCTGATCTTGGATCAAGAAGACCTGAGTTCAAGTCTTAGTCCCAGCCCTTATTAACTGTGTGACCATAAACAATGTACATAGCCTCTCTGACATTCAGATTCCTCATCTATAAAACAGAAGATAATAATACTTGTGCTGTTTACCTCACAGGCTATTGTATACAAATCATTTTGAAAACCTCATGATCTGTAGAAACGTGAGTTCCTATTATTTTAAAGACTATTATATGTTTGCAGGTAAGTAGATAAGGACACTGTGGTATCATTATTAGCCTGAAGAAGTCTCATCCTAGTATTGTTGGTCCATTTGTAATTCTGATTGGCTATTTTAATTAATTCTCATGAACTATGTTATATTGCCCTTCAGGTCTTGGGCTTATGGGTGCATGCTAATTTTTAGAACAAGTTTCAGTAGAGCTGCATTTAGAGAAAGGTTGTTGGATCAGGCAAGTTTTCAAGCAGAACTATAAGTAATAATTTTGGGACCACAAACAAGTAGGACTAAATCGACTTTCAAAACAATTGGTGTGTGTGTGTGTGTGTGTGTGCATGTGTGTGTGCGTGTGTGCGTGTGTGTGTGTGTGCATGCGTGCGTGCGTGTGTGTGTGTGTGTGTGAGATGCCCTAGGAAACTGACAGGCTCTTGCTGGAGAGGTCACCCTCTTAGATAGGATCCAAGAATAGAATGGAAGGGTTTAGAATCTAGAAGCAGGAAAAAAAGTACCTGGAAGCAGGGACACCAGTCGGGGGGTGCTATTAAAATAAATAAGGGACTCTTATGAGTCATGTGACCCTGGGCAAGTCACTTAACTCCAATTGCCCTGCCTTCTTCCCTCCAAAAAAAGAAAAGAAATAAATAAGGGACAAATAATGAGAACTTGGACTGGGTCAATGGTAGGGAACAGAGAAAGGAAGGGGGTACTATTAGAAATGTTTCTGAGGAAAAATTGGTAGTAATTTGTTACTGTGTATGGGACTATGGCAAAAATGAATTATTAATAGCTTAATTATTTTGATCTTACACAACTAGGAGAAGGGTCATAGTTAGGGAGTAGAAGGAAGTGGAGGAAGTAGCAACATAACTAGAGGAGGAACAGTCAGAAGAGTGGAAGAAAGTCCAAGATACCGTAGGATCATAGAAGCTAAATTAGGGGAGAGAGTTTAAAGAAGGAGGTGATGAGCAGTGTGGACTGCTATAGAGAAAATGAAGAAAGATAACAGGTCATTGGATTTGGCAAACAGGAAGGAAATTTCACATGCAGGGTTAGTAGAATGATGGGTTGGATGCTGGGTATTTAAGGAAAGAAATACCACTTAGAAAAAGAAGACTCAAATGAAGGCATTTTAAGAAAGGGATAATATTATGTTTGGAAGCAGAAGGAAATGAATTAATGGGTTGGGGAGGCGGTGGGAAAGAGAGACAGAGATAGAGAAGAAAGAGGCAAAGACAGAAGGAGACAGAGAGAGGAGAGAGGGAAGGAGGGACACAGAGAAAAAAAAGGAAAGGAAAGAAGGGAGGAAGGAGAAGATGTGATGAGGGAGGGGGTATCTATAGAAATAAAATTAGAAAGAAATTGATGGAGTGGTTTCTAAACTTTTTGAATGTTAGAACTCCTTAAAAATGTTTTGTAGACCTCCACATGATAGTAGTCATATTCTTGTTGAATATTATGATGGAACAAAACCAAGATAAAAAGATAGTGCTTGGTGGGTATGATTCTTTGCAATAGCTCTTTGGTCACCTTGGGGGTTCTTCAAACAATAGGTTGGTTACCACTTATCTAAGTCATAGAAGTTGAGGGACTAAAGAAGAAAGACATCTTTTCCTATATCTCCGAAGAGAAGGTGTAGCTATAGAGACAGAGATGTATTGAGATAGAAAGCTAAATTTGAGTGTTCATCACATAATATGGAAACACAGAAAATAGAATTTCAAGTAAGTGACACCAATATGCCTTTTTTTAGTTATGGTTTATAAAAATGTTTAGCATGAACATTTAAAATATGAATAAAATTATGTGATATATATGCACAAACATGTGAATAAGCATATGTATATGGCAGAACACATACATACACACAGGTATTCCAGATCTGTCTTGCTAGAACCATGTTTTTTTCCCTCTAGTATCATTAACTTATAGCACCAAACCACTTAATGATGGTATGAATCCCTCTTGTGACACCGTTCAGTCAGTTGTCCAAGATGTAAATCAGATGGTCACAGAGATGCAAGTGACCTCTGCTTAAGAGGTCCTAGTGACTCCTTTCCTCTCGGATAAAATATAAAATTCCATGGTTGACATTTGAAACCTTTCACAGTCTGGTTCTAGTCTTCCTTTCCTGGCTTATTATACTGACTCTCCTTTGCAGAACTCTATATTCCAGCCAAATTGGCTGATTTGATGTTCTCTGTACATAGCATTCTATCTTCCTTCTCTGTGCCCCAGACTGCTCCCTGTGTTTGGAATGGACTTCCTGTTTTTCTCTGCCTTTTACAATCTTTGATTTTCTTCAAGAATAAGTTCACATGTCATCTCCTACACATGGCTTTTCTTGATCCTCATGGTGATTAGAGCTTCATTCTTTTTCTTTCTTTTTTTTCTTTTTGGAGTAGGGAAGGCAGGGTAATTGGGGTTAAGTGACTTGCCCAAGTCACACAGCTTGTAGATGTTACGTGCCTGAGGCTGAATTTGAATTCAGGTCCTCCTGACTCAGGGCCAGTGTTCTATTCACTGCACTAACTAGCTGCGCCCCCCCCGCCCCAGAGCCTCATTCTTGCTGTAATACTTTATATTTCTTGGATGTAAATATATGTATATGCACACACATATCTCTCTATCTATCTATCTATCTATCTCTCTCTCTATCTATCTATGTATATAGCTATCTATCTATCTATCCATACACACATATGTAGAGCACCTAGGTAACACACTGGATAGAGCATTGAGCTTAGAGTCAAGAAGACCTGAGCTAAAATCTGGTCTCAGATGCTTACTAGCTCTGTGACCCTGGGCAAGTCACTTCACCCTGTTTGCCTCAGTTTCCTCATCTGTAAAATGAGCTGGAGAAGGAAATGGCAAACTACTCTAGTATCATTTCCAAGAAAACCCCAAATGGGGTCATGAAGAGTCAGCCATGACTGAAACATCTGAACTATAATACACATATGTACACATACATATATACACATATACACATACAGACATGTGTATATACACACACATATATATGTATATATGTACATATATATATATATTCCTCCCAATACAGTGTAATCTACTCAAGGTTGGGGACTTAGTACAATGCCTAATGCATAGTAAAGTAATATATATATATATATATATATAAAATAAATACATGTAATATATATATATATACATATATATTACATGTATAGACATAGACATATGTGTTTAGCAGCATGGCTTATAGAGGACTGGCCTTGGAGTCAAGAAAAGAATTGTTCATGTCTTGTTTGAGACATAAATTAGCTGTGAGACCACAAGTAAGTGATAACCTTGAGGTAAGTACCTGAGGCAACTCTTTAGGCCATAAGCTCCAGATGAGTTGGCAATCTATCACTGGAGGGAGTGTCTACACTTGGAATTCTGTACAACATTGAAATCACAGGTCTATTCCCCCTATTTTTTTTTTTTTGCTTTTTTGGAGGGCAATTGGGATTAAGTAACTTGCCCAAGGTCACACGGCTAGGTTTTTTTGTTTGTGTGTGCGTTAAGTGTCTGAGGCCAGATCCGAACTCAGGTCCTTCTGACTCTAGGGCCGACGCTCTACTCACTGTGCCACCTAGCCGCCCCACCCCTATTTCTTAATGTTTTGTGTATATGCATTTGTGTATGTGTATATGTGTGACTGTGAGGTTATAGGTTCAACATGTTCTCCCCTAGGAAGTCTATATAATCTGCAAACAGTGCTATCATTGGCTCCTGTTCCATGATGTGTTTGAATATCTTCAATATTAGTAAATTCTGACCTTTGAGGTTGCATTTGATTTTTTACAGTGGCCAAAATTTATTTTGAACTAAAAACTGATGCATATAGTTTATGTCCAAGATAGGGAATTTCTAGTTATTGTTGCTTAAAAAAGTCAAAGAATTTTTTTTTAAAATCAGAGATGACATATGACTTTCAAGTTATAAAAATGTGACTATGTTATATAGCCTTGTAAGAAAGTTGTCTTGAGGGACAAAACCTGTTTGTGTTCATAAGATGTATGTGTGTATAGTGTGTGTGTGTGTGTATGTGTGGTGTGTGTGTGTGTGTATGTACATTCACTCATATATACATTTAATCTTGGCCTCTAGGGAGAAGAGATAATCTTTTTTCCAAGAAGGAAAATCTTATGCAAATGGTATAGGCTTGAAGCCAGGGTTGCATATGCATATAAACACACCCACTCACATATACACATGCATATACATACACACACTCACACACATATAAAGTTTAAAATAAGCATGCTGACTTTATAGTTATGCTATGTGTTTAGATGGAAGCTTTGCAAGTACTCTGTCCTCAGGATCAATTCCCCTTTTCTAGGGGATATAGCATTATTTTTGATAAGGAGCTTGTAGTAGTTATGTAAGTAGATTCACTTTTCACTGAATTCCTTTTGATTGTAGGCAATGCTAGAGAAAAGATTTTGTGTATTCAGGATATAATGCCCACATTCAGAAACCAGCCCATCTTCAGATTGGAAGATGGGACCTGCTGAAGTTCAGGAAAACCCTTAATAAAAGCATAATGAAATTTGTAAAAATATCTCCTCTTCAACTTTTATGGGGTTTTAAAAAAGTGAATTTTATATTAAATATGGGCATAGCAGATAGTGCTGGCCCTGGAGTCAGGAGGAGCTGAGTTCAAATCCTATTTATTTATTTATTTTAAAGCAATTGGGGTTAAGTAACTTGCTCAAGGTTACATGGCTAGTCATTATTTATGTGTGGGTACTCATTTTCTGAGGCCAGATTTGATCTTGGGTCATCCCAACTCCGAGGCCGGTGCTCTTACTCACTGCGCCACCTAGCCGCCCCTTTAGGGCAGTTGGGGTTAAGTAACTTGCCCAAGGTTACACGGCTGGGTTTTTTTTTTGTTTGTGTGGATTAAGTGTCTCAGGCCGGCTCCAAACTCAGGTCCTTCTGACTCCAGGGCCGGCGCTCTATTCACTGCGCCACCTAGCCGCCCCTCAAATCCTATTTATTAGCTGTGTGATTCTGGGCAAGTCATTTAATGCTGTTTGACTCAGTTTCCTCATCTGTAAAATGATCTGGAGAAAGAAATTGCAAACCACTCTAGTATCTTTGACAAGAAGGCACCAAACGAAGTCATGAAGAGTCAGAAATGACTAATCTACTAAAGAACAACAACATATCAAATATATTTTTAAAAATTCTTGGTTCTTTTGATCAATGAAAGCTTATTTAATTATTTTTTCTTTTAAAATGTAGATAATTTCAAAAGTGCCTTTGACATTATGGGTTATTTTGGAATTCACTGTAATTAAGGGCAGTATTTTTAAAAAATTAATTTCATTTTCCTTATTGAATCAATTTTTCTCTGCACAAAGTTAAGTACTATCATTGATTTGTGAATGGGTGTAATAATAATGAAATCTGAAGATCCCTTTATATTGCCAACCTAAGAGGTACTCAGCACCTAGTTTCAGATTAAGCCTCTGTTAAAGAAGCAAAAGGTATGATCCCCTGTTGCTGATGTAACAGGAAGGGGCTGAATAGGGAGAAGCTAATACTGTATATAAGGAAGAGCACAAGCTGGACAGTCAGAATTTCCTGGTGTAAGCATCGTGGAGGCAGGGCAGCTGCTGCTGGACTGAAGATTGAACTGAGAATTGAGAAGAACTGAGAAGAGGAATGAGAATTGAGAACTGAGACAGAATTTCTTGGAGCAAGCCATGTGGAGACTGGATAAAGTGATTTTCATTTTGAGGATGGAGCTTATGATGCTGAGGATTTCTGAGGGCCAGGCAGAGCTGATGAGGATTTTTGAGGGCTAGCTGGAGTTCCTGAGGACTTCCAAGGGCCATCTGGAGCTGCCAAAGACTGAGGAAGCATGTCTGTGTTGCCAGTACTTTGTACAAATGTTGTTGTGACTTTGTTAATGTGTAGGAATGTTATTGTAGCTTTTTTAAGCCTTGTATTCCCAGTAACAGAGACTATGAGAGATTTGACATGGACTGGACACTGTGATCTTCAATATGGAGCTGGACAAGGAGCTGGGAGCTGTTGATCTTTGAAGCCAGGTGACAGTTGGATCTGGGACCATGGAAGAGGAACCATGGAAGCTGAAAGCCTGCCCCAAGAGAAGATGAAAAGACCTCTCCATGGGTACTGAGTAGTGACTGATGAAATTGTTTGAGTAGTGACTGATGAAATAGGAGACTGAATAGTGACTGATGAAATTGTAATTTATTTGCACCCCATGGGTGGAGGGCTTTGGCTTTTGTTCTTTGTGTCCCTTAAGGAGGAAATTAAGGATGATTGATTGAATGATTGGATTACTAAATGATTGTACTTTATTTTTTTTTTTTTAAGCAATTGGGGTTAAGTAACTTGCTCAAGGTTACACGGCTAGTCATTTGATTTATGCGTGGGTGCTCATTTTCTGAGGCCGGATCTGATCTCGGGTCATCCAAACTCCGAGGCCGACGCTCTTACTCACTGCGCCACCTAGCCGCCCCTTTAGGGCAATTGGGGTTAAGTAACTTTCCCAAGGTTACACGGCTAGGTTTTTTTGTTTGTGCGGATTAAGTGTTGGAGGCTGGCTCCGAACTCAGGTCCTTCTGATTCCAGGGCCGGCGCTCTATTCACTGCGCCACCTAGCCGCCCCAATGATTGTACTTTCTTTAAAATTATGTGACCACTTTGGTGAAAACTATGTGGCCATTTTAGTGATAAGTTGTTGAGTAGTGACATGATGAATGATGTATTTTGATTTTCTGTGATAAGTTGTAACATTCTGAATGCTGTACCTTGATTTTCTGTGAATGTTTTGCTCTGATTTGTTATTGAAGAAATAGAGAGTTCACTATACTGTGTAATCAGAACCTTAAAAGCTGTTCACAGTAGCAGTCCTCTGGAAAGCTTCTTGGGCTTGGGTTTACAATGGGCGGCTTTTTTTTTTTTTTAATAAGAATGGCCATAGAGGCATACAATAAAATGGTTTAATATACAGAGTGTAGTCTATAGAGTGTGGATGACCTGTGATCCAATTCTACATCTGACATATATTAGCTGTGCCACTATTGACAATTCATGTGACTTCTAGTTACTTGTTAGTAGCATAAGGATAATCCTACCTACAGTATGAGACAGCTAGATGGCAAAGTAGATAGAGAAAGTACTCAGCCTGGAGTCAGGAAGACCCGAGTTTAGATCTGGCTTCAGACACTTACTAGCTGTGTGACCTTGGGCAAGTCACTTAGTTTCTGTTTGCCTCAGTTTCCTCAACTGTAAATTGGGCATAATAATAGCCACTATCTCCCAAGTCTGTTGTGAGGATAAAAATGAGATAATTGTAAAGTGTCCAGCACAGTGCTTGGCACATAGTAGGTGCTTAATAAATGTTCATCTCCTTCCTACCTTTGGTCCCTGTCTCACAGAGTGGTTGTGAAGATCTGGTGAGGCTCTATGTTTGTAAAACACTTCATGAATCTTAATGTGCTTTATCAGCATTATTATTCTTATTATAACATGTGATTATACATACATGCACATGCTATGTGGTAGACTTAAATATAGATACATCCTCTGCCTGGCACTGAAATGCAGTGCTTAGGAGGAGGAAGGAAACATTTACAAACAGTGGCACTTGAGAAGAAGCACACTTTTACAATAGGAAGTAGATGAGAACACTGTGTGGTAATTGAAACCGTCTTTTTGATCCTCTGAACCAGCATGGTGTGATGTATGATCTGGCATGCTTTCTTTCACTGGCCCAGTAGAAACAACGACCACCAGAATAGTTAAGCACCAATTTCAATCACAACATGTTGGATGACCCACTGCTCCACTAGTGACCTTTTCCTGGGCAATTGCTTGCTTTCAAGAAAAGATGCAGAATTCCAGAAAGAGGGTGGGTAGGACTCATGCAAAAAAGCAAAGGAAATCGCTTCCTAGACCTGAATATTTAGTGAAGCAATAAACATGCAGAAGGGGAGAAAAATATGACTTTGTTGAAAGGAGGGGGGGAAATGCCCTCCAAATCAACATGAAAACCGAGACCCAGAGAGGAGAGTTTTGAATCTGTCCTTAATGCAGCCCGAGAAGGATGGAGACAGAGACAATAAATGATATATCAGACATGGCGCTCTGCTTAGAAATTGCAATTCTAAATGTCATATGCTGTAAGCCTCTCTTGCTCCCCCCATAATTCAAGACAATTCACAAGAGATAACTTCTTTTTCTCTGCCATAATATTATTCTCCAGCTTGTATCCAAAATAAACAACATTGGTTACCGCTTTAAGCAGTATCTTCTCCATTTTCTCACACCACTTAAATCAACAGCCCCTTTTCTCTGTGTGATGTGAATCCCAAACCCCCAACCTTGTATTTTTCTTCAGATGCACTCCAAATTCTGTCTCAGTGTTCTTTATCTTCCTGTGTTATTAAGGAGCAGGTCAGCATCACTCTGTTTATACTAGAGTTTCTCACCTCTCTATAGATAAGATGGGAATATTTTATATCTTCTCTTTTTTTTTGGAATCCTTTTTTAATCTTTATCGTGATGCACTTTTTCAAACCCACAGTTTTACAGAAGATGAGTTTTATTGTACTTTATTTTATTTTTCATCTTTGCAGAACTCAATCTGGCCATCTCCATACTGAAACGAGAAACCTGGTATTCACATCACTCAATGCAGTTAGTTTTGGAGCTGGGCAAAGATTAAAAACAGAGAGGACTTGAAAGCATCCTAGAGGGAATAGAGAACTTGCTATTAATATGTTTCTTCTTTGAACAGAGCTGATCTAAGCATTTGGAAATGGAGAGAAAGTGACTGTTTAAAGGAACTGATAAAGGTGAGAATTGGGACATTTATCCTAAAGTGTCATGGTGGTGGGAGATATCATAAATGATCCCTCTAATATAATCAGGGATGCTGTCTATTTGGATATAAATGTCAGAACCATGTCACTTGGAAGACAAATTTCATCTTAAAAATAGGGCTGGGTCAACAGGAAAAGAAATCTGTGTGGTGTATTTTATGGTTAGAATAATCAAAGTAGCAAAAAACTTGAGATCCATTTCCACTCATAATTGTAGAACAATTAGGGACAGTGAGTCTTCAGAGTTCCTCTTATTTTTCCCCACTATCATATTTCTATATGTCTGAAACCTCAAGTAACAGATGTTACTGGGCCATCAAAAGCAGCTTTCAGAGGATCTCCTTAAGGAGCCAAACATAATTAGTTTTGACTTCTCTTACAGCAAATTTATTTTTATTATTAACATTATTAATTATTTATAAAATGGTATCAGGCATATAAAGAAGCTCTTCTCAAAAATCAAGGTATTCTCATATATTGTCTCATTTATCCTCATGCATTCCTATGAATAGGAGATATATTTCTCATTTTATGGATTAACATAATCAAAAGGAATTTATTTAAGTACCTATTTGCATGTGGATTTATATTAGGGCATTAAGAAATTCTTTGCATACACATGGATCCCACTCTCTAGGAGTTTAAAACCTGAGTCAAAAGAAAGGTTAGTAACTTGGTTTTGGGGTTCCAGATCTATTGTTCAGGAAAAATTAACTTCTGAAGGGTTAGGCATGAGGAGGCTATATAGATGTCTCATCCTTCTATGGACTACCTTCCTTCATCTTTGATATGGATGCAACCACATCAAGTTTACAACCATGGCACTTCTATCTGAGCACCCAGATCCAATATGCCTGACACTACTCAATCTAAGTCTCTCAGTGAAATTGTAAATTCATTGGTAGGAATGGAAGGGACATCAAAAGCTGAGATTCTTAACTTGGGGCCAGTGAATAGATATGGAAGGGTCTATGAATTTAGATAGGAAAATGCCTCTTTATGTCAGTGTAGTTGCTTTCCTTTGTAATCTTATTTATTTTGTACAATTAAAAACATAATTCTAAGAGAGATTTACAGGCTTTATCTGATACCCAAAGACATTAATGCCAAAAATGGTTAAGAATTCTGGGTTAGAGATTTCCTCATCCAGCTAGAAACTAGAACAGAAAGATTGTTACTTGAAACACTTCCAAAGGCATCTCCACCTTTTGGTCAGCCACGGGCAAATTGACTTATTTCTAAAGATTCCGGGATGCTATATATTTTACATATAGGTAGCTGGTACAGTAGATAGAGGCCTAGATCTGGAATCAGGAAGACCTGAGTTCAAATCCCCTGATTTCAAATCTGGTCTTAGACATTTACTAGCTGTGTGACCCTGTGCAAATCACTTAATTTCAGTTACCTCATCTGTAAAAAGGGGATAATAATAGATTGTTGTGAGGATTAAAAGTGATGATAATTGTAAAGGAATTGGTACATAGTAAGTGCTATGTACAAATTCAATCCCATTGCAACATGCCATTTTTGTTTTTTTCTTTTTCTTCCTAATACCTAGCACAATGACTTGTACATAGTAGGTACTTTGTATTGAATTGAAGTGGTTTAGATTGAGCAGATATTTTCTTGGCCAACAAAAGCTTCTTCCCCTAAAATCCAAACTAAATGAAAGCCCACTTACTTCAAATAGTATGACATATGGGAAAATTTCAATACAATTGGAGAATTTGGAAGAACAGCCTGCTAGTGTTCATTATGACAAGATCTGCAATGTAGGTGCCTGTGGATGAGAAAGTGTGTCAAATTTCAACTTAAGTCTTCAATTTGGACAGCCATTACTAAGTTCATGATAGCACCAATTTATGTTACACAGTGCAGGTGGGTAAATTATCCATCCAGGTGTAGATAACAGAATCTTTCACATTTAGTAGCCAATACAGTTAAAACTTACTTTTTTCCTGTAGAGTACTTTGTTAAAAAGGCAATATAAGTTAGAAAATTACTCTATACTACAACTATATGCAAAGAAATGAGGAATAACATGTAAGGGGATATGCTATAATATCCATAATTCTATCTTTGTATCAAAGGTTAAATCTATAATTATCTATATGTAGGTTGTGGTGGATGGTATAGTGAAAGGACTACATGCCCTAGAGTCAGAAGACCTGGGTTCATGTGTGACTCTCATGAACCTACCTTTGTGAACTTGAGCATGTCATAACTTTCTTGGGTCTCACTTTTGTCACCTGTAAAATAAGAGGGTTGGACTGGATGGTCTTTGAAGTCCCTTCGGATTTTAGGTCTATATCGTTTTGTATTTTTGGAGGCATTCAGGGTTAACTGACTTGCCCTGGGTCTCACAGCTAGTAAGAACCTAAGACTAGATTTGGACTCAGGTCCTCCTGATTCTAGGACTGGTGCTCTAACCACTGGGTGCCTAGCTGCCGCTCATGTCTTATTAATAACTAAAAGAACATTGTGACATAGTGGGTTATCCTTGAAGCCAAAAAGGATTGGGTCCAAATCTTGCCTTTATCTCATATTAGCTATGTGACTAAGGACAGATAGGTCACTTAAACTGCCATAGCCTTAGGCAACTCAATAAGACTCTAAGTTACATATAAGTTGCTTATATGTGGAAGGAATTTATAGACTTGGATTTCCTTACACTGATGCAATTGCATGTCCCTGTCCCAAATGAATATACATTAATAAATTATAAAATAAGCATGTAGAAACATATCCATTGCAACATTTATGATATATACATTATAAATATATACATTATTTAAGAAGCAAATGTACTAATAGACACAGCAAGGAGTAAGAAGTATAATGCTCATCCCATAAATAGCAATTTCGGCACTTCAAATATCTAGCACAAAATATGCTTTAAAATAAACTTTTGAAGACAAATTCAGTTGGAGGAAGGCAGAGAGAAACCCTGGGATGGTGCCCAGTGTCTGGAGAACATAGACCTTTGTATACCTAGAGGCATTTACTGAGGGGGGCTGCCACTTGGGGCAGGTTACTCAGCAGATTGAGGATGGGGAGGTTATCACCTGACATGTTTCCCTTATGGGGAAGAAGTGCCATCTGGTCTCTTCCTAGTTTAATTATTTTTGCTATCTAGGTGCTAAGCTCAGTTGTTTCTATTTTGCTGAAGGAATGCACTTACTATTGGCAGTAACTGAATTTTGGTGCATGAGAGCAAAATCCCAATTGTTGTGTTCTAGTTACAACTCTTGTAACTCTGAACTATAAGTCTTGACAAATCCATGGCTGCTATCAGTCACTACTTAACTCTTGATTTTCTTTGTTGGTCTCTGGAAAGCCCTGAGGAACTGCAAATTGTGTAACACGAGCCCATGGCAAAAATATGGTTCAATATATAAAATTTTTCTTTATGGCTAGTTTTTCAGGCAACTCTATTATAGAGAGGACTGGCTTTGGAATCAGAAAACCTGGGCTTATTGCTCTTGTTTTTCCACTTTCCATGTGACCTTGGGCAAGTCATTGAACCTAACTTTCAATGTCTCCACCTATAAAATGGTAGTAATAACACTTGCACTGTTTATCTTGAAGTACATTTGTGAGAATAAAATGAGATACCACCACATCGTTTTCACACAAACCATCTTCTCATGGCACCTTCTTGTGGCTTTATTCCTCAATCACTAAGAAGCTGATTTGTCCTCAGATCTGGCAGCTCCGCCTGCTACAGGAAGAGTCTCATATAGAATACACAACTTCCAAAGTTCTGTTAACTTCTTCTCTCACTTCTGGTTAGCACCTATTTTCACTCTTCAACCAAATACAAGTTAGGATTCCCCCGTCTGCTGCTTCAGATCTGTTTTCTTCTTTGTTTTCCCTTAGAAAGCACATCTTCCATTCTTTTGAGAAATACTTTATTCTCCCTAATACCCTGGAGAGTAGAGATACTCCTTCAGTCCACTCACTTCCTGCTCTGTAGGGACACCAATCTGCACTTTGAAGACACATAGCGATTATTTGATCCTAGAAGAAACATAAACATAAATACTCTCTGTGGGTTACTGGAAAATTCCCATTGACCTCCATCTCACTGGAAGTGAGGCGAACAGTTCTGTTTTTTTTTTGTTTTTTTTTTTTTGTTGTTGTTGATAGCTCTTGTTACTAGCTTCCAGTGATTGCCTGCTGTGGCAAACAGTCTATCTGCCATTCTTGGTCCCTGCTCTGGGGGCTTATTCACTGGTGGTTGGTTCATAAGAGAGGATTCATTGATAGCCAGCTTACTCACCATGTTCTAAGGGGTTTCTGCATTTTCTCATAATAAGCTCACCCCTTTTTAGTTCTAAGGAGATTCCTTTCAAGGTTCTAACACAAATAGCAGCTGCCATCAGGTAGTACCTCTTTCTGTTGGTTCTGGGCCACGATTCTTGTTAATGTCTACCCTGGTTGCGCCTGGAGGTTGTTCAATGTCTTATGGATTCTGAGAGCTGGAAAAGGCCTTAGAGATCTCTTAGACCAAGGTTTCCCAACTTTTTTTTTTTTTTTTGCTCTGGACCTCTTTGGGAGTCTGGTGAAGCCTGTGAACCCCATCTCAAAAATATTTTTAAATGTATAAGATAAAATACTTAGAATTACAGAGAAAACCAATTATACTGAAATATTTGTTTTCTCATACAGTTTCACAAACTTCCTGAAATCTATCATGGATGTTTTGGAGGTTCATGGACCCCAGGATGAGAATTCCTGATTTAGAATAATCCTCTCATTCTATAGATGAGATAAACTAATCCAGGATCAAATATAAAATCTTTTCTTTGGCTTTTAAAGTCCTTCATAACCTGGTTATTTTCTCTTTTCAGTCTTTTGTACCTTACATATCATATCCTATGACCAAGTGATATGTCTTGATATACCTCAAACAAAACACTCCATCTCCTCATTATGCATTTTCCCTGTCTATTCCTTGTGCTTGAAATGCTTTCCCTCCTCACATGCACATAGCTTCCTTTAATTCTCAACTGTAAGATACTTTACCTTATCACCCTTCATGCTAGTTCCTTCCCTCTGAGATTGACTCCATAATATAATGTGTATATCTTGTTTGTAGATAGAAGTTGGCATGTTGCCTTTTGCTTTAGGATGTGAGCCCCTTGAGGACAACAATCATGTCTTCACTGTCATTTGTATTCCTAACTCTTTTTTATTTTATTTTTTTATTTTAAAAGATTATTAATAATAGTATTTATATATATTTGAAACATTTAATCTTAAGACCTTGAATTTCAGATCCATTTCTTTCCTCACTTGTCACCCATTCCCTCTGGGGAGATAAGTAATTCAGTATATGTTGTACATGTCTAGCTATGTAAAACATTATCATAGTAGATATATTGTACAAGGCTGCATATAATTCCCTCCCACTCATCCCACCCACCACCTGGTCCATTCCCTACATGATCCTGTCCCTCTTCTATAGTGGGTACTTCCAACCTCCCCTCCCCCCAAGGATGCCCTCCCATCCATCATCCCTCCTCTCATCCCCCTTCCCCTTATTCTGCTGTAAGTTGAGATATCCCATTTAGTATGTATGTATGTCATTCTCTCCCAGAACCAAATTCAATGAGTATGTGGTTTTGCCTTTTTGCCTTCCTATTCTCCCCCTCCCTTGCAACCACTTCCCCTTGCTTCTTCTACATGAGATAGTTTACCCTACCCTGTCTCTCCCCATCTCCTCTTGCCACTTTCCTCTCTCACCTCATAATTTCACCTCTTGAGTATCCTCCCTTCCCAACAAATTCAACCTATTCCCTCTATCCATATATAACTGTAACCATATACATACACATTCACATATGTATTCATATGACCACACACCCTTCTTCCATTATTCTCATACTGAGAAAGGTTTCCTTAGTCACAGTTATTGTTTTTCCATATAGGAATGTAAATAAACTTTGATAAGTTCCTTTTTATTTCTTTTCCCTGATGACCTTCTCAGGCATCTCTTGCTTCTTGTGTCTGGATGTCAAATTTTCTATTCAATTCTGGTTTTTTCCTCAAGAATGCTTGAAAGTCCTCTATTCCACTGAATGACCATATTTTCCCCTGAAACAAAATACTCAGTTTTGCTGGGTAGGTGACCCTTGGGTTCATTCCAGTTCTTTTGCCCTCTGGAATATCATATTCCATGCCCTTCGATCCCTCAGTGTAGAAGCTGCCAGGTCCTGGGCTATTCTGATTGTGTTTCCACAATATTGAAATTGTTTCTTCCTGGCTGCTTGTAGTATTTTCTCCTTGATCTGGGGATTCTGGAACCTGGCTATAATATTCCTGGGAGTTTTCTTTTTGGGATCTTTTTCAGGAGGTGATCTGTGGATTCTTTCAACCTCTATTTTGTCCTCTGGATCTAAAACATCAGGGCAGTTTTCCTTAAGAATTTCTTGAAGGGTGATTTCTAGGTTCTTTCTTTGATCATGGCTTTCGGGTAATCCAATAATTTTAAAATTGTCTTTCCAGGTCAGTGGTTTTTCCCATGAGATATTTCACATTGCCTTCTAATCTTTGATTTGTTTGTATCTGCTTAACAGCATCTTGATTTCTCATAAGGTCATTAGCTTCCATTTGCTCCAGTCTAACTCTGAAGGAATGAATCTCCTCAGTGAACTTTTGAGATTCTTTTTCCATCTGTCAAATTCGACTTTTTAAGGCATTCTTCTCCTCTTTTGCCATTTGAGTCAGTCTATTTTTTAAGGTGTTGTTTTCCTCAGTCAGGCTGTTGACCCTCATGTATTCCTAACTCTTAATACGGTACCTGGCATAGAGTAAGAGCTTAACAAATGCTTGTTGACTGACTGGAGCCTATAAGTGACTTTCCTGGGCTTACACAGTTAGTTAACTGTGGAATTGCAGATTATTCTCTTTCCTCTTCATAGCACCTGAGCAACATATTTGGTGTTGTTGAGTCATAGCACCATTTTCTTGTGGTTGTTCCAAGTAGGGTCTCTGTATTTCAACCTAAATGATGGCTAACACACTGTTCAACTCTTAAAACAAAGAATTTTTAAGCATAAACTCAATTTTCATTAGGGAATCAAGTTAATGTCACACTGTTTGAGGTCACACCATCATTTCCTTTCTGTCATTGTACTGTATGGCAGGGGAGAGGGGAGTTAGTCTTCTTCCTTGACTCTGAGAGCTTGCTTATGCTCCCTAACCATGGGTGCCTTCCCAAGCTTTTATAGCATTAAGGCCAAACTATCTCTTCTAGCACTGTCTGAACTCTAGTATTTAGAGGATTTAGTAAGGTCCATGAGTTTCTTTTTTGTAAAATTTCCCAATTCTCATTGGGCACAGGGGAAAATATGTAAATAAAATTCTAGGAACAGCTGTGGAAATTCCCTAGGGAAATATTTAAGGTAAACATACAACCTGAATTCTAGCAATAATCCTAGATCTCTAATACTTTAATGGACTTGTGAAGATTTCGTCATTTTGGATATACCCCTGAATGATGCAGATCAGAACTGTCAGTGCTGCCTATCCTTCCATCCTGTGCTACTTTTGTTCATGACCTCCTGTAATTTCACCACAGCATGGGGAAGGGTTCATTTAGTGTACTGGGAGATGTCCTCTGTTCTCTTCACATAGCAAGTATAACAAAGGAGCTCACAGATTGTCCATTGCTACATAGGTTATTGCACATTATTACCTCCTCCTTTGTAATGTGAGCTGACTCTTACTATGTGACTAGTCTAACTTCTTTGATCACACACTTCACAATCCCAGTAAAACAAGCAGTTATTCATCTCAATGGAATAAGACTGTTATTTTCCTATTTCAGCAGATAGGCTAAATTAGGTTGAGGGTAACCAATGGGTCTCAGACCCATCGGTGAATTAGTGATTTAGGGGGTTGTCTACCCCAAGCATGGGAAGACTTCCCAACGAAGAAAGGGCAGATGAGAACAATTTGTTCCAATAGCCAAGAAGCTGGCTGAAGCAGGCACTGTGGAGTGCTTAGAGCTCAGTTGGACATCAAAGGTGACAAGGTAACCCCTTGCATCCTGGGTCATTACCAGTCATCCTGAGTTTTGTCTTGCCACTGGAATAGGCAGTGATGACTCAGCCTCACTTAAATCCAATTCATGTTCATATCAAGACAACTCCATGATATCATTGGTTCTCTTCAAAAATAAAGGACAAACAAGAAAACCAACAGGTAGCTCATCCCAATGGGAATCATAGCTTTCATACACCATGAACACATCTCACTTCATAGCACGAACTTCCATAATGGGTTAGTTCTATATCAGGAGAGAACAAGGATGCCTGGTGTGGAAATTAGCCATGATTCAGCTCTATGACACCAGTACTTAGCTATTAACTCTCCTGCTTGCTCCCCACCCATTTTACAACCACCTCCTTTCCCATCATGGGCACCCTCTCTATGTCTCTTTCTCTCTCTTGCTAGCCTTTTCTCTACTTTCCCCTGGAGTTTATGATCTGAGCTAATGAGGAAGATATGGCACCTGTTCTCAAGGGTGGGGAATTCCAGCCTTGTTATTGCCCAATTTAATTTCCATGATCTCTTGAGCAAATGAAAGGATGTTAGGAAAAAGAGCTGCCTATTTGGCCTGTTGCCTGTCTAGCCTGGAGTCGGCACAGCCATTAGCCTCTCCAGCTCATTGTGCTCTTGCTAAACATTCGACTGCCAAGCCATAAGCTTCTGTGCTTGCCTTGGCTGACTAAGCCTTGTCCATGGGCCATATGTAATCTCTCCTCTCCCGCAGTCTCTGTGCCTCTCGGCTCTCCACTCTCTGTTCTCTCTGGATTTCTGTGTACAATGTAAAGCATGATCCAGAACCAACCAGGAGTTCCTACATGCACCCCCCACTGTGCTTGTTGTGACAAAATCTTGAGAGAGCTGAGGCATTGAACATTGCAGCCCTGTCACTAGCACATAGGAGATTCTAAGGATGGAATTTACTTTAAGCAAATTGAATGTATGAAAATTCCAATTTACAAAGCAGATATATTAGGAAATATTTGCTTGCTTAACAAACCATTCTTTGGTTTAAAAATGGATTAATCCCAGTCTAACTAGAGTACTTCCAGAGCACATTTAAAAGCTATTCAGAAAGACAGAAAAAAAATTAAATTTATATGCAGTTTTGGTCCTTTGTTTAGTGGAAAGAGGGCTAATGTGAATTCAGTGGGTTTGAGTTCTGACTTCTGACTTTGTCACTTACTGACTGTCTGACCTTGGACGAATCACCCTCTGGTCATCAGTTTTCTCATTTGTAGAATGAAAGGGTTGGGTTTGATGACCAGGTAAGTTTCTTTCTGGCTTTATTGTATCTATGATCCCATGGTCCCATATGTTGTGTAGAAGTGATTCTAAATACCACTTATAAGCTACTTTCCCCTTATCTCATTTGATCCTTACAATAAACCTTAGTAGTACAAGGTGTCATGGTCCCCATTTTATGAATAAAAAAAGTGATGGCCAGAGAGGCCAGGTAACTTGCTCATGTTTCATAGACAATAAATGACAAAGACAGGTTTTCTGTTTTCAGAGACAGTGCTTTTTCTATTGCAGCACAGGGGCCTCTGGGAGAATGCTGGGGGCTGTTTTGTGTAGGGTAAACTGACTGCCTAAGTTACTATTGATTTTCATGATTAATAATATTTAACCTTCTTGTGTGAGCCCATAAGAACTGGGTTGATAAGCCTGTGTCCTTAGCCCTTCAGCCTTATTGCAGCCTTGCTAAATAAAGGGAAAGTGTCCTTCACCACCCTGGAGGCTGATGAGATCGTAGTGCATTGGGAAGGGAGTGAATCCATCACAATAAGGAAAGCCTTGGCGTCTGCACACAGTATTGAAGGTCATTGTTTGCATGCCAAATTTCTTAGATGTCTTGGATCTTGTATTTGTCAACAAAAAAGCAAATTCAAGGGTGAAATCCCAACACCTAGGATTGGGGTGGATGTGCAAAGTAAAGCATTGAAATATGTCATATGGCAAATTAGACCTTTAAAATCAATTCAACTTAATTCAAGTCAATTTAACAAAGTCAGATTGTCAAGATTTTAAGGCTGCTACTGAAAGAAACTGAAAGGTAGCCTGATAGTAAATAAAAAGGAAGATCTGGCTTCAAGTCCTTCCTTGGATACATACAAACTCTGTGGCCAAGAGAAAGTCATTTAACTTACATATTAGATGAATTGTCAATTGACTGTGGTGTGGTAGGGGAGGAGTTCCAACACTACACTAATGCATAAAGAGGGGAAAAAAAGGGCAATTGTGCTACATAACCTAATATTCTTTCTGTGGCAACGGTTCTTAGGGATTAATGAATTCTTTTGCTTCCCTCCCTGCCTTCATTCTTTCTGCCGTTCATTTTATCCTACATACGGCTAGCAGATTCATTTCCCCAAAATGCCTGGCTGATCATGTCATTTCCCTGCACAAAAGTTATCAGTGGTTCCTTCCTGCCAACTGCAAATGTCTAAACTCTTTAAATGTGTCCCTTGGGCATCCTTTTCCTTTCACAGTAGAGCATGCAGGCAGGGCTGGTCAGTCATTCAGGCAGTCAATCAACAAGCATACATTGAGTGGTTACTTTGTGCCAAGCACTGATATTCACTGAAGATTCAAAGAAAGACAAAAATAGTCCATGTACTCAAGGAATTACATACAAAATGAAGGGGAAGTACTCCCAGAGGGTAAGACACTAGCAGCTAGTGAGGTACTAGAAAAGACCTGCTGCAAAATATACAATTGGAGCTGAGGCTTTAAGAAGACTAAGGTAACTAAGTGGTGGAGGTAAGGAAGGAGAGCACTGCAGTCTGGGAGGGTCACTATAAAGGGACAGAGTGGGGAGATGGAGTGTCCAAGGATAAGGGCCAGGAGACCTGGTTCAGTGGTAGAGGGTAGGGAGGGGAGTAAGTATAAGCAGACTGGAAAGATTGGAAAGCTAGATTATGAAGAAGATTAATTGTATGAGAGGGAGGATAGTAGTAGCTAGTATAGCATTTGCAGTAGCACCATTCTGCAAATTCTATAGGTCCTGAACCCTCCTTATATTTTATATGAGTACCTACTGATAGGGCTGCCCACCCTGTTCAAATTTTAGCACTTCAGAAAAGGCCTGAATTTGTGTGTCCAGACTAGGAGGACAGGATGTTAAGGGACAATAGCTGCGACAAGAGTTGGTCAATGGAGATTGTAGTCACTATGGAGAGGAGATGAGCTACCAGAAAGGAGAAGGCTTTTGCTAACATTTTCTTTGCAATTATAAGGTTGGGAGCCTTAAGGAAAAGAGAGAAGAACCCCTGGGCCTGAAATTCATTATTCTCAGGATTGAAAATAATCTCATATTCTCACAAACACCTCAGTTTCCTTATCTATCAAATTAGTACAATAATGTCTGACCTACCTATGTCATGGACAGTAGTAAAGAACCAAGAGAACATTGTATACTGTAACAACGAAATTATTATAAGAATGACTTTGAGTGACTGAGTCATTTTGACTATTATAAATACTGAAATTAACTAAAAAGGATATATGAAGGAAGATTCTATTTGCATTCAGGGAAAGAACTGAGAAACAGAACTAGGTATAGAATGATTTTCTATATATAAAACATATCTGTGTCTAATGGTAAACATTTATAGGGTGGGGGGAAGGGAAGAAAAAAAAAGAAATTTACATGCCAACATATATATATATATATATATACATTTAAAAATATCAAATTATATATATTAGATTTGCAGTTTCATGTGCAATCTTTTTTATTATACTGTGTTATGGAAATGGTTGTTTTATTCCATAAATTAAAAGTAAATAAGCAAAAATTAAAAAAAAGAACATGTGAGAATTCTGAAGTCATATTCAGCCCTCGATCCTTTAAGACCATATGAGATAATATTGTGAAAATATTTCAAAAAGCATAAAGCACAATAAAAATGTTAGTTGGTATTAATGAATATTTGTGGTGATGCTTTCCTAGAACTTTGCATTTCTCATTTCAGTGACATTTTAAAAATTTAGTACAATGTCAAACATTTAATAGTCATGATGATTAATTTCATTTCCCTCCTCAATTAAGTCAGCTTCCGCTTTTCTTTCTCTTAGATAAACTGTTAAAAAATCTATAATTTCCTATCTTCCTGGTTACTGCTCATTTGCTTCTTTAATATCTCTATTCTGGTTAAACAAAACAAAACTACCTTCTTTCTTTTTCTTTCTCCCTCTTCCTAATTTCTGCCATTTCTCTTCTCTTCTCTTCTCTCTCTCTCTCTCTTTCTCTCTCTCTCTCTCTCTCTCTCTCTCTCTCTCTCTCTCTCTCTCTCACACACACACACACACACACAGGCACACACACACCTTGGTCATTTTATACCATTCAGTTTAGACGAAAAGTTTGATAGCTGTATGCCATAGCCAATAGAGACCCTGATAAATCAAATAGAGAGAGGACTATTAAGTGCTTCTTAGCATTAAGTAAAACTTTTCTTTATATTATGGGAATATGTGTATAAATTATATTCCCCAATTCTGTAGAATGTAAGCATCTCCATCCAAGGACTGTCATTTTTTTTGTTTCTTTGTATCTCTGCTAGGTAACTAGTATAAATAGACATTTAATACATGTTCAATTGAATTGAATTGAATTGGAGAGGTAGAACCCTTGTTACGGAATACTGAGATATGACTTAAAATCATTAGATTTGAGAGTTGGAAGGGAATTAAGTGACCATCTGCTCCAACCCATACACCAAAGGAATCCCCATTATAACATAACAGTCAAGGGGTCTTCCAACCTCTGCTTAATGAACTCTGAGAGGGAACCCATAGCTGTTAGAGGCACCAGAGTCTGTTTTTCAGCAGCTCTAATTGTTAGGAAGTTTCTCCAGAAATCAAGCCTATACTGGACTCCTCACACTTTTTGCCCATTTCTTCTGCTCCTGGGACCAAAACGAATAAATCTGAATCCTACACATGGCAGCCCTTCAAATACTTGAAGATAGCTATCATGTCTCTCTTGTGTCTCTTCTTCAGGCTAAACAATCCCTTTGATAGACTTTGTTTGGGTGGAGTTTTAAAGCCAGACACAGTCTGACTCAAGCCCATCTTTCCAGTCTTATCAGTCATTACTCACCTACTGCACTCATCTTATATGATCTAGAAAACTGGCCTTTTCTTAATTTTATACACACAACATACTCTTGCTCCCATTTCTGTGCTTTTGCATTGACTGTTCCACATTTTAGGAATGCATTCCCTTCATGCCTCTATCTCAGAGTTCCTATCTTCATTTAAGATGAAACTCAAATAACATTTTCTGCATGAAATCTTTTCTGATCCCCCCAATGCTGCTCTCCCTCCCCAAACTATCTTGTATATATTTGTATTTTACTCACTTTATATTTATACTATATATATTCATATATTTACTTGCCATCTCTTCTATTAAGTTCTTTATGAGTTAGATTTATTTTTGTTTTTTTATATTTCTATCCCCAGCACCTGGCACAGTACATGGAAAATAATAAATACTTAATGTTGTTTGTCCTTCATTTTCTAAGAGGACTAATCACATAAAGGAGTCTTTTCTAGCGTATGAATTGGATTTAAGTGAGGCAGTTACACAAAGTTGTCAGCTTCATTCTCTCTTCCAGAGTCACCAAAGTGCAGTGATGGGACAAAAGTCAAAATGACTGGTGATGGCCTGAGATGCCCTGGATGTCCTTGATGTTTTTGATATTTGACCAAGCTCTAAGTACTCCATGGTGTCTCCTTCAGCTGTCTTCACATTGGAATAAATTGTTCTCATCTACCCATTCTGCCTTGGGAAGTCTTTATGCTTGGGGTTGACATCCCCCTAATTCATCGAAGTGTTTAAGACCTAACCAGGTACTTAATTTTTGTTAATTGTTTATGTAGAGCTAAGTGGGGATATATGTATCAGCATATTGTGACCTTGAGTTTTAATGTCATGGAATCATAGAATTGTAAGGGATGGGACACCATTAGCAAGATCTTCTACTCAATATCTTTATTAGGTAAGAATGCCTCTTTGAGTTACAAAGATCAATCAATGAATTCACCCCACCACATTGTTTATGTTATTAAAACAACGGAACCAGTAGGAGACAACCCATCCAAACAGAAGTGGAAAGGTGTGAATAAAAACACAGATAAACACTGGACATAATGGATGGATATGGAAGCAACTTCAGAGAATGTGACCTCCTGTGTCAGAAAAGATGCTAGCTAAGAGCTCTGGAAAGGACTTCCAGGAATTCTAACTTTATCCTTTGGCCACAAGTATTCTCTACACATATACATTACTACCACCATACTCTTAAGGTTTAACACTCTTGTTTTGGGTTCTATTGGATTTGGAGATGAGTATACTCCAGAACTTTGGGGAGGTGGTGGGAAGAATTTTTTTTACCAGTTGTTCTTACTAAATACCATCTTAGTAATACCCTTTCTAAAAGCTAATTGAAGTTGAATTAGCTAATTGTCAAAGGGAGTGGAATGCCATTGGTGGGCACCTGTGAGCAACCTTGAGTATTAGTAGCTGCCACCCCCTGAGAATCAACCTGTGACTTTGAGTGAGGTCTGAGAAGTAGCTCTGGAGAGGGTATTAAATAATTTGGTATCTCAAAAACACCTTAGAGGTCATCTAGTCCAACACCCTCACTTTATAGTTTCTGGAACTAATGATCAGAGGTTACTTAGGGCTGAAATCACAGATTTAGAACTGTAAAGGACTTTAGATATTGTCTAGTTTTAGCCTCTTCACCATTTTTATATGACGAAATGGAGATTCAGAGAAATTAAGCAAATTTTGTAAGATCACATATGTATCCAGTAGTAGAAACAGAATTTGAACTCAGTTCCTCTGACTCCAAATCCAGTGCTCTTTAAAGATGCACAGCTAGTAAGCACCAGAGATGCATCTAGAATCCATGAATGAATGAAAAAAGTAGTTATTAAGAACTTGATATGTTCCCAGCACTTTCCTAAGCACTAGGGATACAAATACAAAAAAAAACAACAACACAACCCCAAAACAAAAACAAAAAGAAGACAATTCCTGTATTTAAGAAACTTATATTCTAAATAAGAGGGACAACACGTACAGGAAAGTGAAATTTCTAGTAGGACAGCAATATTTCCATGTTACCTCAGTCTCAAAGCCTATTGGTTTGGGGTTCTTCCCTCATTGATAGAGACCAATGCCCCTGCACCTGTGTGTGGGGTAGGGAAGAGATGGTGATAGCAGGAGAGAAGGGAGCTTCAGTCTCTTCAGTTTCTTCTTATTTCTTCAGTCTCTTTGGGTTCTGCAGTTGCCTTGGGTACTTCCAGTTTCTAGCTTTGAAAGAGAAGATGGATGATGTCAACTCTACTTCAGGTTTCTGAGGGGAACCTAAGATTTGGGAAGAAACTGACATGAGAGCAACTCTGAGTCTCTGTTACATTCTTATCCCCAGCTTGCTAAAAGTGAGACTTTTGGGAGCTTCCCCTTAGGTGAGATCTATGACTCTCTGGGTTTCTTTGCTATTTGCTACATGTATTTGGTGGGAAGAGAATCAAGCCATGAATACAAATCTGAGGGTCCTGCTTCCCCCCTCAATTAATGAACAGTTATCAGAAGTTCAACTTAAATCTGAAAACCCCATAACCTAGAATAATAATATTTAAAGGAGCAGGTAGATTTAATTCTAGCCGGGTACCTATTCTGGCCAAGCTTCTGGCTCCAACCTCCTATTTTTCCTCTTGGGAATAATTAAATTCTGCCTTGGAGAAATAGGACGGGGGAAGAGGCTAAAGATGTCTGTTCTGCCTCCCTTCAAGCCACTCAATGATACTTTTATGCTAAATGTGGGAGGATTAGCCCCCTTCATCCATATTCTTTTGCATCTGGTCCAGTGCTTTTCCATTGTATAATGTGACTTTAATAGGTGGGAATTTGTTTTTTAGCAATTATCATAATATATGCCAACTAATAATAAAATTAGAGGGAAAAAAGATTACCCATGGAATTCAGGAGTGTGCTGAAGCCAGTTAAAATAGGCTCATAAGATGATTGTTAAACTTTCAATGTGAGTCCTTATACCTCAGAAATCACCTTAGGGCTTGATTTATTGTTGATAATCTAGACTTAAGAAAGTGATGGAGAAAACATTAACAATACAGATTAAATTTAAAAGCATGTTATCTGTCTTCCCTCTTCCCTTCTACAACAGAGCTGGTTGTTAAATATAGGGCAGCACACCCCTCCCTATAATAGATCACAGGGTCACAGTTTTTATAGCTCAAGGGAACCTTTGAGATCATACAGTTTGTTTCCTGTAAGAAAAGGACTTAAACCATCACAGACCCATATATCTCATTATAGTGGAAATACCATTGATTAGAGTCAAAAGACATGGGTTTGAATCTTGTCTCTGTCAATTTCTAGCTTAGTGGCCCTGGGTGAGTCACTCCCTCCTTCCCCCACTCTGGTTCTCAGTTTCACCATGTATTTCAAAGCCTAGCCATAGGAACATAAGATATGGAGCTGGAAAATAATCCAGGTATAATCAAGTTTAACTCACTTATTTTACAGAAGGTAACTGAGGCTACATCTTTAGTGGAAATGGAAAGAAATAGCTTTTGTATGCAATCAAATCAGATTCATATTCTCTAAGCCAAATGCTAGCAATTGACCTCTAACTTCAGAAGTGGCTGTTACCTATAGCATTGCCAATAAACAGGCATTTAAGATCTTAAATGTGTGCCAGATGCTGTGCTAATCTTAGGAGATACAAAATAAAGGCCAAAACAGCACTCCTTCCCTCAAGGAGCTCACATTCCAATGGAGGAGACAACATGTGAAACACTAGGCATATACTATCAGGGATGGGGACCCTGAGGCCTTGAGGCCACATGTGACCCTCTAGGTCCTCAAGTGCAGCCCTTTGACTGAATCCAAACTTCACAGAACAAATCTCCTTAATAAAATGATTTGTTCTGTAAAACTTTGACCCTAGAACGTCACATGTGGCCTTTGGCTGCAGGTTCCCCGCCTCCGTTAGTTATATACAGAGTAGATGAAAGGCAATGTCAGAAAAGAAAGCACTGGCATCATGGAAATGTTTTCCTGTAGAAGGTAGGCTATGAGGTGAATCTTGAAGGAAGCCGGGAGAGGGAGATAAGGAGGGAGAACATTCTAGACATGGGGTACAGCCAAGGCAAAGGTACAGAGGTAGGAAATGGAGTGTTGGCAATTTTAGTTCGATTATAGAGTAAAGGGTAAAACGGCCAACAGGGCAGAAAGGGTCAGCTTCTGAAGAGCTGCTATTAAGAACTCACTACCATTGGGAATCTGAGGCTAGGGGAAGGATGAAATACTGTAAATTTAAGGAAAGTGATCAGATTGAAGGATAACCAGTAGCTTCTTGCACCTAGTCTCACTCATTCTAGGTCACAGTACCCTAAGTTAAAAGATCCTGATCTATCTGAGAGGCTGTTAAGCAGTAATAAACTGCTAAGAAGTCTTAGAGAATACTCAACCAAGTAGCTGTCTATAAGGCAGACCTCGTGAGGAAAGAGCCAAATTTTTGTTACCAGAAATAAAATTTCTTTTTGAATAATTAAAGGCTATGTCATTATGATTGATGGGCCAGTGAAATATTTTTAATATTTTTACGTTAAAAAAAATCTCTTTGAAACCTTGGATGTTTTAATTCCTAACTCAGACTGGGGTCTTCAGCTATGAATGCCCTTCAGTGACCACAAATGAATTGTGCTGTATTTAGGCCATAATGTGACCTCCTTCTGTCTTACAAGAATGGCTTCTAACTACCTCATGTTCTAGTCTGAGACAGAATGACATCCCCTGGAGAGTTGATAAGTATTTTGGTTTATTGAAAAGGTAAAAGGTAGAGACTAGTGAGTCAAGAACAGATTTTTTTCTTTCACCCAAAGAGTTTGGAATGTATATTTTGACTTTTCTGCCTCTAGTCCCTCTTCCTGTTACAATCCATCTTCCATACCTTCACAAGATTAATCATTCATAAACACCTCTATGATTATGTCAAAAACCTTCAGTGGTTACCTATTACTTACTGGAAATGTATAATCTCCTTCATATAACATTCAATACCCCTAATGACTTGGCATTTAACCTACATTTTCATCCTTATTTAAGAGTCCTCCCCTTCATAAGCTCTGAACAAAAGTCAAGCCAAATTTCTCACCAATTCTCGACATGGCCCTGTACTTTGTTGTTTCAGCGTCTTTGCTCATACTATAATTCCTGGAATTCCAGCATAGAATACTAGCTATTCTGGAGTACCTTCTTCCTATGCCTACTAAAATTTCATCCATCCTTTGAGGCTCAGGTTATGTCTGTCTTCTGCCATGAGACCTTGTCTGTTGACCCTAGCAAGAAGCAATCATTATCTGAACTCCTATAATGTTTTCTCCCTACTTTTAAAATGGAACTTTAGTTAGTCAATAAGCATTTATTAAGGACCCACCACATACCAGCACTGTGCTATGTGTGAGGGATACAAAAAAAAGACAAAAAAATGTTCCTGTACTTTAGAAGCTCCAAGTTTAATCTAAAGAGGTAGGCAATCCTTGAGGAAGAAAACTCATATAATTGTATATGTGTTGTTCAGTTATTTCAGTCATGTCTGACTCTTTGTGACCTGATTTGGGGTTTTCTTGGCAAAGATATTGAAGCAGTTTACCATTTCCTTCTCCAGATCACTGGAAACTGAGGTAAACAGTATCAAGTGTCTTGCCCAGGGTCACACAGCTAGTAAATGTCTGAGACTGGATTTGAACTCAGGAAGAGGAGTCTTCCTGATTCCAGCACTCCATCCACTGCACCACCTACCTTGTTGCCTATTGTAAATGTACTTGTCTTATTTTTTCAACTAGATCACAAATTCTTTGAGGGCAGGAAAGTTTTCTCAATCATCTTTATATTTCTCATTCTTTCTCCAGGTAGTTCTTTCCATCCTTATCCTACTGACCAATGACTAGCATAACATTTTACACGTAGTAGACATTCAATAAGTGCACATTGAACTAATCAATATTTTTTATTTCAAGGGCTCCAGAGCTGGAAGTGACCCGAGGGGAATCTAATTCAACCCTCTTACTTTATAAAAGGGGAAACTGAGGCTTAGGGAAGTTAAGTGACTTGACTATTTGTACACAGGTAGATAAATGTCAGAAGTGGGACCTGAACCTATATTCTCTGACTGCAGAGCTATTTTTTACTTTCCTTTTTTTGGTTCCCCTAGCATTTAGCACAGCACCTGGTACATAGCAGGCACTTAATAAATAAATGCTCATTGACTTAACTAGTGTTCTTTCCACTGTACCAGGAAGCAAATAAATGTTTTGTTGTGTCAGACCCAAAGTTCTTTTAGCTCTGTATTTGTCTTTGGATATTAATGCAAAGGTAGGGCTGCTGTATATGTTATCACCTCAAAAGATTTAAGGACACACTTTGAATTCCTTTAGAGTTAGAGATGGGGGTTGGGTTTTGTGATTTTTAAGAGTAATTATATCATGTAATTGGGGTCAGATGGTGAACCTCTCTCTCTCTCTCTCTCTCTCTCTCTCTCTCTCTCTCTCTCTCTCTCTCTCTCTCTCTCTCTCTCTCTCTCTCTCTCATATCTTTGTTGGCCAGGGGCCTCCAGGACTTCTTCCTCTTGTAGGAGGGCCCCCCTCCACACCAGTACCCACCACAGGGGCAGCCACCTACTCCTCATGACTGAAACAAAGCAGAAGATTTGGCAGCACATCCCAATACCACCTGGTCTGCCTACTACTCCCACTTCTACCAGCAGCCCCCACAACCCCACTCATCCAGGAGCAACCCCCTACAGTCCCCTTTCCCACCCCTCCCCTCCACCAGACAATCAGACTACAATAAATCCTAGGAGGAATATTATCAAAAAATTGACCAACAGCCTCAGTGCTGGTGCTCCTGGTGCTTCCCTTCAGCAGGATTACACAAAATCCTGAGAGGAATCTATAAGAAACAAACACAAGTGACCACTGGTGGTGGTGCCCCCCTTCCCCACCCCCAGATTCCAGCTCAAGTATAGGGAGAAGCAGGTCCCACTGGGAGGATAGAGCACTTGCTGAGTATCTCTCTCTGTCTTTATCTCTCTCTCTGTCTCTCCTCCCTCCTCTTTGTTTCCCTCTTCCCTCCTCCATCCTCCAGACAAATCACCACCATAAGCAACTTTCTAATTTTTAAAATAAATTTCGTGAAGGTAACAAATACACTATAACAGATATTTTTAAGCACTTACTTCAGCAGAGCTCAGTGCTAGGAACTGGAGAGAGATAACAGAGTTTAGAAACAACAAGGTGCCTGCCCTCAAGGTGTTTACAATCTAGTGGAAGAATAAGACAAGAAGAACAACAAGTTCAAACTGATTTGAGGTGCTCAAAAATTTTAGTAGAATAAACATACAGATCCTATGATTTTGTCAGTAGTATATGAACTCTCAACCAAAGCAGATTGTAATCCATCTATAATCTGTAGTCTTGGGGTTGTCTGGTGTTGAAGTGATTCGTCCATGGTCACAGAGTGAGTAAGAGTCAGAAGTGGAATATGAACCTAGCCCTACCTGTCTTTAAGTCTGACATGCTTCCCACTGTAATGCCTTTTTGTGAGGCATACAGTCAGTTATATACAAAGAATCAAGATTCTACCATTTTATAAATTAAAAAGATGGCTTGTATCAAGTCCCTAGGCTTTATAATAGACCTGAAATAACCTTCCTCTCTCATTTTGATTGGAAGCAAACTGTTTTTAATGTCTGAGTTCACACAGAGAGACATGCAAGTGAGGAAGAGTCTAATTCCCTCTAATAGGCAGGGCAACCAACAGCCGAGAGACAGCAGCTTCCAGAAACCTACAAAAACAGGGGCTGCCTTTCTCCCAAAGTCCTTCCCTCCATCTCCTTCATTCCTCTCTTTGTCTCCAAATAATAATGATCTCTACCATGTGCAGCTGTCATGTGGCCACAGTGAGGGGTTTGGAAGGAGCATCAGTAGCTCATATCAGACTTTGCTCTCCTCTGGGTAAAGGCCATCTGTCTCTTTTGCTATTAGTAGAGGCCATGTGAGGGTCAGGGAAGGCTCTTTATGAGTCCTTGGGAGATTTAAAGTCCTCCTATAGCCTGCTAGCCTTAGCCTTAGGCCCTGGGTATGGTCAGGACATTACCCTGTGTGCTGTCCTGACAGACTGAGAACTGTTCCCAGTTTTTGTCCACTGTCTTTCCTGCCCTGCAGAAAAGGGAGGACTTCCTCATTTGTGCCTCTTAGCAGTGACAAGAGCTGATCAGGGCCAGTTTTTGGCAACCCACTTATGAGTCCACAATTTCCAGGCTGCCTTTGAGAAAATCCTGGGGCATGGGATGAATATCCAGTCTTTATTCCAAATAATTAGCTGTCAGGATCATAGAGGGGTCCCTGCTCATGGCCCCCATAGCTCATCGATTGATGGCTTTGGCAGGATAAGACAAGAGGCAATGTCTAATTAGATTCAATCTGCTTCCACCTGGGCCCAATCCAGGTGACCATGAGCAGCTTTGCAGTATCTGTCTGTTCTCACCTCCTTTCAGGGCAAAGCTCTGAGCACTTGGTAGCTGCCCAGTCTCTGGGAATGTTGGTTTCTTTCTGTGTCTCAGCTCGATTGGCCTCACTAAAGTTACCCAGTGTGACTGGGTCTATTCATGGCAGATTAGATGACAAATCCTGTTGGGTAAGTCTGAACCAGATCTGATGTAATCATCATTGTTAATGGGTCCCTTGATTGACTCTAATGCAGATGCTTGGTGCTCGATCTGCCCACAAACCTAGCTATATCTATATTTATCTGTATCTGTCTTCATAAGCTGAGAAGGCCAGTTAATGCTAATTGTAGTTTACTAAACAAGCTGATTTATAACCCTGCTTTTCTGCCCTTTCTGTAGGAAGTGCCCTAAACTTGTGAAAATGAACAAATGTCAGGCTGCTTTTAATCTTTCCCTCCTGCACATGGTGACTTTTAGTCGTCTGGTGGTTTTTGGTAAACAGCACTGGATTTGGAGTCCAGAAAGAACTTGCAATATGGGCCCAGGGAAAGAGTACATACAGTAGGGAAGTCAGAGGGCCTGGGTTCAGATACTTACTTTGTTCCTTACTCCTTATGTGACCCTGGACAAATCAAAACTTCTTTGGCTCTAAGTTTCCTAATTTATGAAATGGGGGACTGGATTAGATTGCCCTTCCAGACCTCTTACAGCTCTAACTCTATGATGTGTGGGTTAGAGTTCTGATTCTTACAGTGGAACGTGTGACTCTGGGCAAGTCAATTAATCTTTATAAGCTTCCGTTTTCTCATCTGTAAAATGAGGAAATAGACTAGATTACCTCTTTTTAAGCTCTGAATCACTGGTCCTTTGTGTTCAAAGACTACCTTTGATGTGAACCATGTGACTCTGGGCAAGTCACTTCCAACCCCTGAGCTTGTTTCTTCATCTAAGTGGGGCTAGTAATATCCGTAGAACTTACTTTCAAGGGAGTTTCACGATAATCCATGAAATGTTCAGTGTTGAAAATCCTAGAGAAACAAAGCAATGTGCAAATGTGCAAACCTTAAAGCACTATCACAATAATTGATTATTATAATTTGGAGTGCAAGAACAACATGGATACCATAGCAGGCCCTCAGTGCAAAAAGGGATAGTATGGATTTAATGTCTGTGGAGAAATGAAGCAGAGAATGGATTTCTTTGCAAGGGAGTCCTAGAGGTCCAGGTAAGGCCCTTTCTTGGTCCACACTCCTTAAAATTTTCTATAAGGTATGATCTCAAAGGACCATGAAACTCCCCATAAAAAACAAAACAAAACAAAACCAAACCAGAAAACAAAAAAAGCAAAAAAACAAAACAAAACAAAATTGGTTTCTCTTTGCAATACTGAAACTTCTTGTCCAGGTAGTTTTCCTCAATTATCTACTGGATGGAGAATCTGTCACCTTTTATGTTAACAATGGATTCTCTCAGGAGCAGAGGGAGCCATCCAGAGCAAGCCCCCTGAGGGCCTACTCACTCTTGTCTGAAGGACTGGAAGAAGTTGGTCACTCTCCAGACCCATTCAGGGCTGGAGGTCCTTGGAGACAGCCCCAGAAGGCACCAACTGTTGCTAAGCACAATGACTGTTTTCATGATGTCAGTGCTGGGCCCACTGGGGCTACATGGAGAACATCAGCTTGCTTCTTAGAGAGCACCAAACGACTGACAGATGGGAACGACTCTTGGTCATCCCTGGCACAGACTGAATTCTCAATGCAATTTAAAAAAAAAAAAGAGCAAAAATGCCAATTCACTAACATTTTCTTCTTTATTCATGTAAAATACAGTTCACATGCTTTATGAGATTAATGTCCCCTGCTCCTGATTACAAGAACCTGATTGGCATATTAATCAGGTTATAAAAAAAAAGGGGGTGGGGGGAGGAGATGAAGAAAAGCCAAACACACAGCAGCTGCTATTTTGCTGCTGAATCCATTCAGGATATAAATTTTTTGATGAGATATTTATTGTAAAATAGTGTTTTTTTCCCTTCCCCTCTTGGTTTTATTTTTAGCCAACATTACCCCAGCATCTGTTCCACCTCTTGTGTGAAATGTATTGAGGCAGGAATGGGCCATTTGAAATGTAGGTACAGAGATGGAGAAGGCTTTTCTGGAGTGTAAGAGGGGTTCAAACCCTTGTTTGTCTGCTAATAGGACCCAGCTCAGAGATGCAACACATCTTATCAACTTATCCCAACAGTAACTGAGTCAAGCTCCATCTTAGAGGGCTTCATAAACAGGACCCCTTATTCCTCCCGAGAAGGAGAAAGGGCGAGGAAATGATCCCCCAACTGGTCTCTGAAGACAAAGGTTATGGTGCTCCCATAGGCATGGCATCAAAGATCTTGTAGAATGGATCAATCTACCAATAAATTAGCATTTATTATGTGCCAAGCTTTGTATATAAAGACAAACATGAAACTTTCCTTATCCTCAAGGCACTTACATTGTGTTGGATGAAGGGAACTTCTGGGCCATATTGTTGAGTCCTATATCACTTAATTGATGGGGGAACTGAAGTCCAGAAAATGACGTGACTTGCTCAGGGTCACACAAGTTGTAAGTGGCAGAAACAGATTTTGAAACCAGATGCCCTGAATGGTTTCTTTTCTACTATCACCTTAAACTGAGTAGAGAGGCAAGTAACTTACTAAAAGGGCATCTAGATGTGACAGTGGATAGAGTGCTGGGCTTGGAGTCACAAAGAACAGAGTTCAAATTGATTTCAGACACTTAACTAGCTATGTGACCCTGGGCAAGTCACTTAACCTTATTTGCCTCAGTTTCCTTATTTGTAAAGTGATCTGGAGGAGGAAATAGCAAACCATTTCAGTATCTTTACAAAGAAAACCCCAAATAGTATCATGAAGAGTTGGACAAGACTGAAACAACTAAAGAGCAATTTACCCATGGTTATACAGGCAGAATGAAAGTATCAGAGGCAATATTTGATTCCAATTAATCTGATTCTAAATCCTCTCCAAAGCTCTACATAATTTCCTAAATAAAATATAGTCAAAGCCATTTCTCCTTTTCACTTAAAGGCAAGATCTTTTCATTTCTTTTTGCCTTGTATCCCCAGTGCCCACTAGAGTGCTTAGTATACAGTGAATGCCTAACAAGAATTTGTTGATTGATTGAGATGAAGCCAAGATAGGAAAAATGACTTAGACAGTCATGTAACTATTATCAGTGGCTGGGCTAAGAACTCAGTTAAGTAGAAGTTGAATTCATTAACATGGCATGAGATCTTTTCTAAGCACCACAGGGCCCTAAGCTATGAAGACACAGAGAGGTAGAGAAAACTGTAGGGAGCACATTATAGGTGAGACAAATGACCATGACCTCTTCCAAGAACACCATTGAGCTAGTAGCTTCCTCTTGGGTACCCCCATGATCCTGAAAGAGCATCATCTTTCCTGTAAAAGACTCATTCCCAGCCTCATCATGGTTTTTTGCAACACCAGTGAAGAAAATAGGTCTATTGTGGAGTTAGAATTCTAATAAATACTGCATGTAACCACAACAAACATTTATTAAATACCTACTGTGTGCAGAGCACTATGCTTGGGGATGAAGGAGATACAACATTTAGATAGGATATGGAGCTCACAGTCCAGCAGGGGGATGTCACAAACTGAGAGAGCTGTAAAACACATTATCACCAAAGTACTGTACATTAGAGAATTGGAAAGCAAACTTCTAGATGTGTTACAAGGGGGAAGGTCATTACCAACTGAAAGGATCAGGGAAGGCTTCATGGAAGAGGTGGGATTTTAGTTGGATGCAAAAGGGACAAATAGATTGGTGACTGAGGGAGTAATGTATTTATTTTATGTGGTTAGCTCAAATGACTCCATGTTTTATGCACTGTTGCTTTTGGGGTCAGCATGAATAGATGGTCTAAAGTTGTACCCAAAGGAGAGAAAAGAAATCTGTCTGATGGTAAGAATAGTCACAATGCTAATATTCTGGTTTTATAAATTACTTTTTCTCACAGTAGCACAAGAAAGCTCGTGTTTTATTTCCTTGAAAAAGAATTGATGAGCCTCTTTAAAAAAAATCACCTGAATTTGAAACCAGAAGGGCCACAGATTATGACATTATTATCTCCCTTTTGTAGAAGGGGAAATTGAGGCATCTGTGTATCTTGTTAGATTTTAAAATAGAATATAACTCTCCCGAATAGAGGCCTGCGCTCTTCATTTACCCTGGAATCACATGTGTGGACAGATCATGGGATCTGACTCAGTTGACAAAGTCAGACCTTCTTATCCTCCATGGATTATTAAATTAGCCTTGGTGGGGACAGAATTTTTGGCCCTTTATCATTTATACAGTCATAGAATGTCAGCATTGGGGCAGTCATGTGTCACAGAGTGCCAGGCCTGGAGTCAGGAAGACCTGAAATCAAATCTGGCCTCAATCATTTATTAGCTGAGTGACCCTGGGTAAGTCACTTAATCCTTTTTGCCTCAGTTTCCTCATCTGTAAAATGAACTGAAGGAAATGGCAAACCAATTTAGTATCTTTTCCAAGAAAACACCAAATGGGATCACAAAGAGTCAGATGTAACTGAAATGATTGAACAACAATGGAATGTCACAAGTGGAAGGAGCCTTTAAAATCTAAACCAACTTTCTCATTTTATATATATTCAAATTATTTGAAAGTAGACAACAGACAATAAGTCCTATGGGGTCTCAAAGGAGGGAGGGAGCATTGTGTTTGGAATGAAAGGGGATAATATAAGCATTTTAGAAGAAGTAGGAAAGCAAAAGGTTTGAACAGATTAGTGTGGCTGGAGCAGAAGATTCAGGAGGTAATAGTGGGAGATAAGATTAGAAATTGAGGTTGAGGCAATATTACAGAAGGTCTTGAATGTTTGATTAAGTCACTAGCTCCCCTGCCCCATGATCTACACTGGTTCCCTAACAGTCTTCCAACTTTTATGACCCTCCTTAATCTGTCCTCAACCACTTTACCTATCCAGTTTGATTTTCTACCTCAGGGCCCTTTCAGCTCTTGAGTCCTATGAATCTATGTTGTTTTCCAATATGGATAATTACCCATCAGATGCTTTTCACCATTGCACTCCCATAGGAGGCACATGATAAACTGCAAAAACCGGTAATTTCTGTAGTCATTCATAGAATTCTCTTATTAATGAGTGATCTGTCCTAAAGGAGTCATGGTCATTCACAAAAGGCTAATGGGACTGTCTTTAATCACTTTGCTCCACTATCCATCCCACCCTGCATGAGAAAACATCAATATGAATTGAGGTAAATTTAATTCTATGTTTGGTAGCCTGACGAAATGGGAAAAACACTGGCCATGTAGTGAGGAGATATGCCTTCACCACCTCTCTGGGTCTCAGATAATGGTGGGACTAAAATTCTTTCACCTCCTACCCCATAGGGCAGTAAGGAAATACCTGTGTATACTTTAAAATGCTATAGGAATGTCTGTGTTGTTGTTTTAATAGTTATTTGTTTAATTGTGTTGAAATTTAATTGTGTTGAAAGTTACACTCCATCCCATTCAGTTTATTTGGTTTATAGGGATAATTTTATAAACTTCTTATCTCTTTAAATAGTAATAGCTAGCATTAGATAGGATTTTAAGGTCTGTAAAGAGCTTTACAGGGGTGGCTAGGTGGCGCAGTGAATAGAGCACTGGCCATGGAGTCAGGAGGACCTGAGTTCAAATCCAGCCTCAGACACTTAACACACACACAAAATTAGCTGTGTGACCTTGGACAAGTCGCTTAACCCCAATTGCCCTCCAAAAAGCAAAAAAAAAGAGCTTTACAAATATTTTCTTATGTTATCTTCATAAAAACCCTGGGAGGTGATGATATTATTATTTCCATTTCACAGCTGAGGCTGCTGAGACAGATGGAGATGAAGAGATTTGCCCTGAGTTACTCAGCCATTCAGTCTCTGAGGTAGGATTTGAACGCTGGTGTTCTTAATTCAAGATCTAGAGTTTTATTCCTTGTGTCAATTAGCTGACTGTCTTTAAATGAATATCATCTGCTTGTTTACAGGATAACTTCAACTTATCATGGTTTGGTCTTTGCTAATGAAACAACATATTTAATATTTTCTCTTTTCTTTTTCCTTTTCACATACACACATCTGGAAGACATTTAAAGTAATTTCAAGTCCTAAGTACTATTTATCTATCTATCTCTGTGCACATATATGTATATAACTATATACATATACACAAATATGAACATATCTGCACATATATGTGTGTTCAGTTCCATGATTTTAATGACATATAGAACTTCAAATGAAGGAATTCCCTCCACTTATATATACCAGCAATTTATAGGCTTTGAGAATAGCCTTGGGGCCCTGAGGAAGTCCTTAATGAGTTGCCTGGGCTTACATGGTAAGCTTGCATCAAAAATGGAACTGGAACCTAGGCCAGGTTTTCCTAGCTCCAAGATTCACTCTACTCCCTATGACATATATCCATGTACATGTAGATTTAATTTTAAAATTACAGTTGACTTCATTCACTACTCACTGTCTATAACAAGGTTCAAGATCTTTCCCTAAAGATGAGAGACCTTCCTTGTGTTGTAATAAAACACTGTAACAATGCTATTCAAAGATATGTTTGATTTGTCTCTTTACTTATTTATTTAATGTCTTCCTAAGTCCCTACTTTTTGCCTACTTGCTAGGTGCCATGATTGAAATTATTTTAATTGCATCCTTTGTTCCAGAGAAGCAAGGTAGATTGGCGTTGGAGAAGGGGAAGATGGGCAGCCCTTTGTGAAATTGTGTTTTGGTGCTTTAGGCCATAAGGGGGAATATGTACAACCTTAGACCAAATTCTGCTGGGTTGGGCACAGAGACCAAATATTGAGTTAACTATGACTCTGATAAGCAACAGAAGATAAATAGGACTTTAGCAATGAGTAGATAAGGAGGGGTAAGAGTTGCCATGAGATTTACGTCTATGCTGAACCATAGGAGTTGAGTGGCCAGTGAGAAAATGAAGGGAATGGGCTGGGTAAATAGCTCTAGTTTAGAGATAGAATGCATTTACTGGTTGATCATTGTTGCTAGGCTTGAATGACCAGTTGTAACAACTGGTAAGGCTAATGGGACTGTCTTTAATCACTTTGCTCCACTATCCATCCCACCCTTCATGAGAAAACATCAATATGAATTGAGGTAAATTTAATTCTATGTTTGGTAGCCTGATGCAATGGGAAAAACACTGCTCTTGAAACCCGTGTAGACCAAAGTCCTTCCTGACTTTTAAAGGGATAGTCAAGAGTCATCAGAATAGGTGCAGTTAGTGTATGATAAAATGAGCTAAGTTGTTTATAGAACTTGATTAGTCCTTTACCTTCCAAAGAGGCTTAAAATCAATATAATATGGACTAATGCTCATTTTTCAAACACCTGGACCATCCTAATGCTATCTTACCCTTTGGATAAGAGAGGCAATGGGGTTGGGAAGATGGTTGGGTTGTTTCTTAGATCATATCACATAGTGACACTGACTTCCTCGCTAGTCCTTGCATAAGACACTCTATTTCCTGCCTCCATGCATTTTCATTGGCTGCAGCCTATGCTTGGATTGCTCTTCTCCCCTCATCCCTGTATCTGGCTTTCTTGGCATCAAGTCCCAGGTAAAATTCCACCTTTTGCAACAGGCCTTTCCCAATTCCCCTTAATACTGTTTTCCTTCAATTGATCTTGTTTGTATATAGAGCTTTGTACATTGTCTCTCCCCCATCAGACTGTGGGCTTCTTGAGAGGAGGGGCTGGGTTTTTTGGCTTTTTTCATTGTATTCCCAGTACAATGTCTGGCATTATAATAGATACTTAAAAATGCTTATTGACTTGACTTGAAATTGACCTTGACTGTTTACATATAAAGCCTGTCCAATATTAGAATAAATATTGATGGAGAGCATAAGAAACCAGTGATGAGAAAAACTCTTAATATTACCAATCTTCTTTTTTGGAGTACCTCAACATGTCCCTTTAGTAACAAGGTGATTTCCGAGATATTCATCCTGGACATTTGTCTCTTCATCACAGACTCCCTCTTCTGAGTCAATTGACTCTCTTCTCTGGGTAAGTGCCAAGCATAGCTATAGCATATATAATGCTTAAGGGAGGGAGACACAATGCAGTGGTTCCCCTGGTCTCATTCTCATATCAGCAGGCTGGGCAGGACACACAGAAAATCCCAGAACAAGACAATCCCTTCTCCCCTTCCCCTAACCCCCTCAGAGAGCCAAGTCGTACAGTTGCATCCTTCCTCAGTCCTAGAGGCTGGGCTGGATCTGCTCCTCATTCTGCTAATAGCCAGATCCACTATCCAAGGCAGTAAGATTGTGGCCTATTATTCCATCAGTAATAGTCAGAGCCCTTTATTTCTCCTTTGATAGTCCAGCTAAAAGCTGTCCCAGAACACCATCCATGATGGAGCAATTACTAGCTACCCAGATCATCTTTTCTAAGTTTCATTCCTTGCTATTGTATACTAAAGTGTGCCTGCACAATGCTGAAACCACTAGCCAATCCAATTAAAGGGGAAAAAAGAATGAAGTCAGTGAAAATTGATTGGAGCAGATGAAGGAACCTGTTGACTGGCAGAAATTTTTACTAAATAGTGACAATGGTGGTATCTACATTAAAGACTCCAGGACAAGGCTGTTTTTATCTTTCGCCCTATCTGAGTCAGTGATAGTCATGGGCCCACTGTCCTCTGACCTGGCAGGCCAAACTGGTCAAGTTGTGTCTAGTTTAGGGAACCACATTTTTGGACAGGGTTTTGAGAAACTGGAACACGTCTAGGGGAGAGTTGCCATAATGGTAAAACAACCAGAGACTATGCCATGTAAAAATCTGTTGGCCGAAAAGAATTTTATGCCAGGAAAAGAGGAGTCTTGGCTCAGGGCGTGGGATAGGAGGCACATGACAGCTGTCTTAAATTTTTAAAGGGCTGTCATATGAAAGAGGGATTCTACTTGTTTTCTTTGGTCTTAAAGGATAGAACTAAGAGGAATGGGTAGATGTTGCAGAGAGTAAAATTTTGGATCCATTTAACAAATTTCCTGGCAATTATAGCTGAACTACAGTGGGTTGCCTTGGGGAAGCAATGAGATCTCTCTCACTAGTGATTTTGAAGTAGATGCGGAATATTGCAGGTGTTGCAGAAAAATTCCTGTTCAGGTAGGTTTGGACTAGATGCCTTTTGGAGGTCCTTCCAGCTTTGAAATTCTGTTAATCTGTCACTCCCCTGCAGCATAAGTTAAATTCTAGAGAAAAGGGATATGTTTCTTTGGGTGAGGATGCACAGTTCTTAGAACTCTGAACTCTGGCTATATGTAGCACATTGAGAGGCAACAAACCTTCATTTATGTGGTTGATAATGAGAGACTTTGAAAAAGAAACTTATCTGGTGAAATTGAGTGGAATTCATAAACCCTTCCATATAACAACTAGCTACATCATAGGGAACAATGCCGCAAATGAAAAATTCACTAGATGAGAAGATGGGAAACTAAAAGTTCCTCCTGGAGGGACGCAGTAACCTAGAAATGGTAATTTAGGAGCCATACATAAGACTCCTTCTAGCATAGATCAGTATCATAGACATCACTGGAGAAAAGGATTCACATCAGAGCAGCCAGATTTGATGGACATCATTGAAATCTGCATCTTCCTCTAAGCCTATAGTGACAATGAGGACTCATTCCCTGCATAGCACTGAAGGACTTTAGACTCTCATGGTTAGTTTTTTGCCTTGTTAACTGTTGCTGCTGGTTTTCTTTGCTCTTTTATTTTTCTTCAGTGTCTTTCTTTGGTACATTATGGATAAATTGCTGATAGCCTGGGAGACCAGGTGTCAGTGTACTGGGGTGTCCAGAGAAAGCTTTTCCCAGATTTCTGGGTTGGGAGATTGAGCCAAAGGAAGCATCATAGTGCTGAAAGGTAGCCATTTGTTTCTTCTGTAGGTGTCTTTGACTTATCTTCATGATTTCAATGATGTGGATATTCTTCCACGATATAGTTCTGAACCGCTTTAAGTCTTAGTGGACTGTCTTGAAGAGTTGCTATAGCCAACATAATCATTACTTGGTGTTCACACTTCTGCTGATAAATCTGGTGTCTCTGACATAAAGATTACAATAACAGTGTTTATTAATAACATAGATCTCCTTTGTACAACATTTGCTAAGCATTACCTTTATTAATATACTTAGGTAGGTACAGGGAAAGTATAACTGACCCAGTTTTAGTGAGGGAGAAAGCAATGATCAGGATGGTATAATTCAAGGAACCCACAGTACTTAACTAATTAAATGAGAGGTAAGTGACGAAGAGTAGGATGCCATAGTGAATAGGGTTCTATCCTTGGAGCCAAAAAAGAGTTGGGTTCGAATTCTTATTCTTACAAATTCTTCCTTCATGATCAGTTCCCCCTAGAAGGGCACAGGGGATTTGGTGCACATCTTTGGTGGAGAAAGTTTTCATGGACTGGTTTTCATACACTGACAGGTCTGGACTCAAAATAAATATATACTAATAATACCTCCCACTTATATAGTTCTCTAAAGTTTACAAAGTTCTCTGCTTGAAGTAACCCTATGAGGTAGGTTGTGCATGTGGTTTTATCCCCATTTTTCAGATCAAGAAATTGAGTTTCAGAGAGGTTAAATGTTTTGGTTATAGTCACACTGTCAGTAAGATTCAGAATGAGTATACAAAAGGAATCCTATGTTCTGACCCAGGGCCATACTAATTTGGGGCATTCATTAGAAATGTTCAAAGACTTCCCAGAGCTTTCTTAGTTGCCTTTTCATTGGGTGTAAAGGAAGGAAATAGTGTTTCTTTTTCTTCTTTTCTGTATGAATAATTTATTGAGTCTTATGTCTTCTCAAATTTGACCCAAACTTGGACTTTATGGTGTTTGAGCTTGTTTATTCTGTGCAAAACACAACTTCCAATGTGGAAGTGAAATGCCTTAACAAGACTCATAAAAAAAGAATTGGAAAGATTTCTAAACATCAAAGAGCCCTCATGCACCAACATTTTGAGGCATGTAAAGGAATCTGAAACATATGGATTCCATTCCCCTTAATATACAAATTCCTCTTAAAATTGCTTGGGGCAGGACACATTTGGGCTTTCATTGGCCTCTATTTTTTCTCTTCTTCCCACTAATGCCCAACTCTAAGATTTTAATTTATGAGGCCAATGACCAGGACCTTCTGCCTGCTTTGGCCTGCCCTGAATGGACTATTTTGCCATTTCTTTTTTCTTTTCACTTCCCTAAATGTTTTTTGAGATTGACAGTCCTTTATCACACATACATGCTCAAACCATCACAGATCCTTTAGTGTCTTGGATTTTTAGGCTAGAATTTTTACTATTTAGGAAGCCACTTTATTCCTTTAGAGATTTTTTTAAGGCCAACCTTTAACATAAGTTGACATTGCTGACTACTCTATTCTTCTTGAAATGGTCATTCTTGTTTTAATGATATGATATACTCTATCCCTTTAGCTATTTTCCCCCCTCCCAAACCTCTTCCTTCTTAAAAAATGTGGGCATATCTCACCCTTCTGTCTTCAGTCTTTCTGATTTTCTCACATTACACATTCCTTCCTCAGAGGCAAAGACTCCCAAATTTATATAATTAGCTCTGACCTCTTTCCAAGGTTTTGTGGATATTGACATCTCTATTTACTTGCTAGATATCTTCACCTGGTCAGTTGTTTTGCCAGCACCTCAAACTCAAAATGCTGGAAAAAAAAGAACTTATCTCGTCTCTAGCCAATGATACAGTACAATCATTCACAGGCATACAGATTGTTGATAATTTTCTCCTTCTCCTTCTCCTTCTCCTTTTCCTTCTTCTCCTCCTCCTTTTCTTCCTCTTCTTCCTCTTCTTCCTCTTCCTCTTCCTCTTCCTCTTCCTCTTCTTCTTCTTCTTCTTCTTCTTCTTCTTCTTCTTCTTCTTCTTCTTCTTCTTCTTCTTCTTCTTCTTCTTCTCCTTCTTCTTCTTCTTCTCCTTCTTCTCCTCCTTCTTCTCCTCCTTCTTCTTCTCCTCCTTCTTCTTCTCCTCCTCCTCCTCCTCCTCCTCCTCCT